>CM031375.1:56373254-56850460 GCA_018208015.1 Medicago ruthenica | reverse complement strand
TTAATTATCCCTTATTTTTATGATAAATTCTTAAATACATTGAAGTTTGGTTAGATATCGATACCCACTAGACAAAATTTATTTTAAAGTAAATTATTATAAAAAAATATGATAGGATATTAATTGTTTGGCCAATGGCTACCTACCAAGTAAACTATATAGGTAACATTGTGTAAATTAGCAACCTACACCTACCTAAAGTCGGTAATGAGTAAGTTAGCAACTGTCATCTACTTAATTATTTACACCCACGTGCTAGTTATTTACACCCACTTTTTTTTTGAAAGAAGCAAATCAATGCATTTCATTAGCTAATAGATACCAAATACATGACAGTACATCATCATAAATATTGGGGCTAGGATCAGATGGGGCTACCCTCGCTAATTCGTGAACGACCCCATTAGCTTGTCTCCTATTAAACTCGACATGAGAGTTTTGAAACCTATCTTGAAACAACAGTCTCCAGGCAGTAATAATACAACCAAGCTCACTATCATCATCTACCCCTATATGAAAGGAATTCACGACCTGTTGTGAATCTAATACAAAGTCTACATTATCAAATTGGAGGTCTGAAACCCATTGAAATGTCTTGTGTAAACCAACTACTTCCCCTATTGTGACATCAGATAGAGGAGAAAACCAATCAGTTCTCGCAAGCACAAAGTCACATGTATTATCCCGTATACACATTCCAAGACCGATCCGGTTAAGAGAGAAGGAGAAGGAGGCATCTATATTACATTTGTACCACCTACCTTTCCCTGGTTTTTCCCATTAGATCACTTCTTGCCGGCTTGGCTCCTGGTGAGTTGCGGCTGGAGTAGTACCATTGGCCCTTCTAATAATTTGAGCTGACTTCCAGTCCTCAAGAAGAGTCGTTGCCCTAGTCAACACTTAAGCATTACTCTCGGTTTTCTGTTGCCATAACTTTAATTTCCTTATTTTCCAAATGCTCCACATAACTGTACCAAAGAAAGCACTTTGAGCTAGACTAAGTGTAGCTAGCATATTAAATATCACCGCATCCATATTGTAGTTTTGCCTGAGAGCTCTGTCAATCTTGTCCCAAAGGTTAACCTCACGCCATATATGCATAACACTAGGACATTCTAACAAAATATGGATACTATCTTCATAATTACTATCGCAAAGCACACAATAAATGGGACAATGCATACCTTTGCTGCTTAGGTGGCCTCTAGTAGGAAAACAACCTTGTCGCGTCGAATTTCGGAGATCAAGCCATGGACGAGCTTTGACTCACTAATTTTGTTTCACGACTGAACTTTTAATTTTTCGGGGAAAAAGGGAAAAAGTTCTAAATTACCACGTTTTTAAAGATTTTGGGTTCGGGAGTCGATTATGCGAGGGGAAGGTATTAGCACCCCTCACATCCGTTGTACTCAACGGGAACCTCCTAGTTAGTTAAGGCTAAAGTGTTTTTTTAAAGTTTTGCTTGCTATGCTTAAATATATAAAGGGAATAAAGAAAAGGGGAAAAATGATATTTTTTATTAATGTGCTTGACAAGATGAGAATCTTGCTCCTACGTATCTCCAGGTGCGATGGAGAATTCAAAGCTACGTAGTTCTTTGGTAGAAAAAGTTTCTTTGTTGGTTGGTTTTAATTATGAAAAATGATTTGATCGTGCTCGGGCGAAAAAGTTTGCTTTTAAAATGAAAAAGGACATGATCTACTACCGTTGTGATGATAGCTTAATGAAGACCGACAAAAAGTTTTACCTACTACCGTTGTGAGGGTAGCTTAAAAAAGGTAAAAAGGACGGACTCGCACTCGGGCGATGGTATCCGTTTGAAAACGCGCATGGGCGCAAAAAAGGTTAAAATTGACCACCGGGGGGGGGGGGGTCGAGAAAAGGTTCAAATTTCACGGGGGATCGAAAAAAAGTTCAATGGACCAACGGGTCGAGCATTGATTCAAATGACTCAACGGAGTCAAGAAAAGGTCAATTGGTCACGGGGGACCAAGAAAGGTTCAAATTGACCAAAGAGGGCCAAGAATAGGTTTTGGTGTGTTGGATGCGTTGAAAATAGAATGACGATTGCCCGAACAACGAGATATACGTCAAGTATTCGTGCAACCGGGGAATGGAGAGACATACGTCAAACCACTCCTTTTTCATTCAAATTTATTTTGAAACTTAAGAAATCTCAAAGAGAGCAAAACACTTGGTTAAAAACACCTAAGAAAAATTTGTTGCTCAAATTAGTTGTTGCAACTTATGAATAAGTTTGAGAAAAAATGAACAAGTGTTGTTCAAGCTTGTAAAATGAACAAGTTTATAAAAAATGCACAAGTTTATGGAAAATGCGCAAGTTTATGGAAAATGCACAAGTTTGGTTGAAATTCATGAACAAGGTTATTGTTCGAGTTTGGTTTTGAAACTTATTGAACATAGCTTGTTGCTCAAGTTTGATTTTGGAAAATGAACAAGTTTAGTTCAATTTTAAGTTTGGAAAATGAACAAAGTTTCTTGTTACTCAAGTTAACTATTTAAACTTGTGAATTTCCAAATGTATGCAAAAATCCTCGTTATGTTTTGAACCAAAATGAGTTTTAATCCTCTTAGATTCTGAAACTTCAAGTCAGAAACTCATAAGTTGGTTTTCAGAAGCTTGAACTCAGAAATTGAGTTCTGTCATGGTCGCAGAGCGACCTGAATATGGCTCTGCGAACCTGAGTTCTGTCATGGTCGCAGAGCGACCATAACTTGGCTCTGCGAACCCTGCGAAAATTTGAACTCAGAAGCTTCATCAATGCAATTATAGAATGTTATTCTTTTCGCATAACTATAGCTTCGATTGTAGAATGTTCATACTCCTTCATCAGCAATTCACAATTATAAAAGCAAGACTCTCCCTAATATGCACAACATCAATGCAAAACACATCGTCATCATTCTCATCGTCTTCATAAATAAACATCATTATTCTCATCATCATAATAATATAGACTTCGTCATTCATCATCACTATAATATAAACATCATCATTCTCATCGTCAGTATAATTTAAACATCGTCCTTCTCATCATCATTATAATATAAACATCATCATTTCTCATCATATTTATTTATATACTTGTATATAATAACAATCGTCGTCGCTCTTTGTCACAATCATAGGATTCCTCATCATTACTCTCTATCACCGTCTATGTTACCACATTATATTACTCTCTATCACCGTCTATGCTACCACATTATCTCCTCGTTAATCAAACCCTGAATCACGACTCGTTTCTATGTCAACATCCCCCTATTTTATTTTATTATCCATCTACGTCATCATGCACTATCGTTTCAACGTCATTCTTAGTTTTAAGATGTTTACTTCTCCATTAACATTACATAAACGTCTTATCTCTATACAACTAGGTTTCACCTCACCATTGTCAATAACTCCTTCCTACTTGTTCTTCTCATTAAAACGACTTTATATCTTATTACTTCGTTTCACATTAGTCGTCATATATAACCCATACCATTCCCCTAATCTTAACTTCATTCTAATTTAAAGTCATTATCTCACCTTATCGTTACTTCCGACGTCAACAACTTTCCTCACTAAAACTTCATTATAATTTAAGGTTTTATTCTCTCGATATCGTTCATTGTTATTATCATCAAACATTATACTATTTCCTCTTATCTTCTTTCCTATTCATCTTGCCCTCTTCTATTCGATTCCCGTCTTATTCACCGCTATCATCATTCCCATTATCTTTCATTACCCAATACACAACCCTTTATCTTCCTTCACGTTTCGTCTCTCATCGTCTACAATCACCCAAATTTGACTTCTCTATTATTTATTCATTTTTACACCTTATACGTTCCTATCTAACATTCATCTTTAGTTCTTTAATTACCTTGATTCTTTTACTCTTCAACCTAACAATATTCCTAAGTTCATTATTGGTATAAGAAGATTATGTTTAACTTCATCAGTAAATTGGGAAACACCTACTTCATATCCCCTCATATCATCGTCTCTTTTCACTCCTTTCTCTCTTTCATATTTTGTACCCTCTTAATCGACTTACGACTTTAGACCTTTAAAATACCCCAAGGGATTATTCTCGTCGTTACTACTTCGCCGCTTACTACTTATCGATATCCCTCCTACTTCTCCTTCTACTTCTTAAACTGCTTCACCTTTTTAGGCTCATCTCTAATTCAAGGCACTTATGTTTATCCTAGTCATATATCTTAAACGACTCGCTTGTCCCTCTTCTTATCATTGTCTTCCATTTCCTATTGTCACGTCATCTTTAACGTCGTTAGGTTCTCATAGGCTACTATCGTCGGTTCCTGTTTAGTCTTACGATATCTTGAGGTAACTATTTCTATTTATACCTAAACACACTCCCTCACTTAGGTATGTAGTTTAAGGATTCTTACTTTAAATTCACACATTAACGGCTTGATTAAACTAACTATTGCTTTCATAGATGTTTTAGAGTTCACTGAAAAGATTGTGCTGAAATTTCATGAAGACTGCAGAATGACCCATGCATAGTGTTTTAGTCATAGATAAAGTTATAGAGATCTAAATGGATTCAAACCAAATGAAAATGAAAGATGACATCTATGTCTACAACTTTTATGAAGGAACCTAAATCCAATTCGAGATAGAGAGGGGTGGAAATGTTTCTTTTCCTAAACCTGGGCAGAGTGCAGGACCGTGCTGACCTCTGTGTAGTAATTTGACTATAACTCAAGTTGTGGATGTCTAAATAAGGTCACTCCAAAGCCACATGAAAGCTATCATTCATATCTACAACTTTCATGTTTACACAGAAACCCAGTTCGGAACGGAAAATGGTGAAAAAGGTTGATTTTCCAAGTTGGTCTGACAAAAATCGTGGCCCGATTTTCTAAAATCGTGGCCCGATGTTTGTCGAGTTCAAACATCCTTTTATAGGCCAAAATCATGGCCCGATTTCCCCAAATTGGGGCCCGATTTTGGCTGACAGACAACCAACAAAAATCAGTTTCAGAACTGCGTTTTCGCCCAATAATCTCTTTCAAATCACTTAATTCTATCTCAACACCCCCAATTCATCCCAAATCATCACTCTAGGGTTACCCTACAATCGAAACACTAATTTTTCACACCATCCATTAATTGCAACCACCATTCACATGTTAAATTCTCTAATCAAAACCTAGCCATTTGTTTTCACAATTCTAATCTTCCTACATCTTTTAATTCGTTCATAATCAATATCTCATCAAAATCTCTCATCACAATCTCACATCATAGCAGCAACATCTTCTTAAGAATTAAACACCCTCACATCATATATTAAGATACCCTAAAGTGCAAAGATTCTCCCCCTTACCTCGATTCCTCTGAAATCTTCGGTTTGGCTTGACTTTGTTGTAGCTAGGTTTTCCTTTCTCTGACTGCTGCTCTTCTCTCTGTTTCTACGTTCAGCAAAACTGACTTCTAATTTCCCAAAACCCTTATATATATTTGGTCCAGCACTCTTCATATAACTTTCCTCTTCTATTCACTATTCTTTTGCTTTTCCCCTCCCCCACTTATTAAAAACCTATTTTCTACACCTCCTACTCTTTTCTACTTGTTTTTCAATTCTCTTTCTATATTATTTAAATTCTGGTATCATAAATTAATTCACCAATATAATTCAACCCTCTCAACATTTACATCACATTCAAATAAAACAACATTAATAATAATATTCACCACACCACACCTATTAAACTTTATTGAATTACTTAAAATATAAAATTGGGGTGTTACAGAGGTTCTGCTTGGGTCTTGGCCTTAGTTTGTTTCTTGTTTGCTGATTGTTTTGTGATTTTGGCCTTCTTGGCGGTGTGTTTGGTTCTGAGAGTGGGAGACATGCTGGGTAGTTTTTGGTTGGTCTTTGTGGTGGAAAGATGTAAAAGGGTCGATTTTTGGTAAAAGGGTGGCTATGGGTAGATTTGTGGGTGATTTTTGGTGTAAAGGTGAGGTATAGATGGTGAAATTAGTGAAGAAAAGGTTTAAAATTCGAGGGTTTTATGATCTGGTGAAATTTCGGCAGAGTAACGGCAGGTTTTCAATTTATGAGAAATGGGTTTTAGAGAGGGGGTGTATATATAGGCTGGCAAAATCGTGTCACAATTGGGTTGGATCGTGACACTATTGGTGTTTGTAACGGTCAAAAAGTTCAAATTGGGCTCAAAATCGTGTCACGATTGTAAGGAATCATGGCACTATTTTCTCTCAACTGCCAATTTTTGAAATTTGAAATTCCAAAATTGTGGTATGATTATGCCATCGTGTCACGATTTTGGTGGCAGCGAGGAAGATTTTTTGAAGTGGGAAAATTGTGTCACGATTTCAGTACCGTGTCACTATTACTATTTTCCTGGAAGAAATTACACTTTGTGGACTTGGAAATTTTTCCTGCCCAATTTTTTTCAGCAAAAATATTAATTTTTTTAATAATTAAAAGCAAAAAAATACATAAATACTACCTGCAATTTTTTAGAATGGTGGGTTGCCTCCCACCCATCGCTTCTTTATCGTCACTAGCTTGACTTCCAAGGAACCTTAAAGGTCCGTAAGAACGAGTCCTACCCTCTCCTTTGGTAGTTCTCCACCCAGATATGGCTTGATCTCTGCTTATTCACCTTGAATATTCTATCACCTTATGGAGTTACTAACTCCACTGCTCCATGTGGTGACACACTCTTGATAAGAAACGGTCCTGACCACTTGGACTTAAGCTTTCTAGGAAACAGCTGCAACCTGGAATTATATAACAAAATTGGTTGCCCAGCGTTAACCTCCCTAGAAACTAAGTGTTTGTCATGGTACCTTTTTGTTCTTTCTTTATAAATGAGCGCATTTTCATACGCTTTCAACCTCATCTCCTCTAACTCATTCAGTTTCAAAAACCTCTTCTTACTAGCAAGAGTTTGAACAAAATTTAAAGATTTGATAGCCCAATAGGCTTTGTGCTCTAACTTTACTGGCAAGTGACACACTTTACCATAGACAAGTTGATAGGGTGAAAGGCCCATGCGGGTCTTGAAAGCTGTTCTATATGCCCACAGTGTGTCGTCTAACTTCCTAGACCAATCCTTCCTATTTGACGCAACTGTTTTCTCTAAAATTTGCTTAAGTTGGCGGTTTGAAACCTCAACTTGCCCACTAGTTTGAGGGTGGTAAGAGGTTGCAACTTTATGCTTGATATCATATTTTTTTAAAACATTTTCAAGATATTTATTGTAGAAGTGCTTCCCCCCCATCACTAACCAAAACTCTAGGGGTTCCAAACCTAGTGAAAATGTGTTTCTTCAAAAAGTTTACCACAGTGTTGGAATCATTAGCAACACATTGTATTGCTTTAACCCACTTGGTTACATAACCAACACACACCAAAATATATAGATAAGAGTAAGAGGATGGGAAAGGTCCCATGAAGTCGATGCCCCAACAATCAAAAGATTCAATTTCAAGAAATCCATTTTGGGGCATCTCATTCCTCTTAGAGATATTACATGTTCTCTATCACTTATCACACTGCTACACAAACTCTTGGCAGTAATTGAAAAAAGTTGGCCACCAAAATCCGCTTTGCAAAATTTTTGCACCCGTTCTTTCGCCACTATGGTGGCCCCTATATGCTGATGTCCTGGACACTTGATTATAACACCATAAAACAATAATCAATAAATAGTAACAAAGTAAAGTGCAGGAATGTAAGAACACCAAATATTTGGTAACCCAGTTCGGTGCAACGTCACCTACATCTGGAGGCATCTATGCCAAGAAAGGAAATCCACTATAATAGTATCAGTTCAAAGTCATATGTGAACAACCTTCGGTTCACTGCCTACTCACCTAATCACTACCCGTGATATTTCTATCTAAGACTCCCCCTAGATATGAGAACCCCTCTCACTTTCTCCTCAATCACACAACCCGTGATTAAACAAAGATTACAAATGGTTTATGAGAGATACTCCAATAAACATAACTTACTCTATGCTAGATGCACTAGAGAAGTTTACAAAGCACAAGGTACAACTCAACAAAAACAGTCCAACTCTATGCATCAAGGTGATACAAAGAGTGGCTCACAAAAGAACAAGAACATACTCGAAACCCTAATATGACACTTTTTGTAACATCCCGCTTATGACTCGAATAATTATCACTGACGTGACGTCGAATCAGAGATGTTTTGAGAATGGCATTTTGGTAATTACCACTCATGGGTTTTATATAAATGACAAAAGTCATTATTCTTCTTCATTCTACAATCTTCTTCCTCTCTCTAACCACAATTCTCGCCCTTCTCTCTACACCTCCTCCACGCCACCCTCCTCCTCTCCTCCACTAATCATTAAACTTCACCTCCAAACTCTCCATCTTCATGCAAGCAAGCAAGGTTATGACTTGGAGGTCAAGAAAACAAGAAAGGTTAAAGGGATTGGAAGCTAGGGTTTTGGCAAGAAATTAAGGAAAGAAGAGGAATCAAGCTAGAAATATGGATTAGGAAGCATGGCAAGCTTTGATCAGATGTATTGAGGTGAGCTCCTTTAGTTTTAAACCCACTTTGGGTAAGTTTGGGAGAAATAACTCATTTTAGAAAGTTTACTAAATTAGTGCCCTAATCCCTTTTGCTTGCTAATTCCTTGTTCAATCATGTTTTAATCAATCAATTTATAGTTGTAAATCATTCCTTATACTGTTATGATGCTTGGGTATGCTTAGATAAGTCAAAAATGGTGGAAAATCACGTTTTGAACTATTTATGGGCTGTCAAAATCGCCCGGCGAGGTCGGGGCGAGATTACAGCGATTTTTCAACAATTTTTCCCTGTCTCAAATCGCCCGGCGAAATGGAGCTCGCCCAGCGAAATCAGACAGACCATTCATGGCTGTTCTGCTTCGTTCTGTGAGCTGTGTACGCGTCAGGCGAGGTATTTGGTAACCATTTTTAAGAAAACCTTATTTTCTAAGAAAAACACCATCGTGGACATATCCGAGGGGCATATAACATATAAGGAATAGATGGACAAGGATTTGTGCAATAGCTTAGAGTTGTTTATAAGTATGAGGGTAAGGATTAGATGGATAAATCCATTTCATGTGAGTTGATAAACTCTTAAGGAAGGCATACGACTTGATAAGTCAAGAACCTATAGTAAGTAAGCAAGATTAGAGAAGTATTCGGTTTAGAATGCAAGGGTAATAGGAATGTTTCGACAATCAAAGTTTCAGATAAGCTTATAGTGTTGGTTCTCCAACAATTAATAGGTGGCTTATGAGAACGATAAGCTAAGAATCTTAAGTTATAGGTTAAGTGTTATAAGATTGTTATAGTATGATTAATGCATCAGATATGTATATGTAAAAGTTAAAGAATAATATGTCACAGTCATAGGCATGTTCAGCAGACTCCGGGTTACGCCGAATGGGACTTCACCGAGAGGGTTGTCCACATGCAAATTAAAAGAGGAGTCCGGTGTTAGCCTGATATGATAGGAATTTCACCGGGTCATAGGGAGATGTACTTTGGGGTTACTCCACCCGGATGCACTCCGTAAAATGAACTCAGATAATAATGTTTGTCCAACGCTAACATCTAACATAATATGTGTTTATATGAATTATGTTTTATAGTTACAGTTATAGTTATAGGCAGTTATAGTAATAGGCAGATCACAGTTATAGTTACAGGCAATTTAAAGATATAAGTTACAGGCAGACTTACAATCATAGGCAGATTATAGCCTTTGTGGATAAAGATAAGACTTGGCGATCATAGGAAATCCCCAAGATTGCCAAGGTAGGCATGGTGACCCTAGGTTCCCTGAGGTTGCCAACAGTTGGTTGGGTGGAGCTCACTGAGACATTATGTCTCATCCCAATCCTTCTGGTGCAGGTTAGCAGGATGTTCGTGATGAAGTTCTTCAGGACGACGTTGGATGGAGTACAGTTGCTCGTCGTGTACCAGCTCAGGAGCTTATTGGACTTTTGTATAAGTATTGTATGGTATTTGATTATTTGTACAATCGAGTAAACTTGTATTCATTCAGATGTGTTGTATTATTGTTATTATTGAAAAAATTTAATGTATCCAGTATCAGTTTAACGCACATGCTAATATTCTAGATTAAATTAGTATGGGTGTTACACTTTTCTCAAATGACGACTTCAGTAAATTTCACGTGGTCTGAGTCTTTCTTTATATAGCTAGAGAATGCATGGGCTTGGTCTTCACTCGGGCTAACACACATATGTTGATCCAATAGAATCTTCAGCAACAATCTTCATAGAAGCATATATAATGTTTCCTAAAATGTTTTGGACATTAAATAAGGAGACACGACAAATCACAAAATGATACGAACAACTTCTAAAATCACACACCTCTTGGAGCATAAGTCACGTGAATCAATATACGGTCAAACCTTCAGAGATCTCACGCTAAAAACAAATCTTCCAATATTGCAAAATAAAATACAACACCCTCAGTCAAGATGTCGTACTAACATGTCGAGGACATCTGGTCCAACATCTTGCTAGAACTTCTTGTTTTAACAAAATGCAGCCCACACAATATTAAAACCCAACAACTCGTTCACCTAATCAATATTTTACGGTCAAAATGAAATATTTTGAATATATTTTTAATATACAATTTCATAATGTTGCCTTTGTTAATTTTAGAATTAAATAATATATTACTTTATAGAATTAATTTTTTAAGAGGAGAATTTATTGTGTTATACTTGAAATATTATTTAAAAGATATTTTAGCGAACAAATTTAATAGTTAATTTATAGCAATAATTTTTTTCATAGCATTTAATATATTATACTTGGTCAAAAATTTAGAACCACTTTGGTTGAAGAACAATATCTCGCAATTGGTGTTTGGATGATAACAAGAGAAATGAATAATTTGTATAAAAGTTGTGTGTTCATGTGTGTAGGTTATATATTTTTGTATTATAATGCTTTTAAGTCAAATTGTTACTTTTTCTCTAAATAAGTGTCACTTTTGTATTTAATATGTTATCTTTCTCCAACAAATTTCTATTTTTTCATACATATTCTTTTATATCTTCCATTAGAATTATTCTTTCATTTTGCATTTGAAATTTTTAACAATGTTACTCATCTTATCTAGTAGAATATCAACTCTTTATGAAACCATTGTTATAGGTAACAAAATTTTCTTAAATTTTGCAGATAAGAAAAAACAAATGTTGTTTAAAAAAACAAACTAGAGCTTTTCAAATAGATAGCATTAATCAGTTTTATTGAAAGAGAGTATGTACGAGTTATTTATAAAGGGTATAATTGAGAAATTATACCTTTAAGAGATCAAAATGACAGTTAAATTGGAACGCTAAATCACATTCAATTGACACTTAAAAAGGAACATAGTGGGTATCAAGCAAGGATTTCGAGTCAGAACACATGCGCTAGGCGAGCAGAAGTGACTCAAAATGATGGATTCCAAAGAGTTTAAAAAAAATTGCAAGAGAAGATTCGCTAGAAATGCCACATTTCGCCTAGTGAATCAAGGCGGTTTTAGTAGCCTGTTAGATGAGCTGACATTTCCCTCCATTTGAAAGTCACTAGGAGAGATGAAGTCGCCTAATGAATGTTCACTTTTACACATAGTTAAAAAGACAGCTCGGATCGGATGGTGATAAAATATTATAATTTTAATATATTATTATTATCATTATTATTATTATTATTATTATTATTATTATTATTATTATTATTATTATTATTATTATTATTATTATTATTATTATTATTATTAAAAGTCATATGATAAGGTGACCACTTTTTCAAGTGGATCACTAAAGGCTGCCAAGAAATTCAATTCAACCGAAGTATTTTAGATTGGGCTAAAGCCCATCCCTTCGATGGACCGAGTCGCCTTAAGTCACTAGCTCAAGGATCATAACACCCTAAGTCTTATGAAATTCAAAAGCAGTCTAAGGCCCAACCCGGTCAGGTCTGGAACTGGTCCACAACCCAATACGGCCAAGTCTGAGACTGCTCCAAGGCCTATAAGAAGGCGACACCATATGATAGACACGTCCTAAACTCCACTGGATTACGGTCTGGACTCAGAGATCCTAGCGTACCAGTCCGAGAGTTATGCAATGGACCACCTTGATGGTCACTCACGTCTATACCTTTAGGAAGTTATGCAACAGACCACCCTGATGGTCACTTGCGTCTATACCTTCAGAAATTCTGAGTGTCGTTCTTGAAGAGTGTCAGCGTATCAAAAGAGTATTTGAGAAGCTCGATCAGATACGTTGAAATGTTGTCTGAAATGGTTAATGTCGTCGAGTAGACATTCAATCTTCAGATGCTTCTAAATGAAATTCCTCTTCTGATTATAATGGACTTTCTGGTTGACCTTTGTTTAGATCTTGTTCAAAGTCACATAAGTTTCTCCTTGGCTACAGATGCTACCTTATTCGTTTAGAGTCTTCATATTTCATTATCAAAACTTGACCTAAGAGTCAGAATTTAATTCTATAGTCATGCATTCTTGAACACACATTAGCATATCCAATTGTTCTTTTATACCTTATTATCATCAAAACGTTAGAGACATTGTACAAAACCCATTTTGGGTCAACAATCTCCCCCTTTTTGATGATGACAATCTTAAGTATTTCTAGAACAATTGTTGTTAATTAATTAACTTGTTGACTTTAGAGTATGAGGTTTGTAAGCTCCCCCTAAGTCTTAGTCAGATTAATTAATTCGTTTAAAGCAAACTTTAACATATGAGAGAAACTTTCACTTATCATAAGCTATAAATGTTAGAATTTTGAGTGCATGGACCGTAGATCTTACCATTTAGGCCTTAGAGCCCTAAAAACATGGCTTTAACCCTTAGAGCAAGGCTAGGCGCCCTCCAAGAGGGCACAAAGCCCACCTGACAATCCTATACAATTTTAGGGAACTCTCCTAAAGGCACCCTCTGGGGGCGCCCTCAGCAGCCTGTAAGGGCGCCCTAGCCATGGTTTTAGCCCTTTATGATTTAGGCCCAAAACCATGGCCGGATAGGCCCAAATTGGGACTACAAATAGTAACCTTGGGATCATTCCCAAATGGAGAACCAAAAACAGACCTGAAAACCCTAGTTTTCCTAGATTGTACTCACAACAAGTACAGTTGGCGCCCACCGTGGGGCTACCGTAAAACTGACCTAGCCATCATCTCTTAAACGAGAAGCAGCTGATCTGCGGCCTTAAAGCACCGCTCAAATGCCGTGAATTCGCCGTACGCTTCAGAGCAACCCTAGCTTCTCCGAATCTGCCGTGATTCATAACAAACCCTCACAAATCAAACAATTAACCCATATTTGTTCGGTAAACCCTGATCTAGAGCCCGCGATTCGCGGTCTAGGTCGCAAATCTCCGACCATCCAGTCACAACCTTAAAATACAAACTCAAACAACCGTCGCCACCACCACGATGGCAGATCCGGCGGCCTTAGAGGCCTTACAACACCAGATCCAGCAGCTTCGAGACCATAATGAAGCCTAACAAACAACCAGGGAAACCATTCAGCAACAACAGAATGTCGAAGGAAACGAGTCCCAACAAGACGAATCAGTGGATCCAGATCCTCAACCACTTTCCGCCGAGGTGTGGAACATGCCAGTTCCAGAAAACTTCAAGCCACCCTCTCTTTCGTCCTTCGACGGAAAGAGCGACCCGGCGGAACATGTGACCGCTTTCAACACTCAAATGGCCATCATCGGCGCCGCCGATTCTCTCAAGTGCAAGTTGTTAGCAGGAACCCTTAAAGATGCCGCCCTCAGATGATATATGAACCTACCTCGGTTTTCCATCATCAGCTACCAGGATATGACACGCAAGTTGACGCACCAGTTCTCAGCAAGCCGCCACCGCAAGGTTTCATCTACCAGCCTCTTCAACGTCCGTCAAGGACCGAATGAGTCTCTCCGTGAATTGTTCGTGGGAAACCAGGAATTAACCCAAACCAGGAATTAACCCAAACCAGGAATTGTTCATGGGAGCCTTCCAGAACGGCCTCCGCGCTGGCCAATTCAACGAGTCATTGGCACAAAACCAGCTGATCCCATGGAAGAGATTATGTCCATAGTGGAGTGTTACATCAAAGGAGAGAAGAGTAATGCAGAAAAGAAAGTCAGAGACTCTAGGGAGCACTCCCCAAGTGGTTATGATCATCGTCGAAGCTACTATCCACCCGCCCCTAGAGATAGAGCGCCTTACAAGCGCCATATTCCCGACAGGCGCGCACCCACACCAAAGTCCTTCACAGCGCTCAACACTCGTCATGAGCAGATCTGGAGGGATGCCTACCACTCCAGACTCATCCCTGACGCCCCGCTGCCAAGAGGAAACCAGATAGGAAATGATAAGGATGCTTGGTGTAAGTACCACCGAATAAAAGGACACACCACAGATGACTGCATCCATCTTAAAAGAGAGATTGAAAAGTTAATTCAGAATGGCAGACTAAGAGGATACGTCAAGGATAGCAGGGAGGGAGACAGACGCCCATCATAAGACGCCCCAAAGGAGAAAAATGCGACAAAGTCTGGCGAGCGCCACAATCTGAACACTATATCCGGCAGGTTCGTAGGAGGCGGCGAATCCAGCGCTTCTCGAAAGAGATATGTGAGACAGGTCATGCTTGTAGATGACCACGCCGCGACAAAGCCAGCGTGCCAACCAAATATCACATTCTCAGGCGAGGACCGCGATGAGGTATTTTAGCAGATAATATTCAATAGTTAATCATAGCATCACTTTAAAATATTCCTTCGTCTTTAAAGCATCTAACCAACTGTCGAAAAAACGAAACGAACAAATAAGTACAGGTACTCTGGTCATATCATATGATGCCGCACTCAACAACCAAGGAAACCCCGTTTACTATGGTCTATGGCGCGGACGCTATGCTCCCCGTAGAAATTGACATGCCAACATGGCGTCGTGAAAATTTCTCAGAGGAAGCTAATGAGACAGGCCTGCTATGTGGAATCGATATGATTGATGAGATACGTGAAGGAGTTAGCCGCCAAACAAAAAGCAGCTCGCTGATACAACTCGAAAGTGATCCCAAGGGACATGAAGGAGGGCGACTTGGTCCTAAAGCAGGTCGTCGCGCCCATGCAGATTGGAAAACTGCTACCTAAATGGGAGGGGCCATACCGAGTCAGGGAAAAGCTTTCACATGGAGCATACAAGCTAGAAGAGCTGGACGGAGATTCGGTGCCACAGACATGGAATGTAGTGAATATGTGCCATTGGAACTCTTTGTATTTTTCGATTAATGAAAAGGAGTAGGGGAGCACTCTTTTCCCCTGCAAGGGCTGGGGTTTTTAACGGGGCACCCTACTATTATTTATTTTTATCTGTGTCATAAATCCGATACTGCAGGAATCATCATAACAAGCTAGACAACGCCAAGCTACACATAAAAACAGAGGGAAAAGAAATCGCCACCTAATTCCTTAACCCCAAAGAGGGCTCTAAGACGTCATGAGCTAAAAAGAAATCGCCACCTAATTCCTTAACCCCAAAGAGGGCTCTAAGACGTCGTGAGCTGAAAAGAAATCGCCACCTAATTCCTTAACCCTAAAGAGGGCTCTAAGACGTCGTGAGCTAAAAAGAAATCGCCACCTAATTCCTTAACCCCAAAGAGGGCTCTAAGACATCGTGAGCTGAAAAGAAATCGCCACCTAATTCCTTAACCCCAAAGAGGGCTCTAAGACGTCGTGAGCTGAAAAGAAATCGCCACTTAATTCCTTAACCCCAAAGAGGGCTCTAAGACGTCGTGAGCTGAAAAGAAATTGCCACCTAATTCCTTAACCCCAAAGAGGGCTCTAAGATGTCGTGAGCTGAAAAGAAATTGCCACCTAATTCCTTTACCCCAATGAGGGCTCTAAGATGTCGTGAGCTAAAAAGAAATATCCACCTAATTTCTTAACCCCAAAGAGGGTTCTAAGGCGTCGCGAAACAATAACGTTGAGAATAAAAACGGTTTGACTATTTTTAACAAGTCGCGAAATAAGCACAAGAAATAATCATCACCTAGGAGGCATTTTTTAAAGCATCGCCACTAAAAAAGAAGAAATTGGAAGCTAAATAATAGAAGATAAGTTAAACAGCATAAAGGGAATAATGCATCATTACAAACCAATAGTGTACTAAGTTCAAAGCAAAATTAAAAATTACAACAGTAAGATTATGGTTCGTCCACTAGGGCGCCATCTACAACAACCTTAAAAGAATCTAGAGACGAGATATCGATGCCAGGATGTAGAAAGGCGACCTGTTCTTTGGCACGGTCAAAACCATTCTCAAAAGACAGTGCCAGCTCACCCTTGGCCTTTGAGATTTCAACCTTCAGCGCCGCCTCTCTCTCAACTCCACGCGCAGATAACGTCACTTCAGTGGGAACGATTTCCAAGATCCGTTGCGATGCGAACACGTCAACGAGAGTGAACGGTCGCCCCATTTCAGCCGTCAGATCTCATTAGGGCGCGCCCTGAATCTAAACCTCAAAGAGAATCACGCCCCATGTTGGGCTAGTTCTGGCATGGCGGTCTGAGCCACTCAATAAAGTCACTCTTTTTTACACAGTTTAAATCACTTCGCCTTGTTCCAAAGCTCGTGCTTGTTGGGCTATGGATACTCTTGTTGGGCTAGCACCCACCAAGGCCCTAAAAACACATGGAGCTAGTACCCATGTTGGGCTAGCACCCATGTTGAGCTAGTACTCAAAAAAGCTTCCAATATTTAGGGGGCTGCAATATATCAGTTAGTATTCGCTTTGCACACCCAGTAATTTAAAAATTCTCACATAGCTTCATTTCCAGTAAGTCTCACTTGCCGGGCCAAAGATCATAGACAGATCCCCAGTGACAATTTAATCACTTCGCCTTGTTCCAAAGCTCGTGCTTGTTGGGCTGTGGACCGTAGATCTTACCATTTAGGCCTTAGAGCCCTAAAAACATGGCTTGAACCCTTAGAGAAAGGTTGGGCGCCCCTCCAGGAGGGCACAAAGCCCACCTGACAATCCTATACAATTTTAGGGAACTCTCCTAAAGGCACCCTCTGGGGTGCCCTCAACAGCCTGTTAGGGCGCCCTAGCCATGGTTTTGGCCCTTTATGATTTAGGCCCAAAACCATGGCCGGATAGGTCCAAATTGGGACTACAAATAGTAACTTTGGGATCATTCCCAAATGGAGAACCAAAAACAGACCTGAAAACCCTAGTTTTCCTAGATTGTACTCACAGCAAGTACAATGCTTATGCGTGACTCTGAATTAAATACTTATAACTTTTACTACATCTCTTGTCATCAACAAAATAAATAATATGCAGAAAAGATACTAAAAAAACATTCTATACATATTAAAAGATGTTGATCATAGTACAAATTAAATTGTGCATAACAAAAGTAAAAAAAAGGGGGTAAAATTCCTAAGGGTTTTTGGTTCTCATCGAATGCAGCAACGCCTTGATATCTTCAGCCATCAAGTCTTGCTTTACTATTGAAGCATCAAGCTTGGCTTCCAGAACCTCTTACTTCTGTCTATTGAACCTCTTACTATTGAAGCATCAAGAAATTAACAAAAAAAAAACACTCAAATCAACAGAAAAGCAGAAAATGTAAAAAATAATATTCTTAAATAAAAATAAAAAATAAAAAATGATAACCTAGAAAAGGAAAAAGTGGTGAACTGAAGTGAAATTATAACTTGGAAAAAGAAAGAGGTGGAGAAAGGAACAGTGAGGAAGTGAACAACAATGTTTTCACATTAAGCTTCGATTGAATCTGAAATAAATAGGAGGAAGAGGTGGTGATCTAAAACAAAGACCAAAGCTTCGATTGAGTGCATCTGAACCGAACAAAGCTTCGATTGAGACTCGAAGAAAGAAACGAAGAGCAGCTTCGATTGAGTGAGGAAAAGTGAACCGATTGAGGGAATATAAGCTTCGATTGAGACTAATAGGAGTGAGATTGAGACGAATATAAGCTTCGATTGAGGGTTAGTGATGGTGAGATTGAGGGGAACAATGAGCGAAATTGAGGGGAACAATGAGTGAGATTTAGGCTATTGAGGAATAAAATTGGGTTTTAGGGTTTTGAAGTTGTGGGAGGGAGACTGAAATTAAGAAAGCGGGAGTGACAAATATTTGGGCAAAATGGCTTAATATGAACGCAAGCTAGGAAAAAAGACATAAAATGTGCGACTGTTAAGCCTACCAGGCACAGTAACCGCCGCAAAAGTATATTTTGCGACGGTTCGGAGACAAGGGTCGGAGAGCAGGTGTCGTAAAATGCTTTTTTTCTTGTATTGTATAAGCAGATAATTTAGATATGACTTCAGACTTAAAAGCTTAAAACGCTGGATTCTCAAGAATGTCTCTTCTAACTATCAGGTGCTTAGATTTCAGATCCACGTTTGCAAACACATGCTGAGGGAGAGGTTGAAATTCATATATCTTATCCAAGTCATCAGGCATAGTATGAGGTCTGGGTGCCGGAAGTTGCCTCTGAGCATTGCATTTGAGGTCCACATAATCCATCTGATGAAGAGCCTCAGCTAGCCATTTCTTCAGAGCTTCCCTATTTGCTTCCATAACAGCTTTTCCATACTCCTTCATGTCATTGAGAGCCTTGTCAACTGTAGTTAGTAAGTATTTCCTCAAACAATTCTTAAGCTCTATTGCAAATAAAAGTATGTAGCTCCTCAAGCTCAGGGTTATGTGGTGGTGGTTTGAAGAGGTTAAGATTATATATGTAGTGTCTGATGGGTGGAGGTTGAGAAGTTGATGCTTTTGAAACATATATGATAATTCTCTCAGATTTAAAATCTGACATAACATCTGAGGTATTAATAGTTTCAGTTTGAGTGGGTTCAGAGGCTGGTTTAGGGTTAGTTTTAGGTTGGGAAATGACTTCTGAAGGTGAGGTTTTTGAAACAGGTTGGACTATGGTTTTAGAAGCAATGAATTCTTCTGAAACCAAGTATCCTTCCAGAAGACGTGGGGCACTTGCTGGAGGAGGGATATGAGTGTCAGAGATACCACTAACTGGTATTATAGCCAAATGGTGAGTAGAATCATATTCTTGTGTAGATTCTGACAAACCTAGGGTCGATTTAGATTAAGTGGAGATAGAAGACTGCGTAATGCTAGAATATTTCTCAGTGAGATTAACAATATCATCATGGGTTTAAGTGTAAGCTTGGTGAAGGTTTTCTAAATGAGCTTTAGACTTCTTAACAACATCAGCTAACTCTGAAGTGCTATCTGATTCAGTGTTTGAATGTTCAGATGGTTTAGATGATTGGGTTTGGAAAGATAATGCAGATTGTAAGGGTTGGCGTTTTAGAGGAGAGAAAGTTCTAAGAGGGGAAAGTTCATGAAAGGGGGTGTGTTCAGATGACTGGGGTGAGGTAGGTTCATATGTTATGGATTTTGTGGGGGTGTTGATGTGTGGGAGTTGTTTGTTTAGGGGATTCAGGTTTGTGCGGAGGAGGGGAGGGTACATTTACTACAACAGAGTTAGAATTATTAATTTAAGTTGATGCAGGAGTAGCAACTTTAGACTCGAAACTTTTGACAGATTCTGAAGTTCCTTCAATAGGCTTCCCTTTAAGAACTCCATCAAGCATTATTGCAGCTTCTTCCATAACCTTATTCTCAACTTCCTTAGTCATCTTCTGAGCTTTCTTGACCTTCTTCACTAAGGGTTCTTCATTTTCTTCCACATTCTCATTAAAAATAATCAGAATCCTTCTAAGCATCTTCTTAGCAGGCTCTGGAGCTTGTACTACTGATTTAGCATGTGAAGCTCCATTCCTTGTCTTGGAGACTTTTAGAACCACATTCTCTTTAGCTCCTTAAGCTCATTCTGAGCTCCAGAAGCAACTTTCCTCTTTTTGGATACTCTATATAGATCTGGAGATCCTTGAGGGATGTTCTCCATTCAGATATGTATACCTTCTTCCCGATACAACTTAATATAACTTTGAATAACTTTCTTGTTATCTTGACGAGAGATAACAGGGAGGCTATTCCAATACTCATTATTTCTTTTCCTGATGCTGAACGGAACACCTTCCCTATACAACTTAAATGTGTTTTTTAGGCATGTCAGACACTAAATATGAGCATCGCTCCGAGTTAGAGTTCAAACATTGATTCGTCAAGTTGTGAAAGTTTAACTCCTTCCGTTAGACACAACTCCGTTAATGCAAGAACTTTTTTAAACTAAATATATTAGTTTAATTAATAATATTTGTTAAAAATAATATTTAATATAAACATTATACACCAATTGATAAACCTTGAAATAGCAAAGTAATATTGAATTCTAACAAAAATATAAATTGCTCTTTTACTTTTACATATTTTGCTTACACATAACATGTCTGAATATATAAATTTGAGATACGTATAACCAATAAAATAACTACATTTAGATCAAACTTGCAATATGAACAACAAATCTACAACTCTCCATTTAGCAAAAAAGATTTGGGTATAATATGAGACCTAAAAATTTTTAGGGCAATGAATTTAACACGTTTTAATTGGATCAACAAAAACAAAACAAACCATATGTAAAAAGACCCATAGGGCAGTGGTCCATTTCCCTTTCCCACAGAGCCAGCCTAAACTAGGTTGAGTTACCCACACCACATGAGTTTAGGACCGTTTGATAATATAGACAAACTTAGTCATTTACGTATTTTTCTATGTATATACTGGTAGACGACACATAATATTATATTGTATAGTATTACATAAGCTTCAACTTTAATACAATTCCCCAGAACACTCTCACCTTTTAAGCATACATGAAGTTACTCTTTCATTAATATACTAATTAAATATACATAGTACATAGTATAATAACGTAACACACGTAACATAAGAGTGCTAGAAAATTGTACAAGACACCTTCCCCACTTTCTCTTGTCCAGAAAATCTCCATTCTCCTAGCTAGCTACTGTCTCTCTCTCTCTCTTTTTTTTTTTCTTCTCTTTCTTTCTGCCACAGATTAAAGGACCCTTCTGAACTTGATCCAATTTCCATCAAATAGATTTCTCTTATAAAATCATCATAATTATTAATCATGGTTCTTCTTGCTTATTTTGTGCTCTTCCTTTCTCTGACCGGATATTCAAGTAAGCAACTAAATTTGGTTGTGCTGATTTCATTCACAAGTGTTTAAACAACCTTTTTAGTTCTAAAAATCTATCTCACCACTTTTTCATATCTTACTTTTGTTGATTATGTCATATAAGTCTGAAAATAGCAAAATTAATTTTCTTCAAAAAGTACCCTTTGTTTTTTCTTTTTCTACACTTTTTGCTTAAAGATTTTAGTTCATTTTAGTTAGTGTCAATTTCATTAAACCCTTTTTTCTTTATTACCAAAAGATGAGTTTATTTATTATATTGTTTAAATACAAATTTTGTTTCTGTTTTTAATTTCATTTTTTTGTTCAATAGGTGGTGCTGTTTATTGTGTGTGTAAAGATGGTGTGGGTGATCAAAATCTTCAAAAAGCAATAGATTATGCTTGTGGTGCTGGAGCTGATTGTACACAAATTCAGCAAAATGGACCATGTTTTCAGCCCAATACTATTAAAGATCACTGCAATTATGCTGTTAATAGCTATTTCCAGAAAAAGGGTCAAGCTCAAGGAGCTTGTGATTTTTCTGGTAGTGCTACTACAAGTCAAACTCCACCACCTTGTAAGTTAACTCTATTTTCAAGCATCCTTCAATTTTTTTGACATATTTGTCTAAAAATCATTTTTACTAACTTTTTTTTTTCTCTCTGATCTACAGCTTCAACATCTTCATGTACTTATCCTTCAAGTGGGTATGTTTCTTGAATCATCTAGTGGATTAGATCTTGCTATTTTGTTTTTATCTTTTTAGTGGTTTGGCCTAATTAATCTTCTATGATCTAGGTTATATATATATATATATATATATATATATATATATATATATATAATTTTTTTTGCTAATGATAATTTGTTGGGTTGGTTTTCACAATGTATTAGACACATTATCCAATTACAGAATATTAGGTTAATTTTCCCAAGTTAATTTTTTTTAGAAATAAGCTTTTTATGAAACCAAATTGGTTTTTTTTATTTGTTGGTATGATTTTCTTGATTAAGTTAGATTTAACTTAGATTTAGCATTTGCCAAAGCAGCTCTAGGTTTCATTTGTAGTGATGAACATGTATTTTTATTTTTTATATTTTTTGTTACCTGTTTGGCAATACTTTTTCAAGTTTACATTAGCCAAAAAGCCATTTTGTTAGGGGTTGATGTATCCACCGTCACTAGACAAGATTTACATTCAAGCCATGACATGATTGCTCTTTTGTTGAACATTAGCTGTCATGAATAGGATGTTTCACAATTTATTATTGTTTTGTACTCTTCATCCTCAAATGTTTGTTATTCCTAGATCTGTGATCTTATGGTAACCAAAAAAAAAAAAGATCTGTGATCTTATATTATAAAGTACATATCTAATCTTGCAAGTGAGAAATGGATGCAAGTGTGATTTTTACATGAGAGGAAATGTGAGAATATGGATGTATATTTGGTCCCTGAGGAATAAAAAGTTACTGTTTGATTTTACTTCTACGGGAACAAAATTGATTTTAGAGTTGTAAAATTGATTATGACATGTTTGGTTGTTTTCGAGTAGAATTGACTGTCTATAATTGATTTTTCTTGAAGTTAGAATTTGTAGATTTTGATTATAGAATTGATTTTTACATGAATGTATTCAAACTCACACCATTTCATTTTCAACTCAATTTTAATCGGAACCAATTTTAGAGAGTCAATTAACCTACACTGTAAAACCAAATATACACTAAATTAATCTCTTGTTAGTACTAAAATATCACTAATTTTTTATATAAAAACTAATTTGATTTATCTATGAGATATTGGTGAACTACTTTGACTAACAACTTTTTATATTCTGGGATATATACTTGTGCATTGAATATACAAGTTTTTATAAAAACTTCTATCTAAAGTCTTTAAAGAGTGTATTTAGGGCACTCGTCAGCATTCCGCTTTTTATCATTGTCAAAATGGTCTTGCATATAGAAATGGGGAAGTAGTAGTAATATTTAATCATTAGTTTCTAAAATTCAGATATTGTCTTAGTCCATATGAAAATCATATCATGTGTTGATTTTGTTTGGCTTCAAAATGCAGCAGCAATACAGGAGGGGGTACCAGCACACCACCAGCAACTAATACACCTGTAGGCATATCACCACCATCCACCGTAACTCCAACCACTCCTACAGGCACAACACCAAGCACAGGGACAGGCACAGGCACAGGCACACCAACTGGAACAGGCACAGGCACACCAACTGGAACAGGCACAGGAACAGGAACAGGTATAGGCACTGGAACAGGTACAGGAACTGGAACTGGTACAACCACAGGTGGTCCTAATGTGTTTGGAATAAGTCCAACAACATCATCAACTGGTAATGGTAATGGCTTCACTGATCCTAATGGAGTGGTTCAATTAAAAAAATGCACTTATGTGTTATTAACATCCCTTGTTTTTACTTTATGGCTAGCAGCAGCTATAAGGGACTAAATAAACAGTGTAAACTTTAGGAAAAAAAAGTTGTGGGTGAGATTTTGCCACTCCATGATGGGTGTTTATGTAATTTCATCACTTGGAATCATCATGAAGCAAACCCCACTATGGTCTCCTGTTCTTTTTGCTTTTGTTTTGTTCCTTCTATGTTCAAAGGGGAAAAAAGTAGAGAGAATTTGGTTCCATTTTAGTGGTGAATATATTTGATGGCTACTAATGAGTAATGTGAGGTTATAGAACCTTTCTATTTGTAAATTAATCTATTTTATATCGCTATGAATCTATGATCGACATGCATAATTTTTTAATTTGTTGAACCTTTCTCCACCTCATATATAATCAGTGTTTATCCATGACCTTATCCCTCAATTTCTTCTTTAAATCAAATGTTTAACTATTTTTTCTCGTATGATTTGCATTGATAAAATTAGACATACATCATTTTCCCTTTTTCAGCAACTGAGACATTGCTTAGAATTTGAGTTGTTATTTTCCCTATGGATACTGATGATTTGCCACGTTTGTCAGATACTTGTTTTGGCAATCGAAATATAAAAGATGTCAAAGTATTTCTTGTGGCATCTACAAGTGTATGGTTGCAATAAATTCATACTACATGCAATGTCCTGAATTAAAATGAAATAAACACTCAATTTATTTTTCTTGAAACTATTATTTTCTTATTGATTTAGTCTCTAAAATATTACAAATCCCTAAAATTGGTTGTGTTTTATAATAATGTAGGACTAAATTGATGCACTTTCTATAGTCTAAGGATTTTTTAGTTGATTTCAATAATTTAGAAATTAAATTGTTGGGAGTGATAGTTTATGAATGAAATTGAACGTTTATTCAATTAAAATTAGAATTGTGAATTTTTTTTTTTGGGTTTAAACATTGTTGGCTTATTTTATAAATAAAATGGTGCACTAAATGGTTTCATTTTTTGAAAGATAAATGTTAGTAATTGTCATGTTAGCATTTAAATCATCAACTCCATTGTAAGATTCAAACTATTTAACTCTTCTATTTCTCAAAAAAAAAAAACTATTCTAATTCTCAAAAAAAAAATAAACTATTCAACTCTTCTAATCTTTTGGCTCAAATTGAAAATCCAATATCTTTCAATATATACAAATACAAATTAGTTAACATTCACTTATACAACAGTGTCAGAATTCATTTGGCATAAAGATGACCCTCTGAAGGTGTCTTTGTTTGCTTTGTGCCTTTTCAGAAATAGATTACCCACAAAGGATAATCTATTTTGAAGTGGTATAGTCACTTCTAACTCTCAGCTGAGTAGATGTGGGAATCATCAATTAGCAAACCATTTATTCTTGATGTGTAATATCTTTAGTTCTCTTTGGCATCTCATTCGTAGTTGGTTTGGTATTTCTTCAATTGATCCATCTGAAATTGTGGATCGTTTTGTTCAGTTTGGTAGCTTTGGTAGGTTTTTCAAAATCGCGGTGGTCTATAATGCATTTAGTTTGGTTATCCTGTGCATGAGTTATTTAGAAAGATCGGAACAACATGATTTTTAATAATAAAGAAAGCTCTAATTATCACTTTTTGGACAAAATTAAGCTATTTTCTTACCGGTGATCGAAAGCAAAATTCGCTCATATTGCTTTTTCCTCGTTCAAAAAATCATTCACTTATATTTAAGTCCGACAAATATCATGCATTTCTGCCAACTGTTCATTTTATTGCCTATGCAAGTGGATCTTGGTAGAGAATGAAAACCCATTTTATTGCCTACAGTTAGGTGTCTAGACCAGCGATGTGCATTGTTTAATTTCTGTTTTTTATTATAAAAAAGTGCTTTTTTAGAGGATCTATAAAAAAAAACGTTGTATCATATAATATTCCAAAGCC
Source organism: Medicago ruthenica (assembly GCA_018208015.1). Taxonomy (NCBI): domain Eukaryota; kingdom Viridiplantae; phylum Streptophyta; class Magnoliopsida; order Fabales; family Fabaceae; genus Medicago; species Medicago ruthenica. The sequence continues at coordinate 56,824,851 of CM031375.1, read as the reverse complement.
TACCACACGTCGAGATACAGAGACACAGTGAAATACGAGAATAAGAGGATATTAATTTTGGAAAATGATATTTGTATAACTTTTAAACAACTTTATCTTTTAATACTTACATTATGTTTTTAATCACTTTCTTTGTTATTTTTTTATTGTTTTTAATCAATAAAAAAAATATCATAAAAGTTGTCATCAAATTAGTCGTACAAGTGTCATTCTATGTCTCCCTTAGGATATTACTTTTTTGAAGTCGTGAACTATCATGATGTGGGCCCGTTTCTATTTTGGACCTCTTTCATCTAGACAAAATTCCAATGCCAACCATACGAGAATAATGGAAATTAATTTACATGCTTGCTTAACATATGACTAATCTTGAATGACCTTTGTTTTTTGATTTCTAAGTTATTGTATTTTAGATTTTTAAAATCTATTTTGAAAAAAATATTCCATCCAACAAAGTTATTATTGGATTGAGTCACGAATATGTCGGTCTTTTAAAGACGTTTTGTAACGCCTCGATCCTCGAGAACATAAATAAACATGTAAATCATACATCAATCATACATCTGGACATTAATTCTCAAACATACAACTCATCATATAACTTAATGTGAATGTCAACTCTAATATAACATCGCACAGCGGAATAATATCATGTAATCATACAACTCATAAGTGTCATTTCTCGGTCATAACATATAAATCAATATAATATCTCAACAAAATTTGATCATAAGATCATATGGCATAACATAAACAAAACTCCAAATCCTAATCAGAGCTCCTAAGCTAGACTCCAAAGCGGATAAACTCGAGTAGGCAAAGTCATCCTCGGCATACTCACGAGTAAGCTACTCCTCAACCTGCAAGTCTACATCCACAAGGGTTGAACCCACGAATGAGGCGATAATGAAATCTGAAGGTGAGAAAAACACACAAGAAGGGGGGGTTGAATTGTGTGAGCTTTTTCTTTTCTTTCTCAAAAACTTATGTTAGTTCAGATTCTGATATTGATCAGATCTGAACTATTTTTCATAGTGTTTTGCAGCGGGTAAAAGCTAAATGAGAGAGAGAGAGAGACAGAGAGACAATAGTTTATCCTGGTTCTTCCACAATCCGAAAGTAGTCCAGTCCCCTTGTCACTTACAAGAGATTTTCACTATAATCACAAAGATTTCAATTTGCTCAAGCACAAAGCAAGAGGCTTCCTATGCTCAAACACAAAGTAAGAGACTTCCAATTGCTCAAACAGTAAGTAAGAGACTTCCTATGCTCAGATACACAGTCTAAGACTTTCTTGCTCAAACACTAAGTAAGAGACTTTGAATCAAACAGATTTTACAAAGAAATGAGTTTGAGTTGAACACTTGATATACAATCAGTGGTGTTCACAAAATACAACACAGATTTAAGACTCTAAACTTAAGAAATTCTAAGATAGAAGTTTGTAAGAATTTCTAAGTTATTTTGGTGATTTTCAGTTCTGGCAGTTTTGCGTTCAGAAAACAGAGCACTGCAATTTCAGTTTTATGAGTCTATCAATCTTTTATAGAGAATGAAAGAGCTGTTGAGAAGAGCCAGTTTTCACCAAAGAGCCGTTGCCATAGAAGCTATGTTCAGCATTAATTTCTTTCCTGACATTGTGTACGAAAACAGAGCAGCAGTTCAAAGGAATTTGAATTGTTTCCTTTAAAACAGGGAGAATGTTTCGTACAGAGAGACAATTGTTCCATTGAGCTGTTCTGACAGTACAGTACTTCACTGTTGACAGCTGCAAACATTGACTCCTGAATCTCAGACTTCAGAAGCTGGCTTCAGGCACTGTTCATCAGAAGCTGCCTTCAGACGCAGTTCTTCAGAAGCTGGCATCAGACACTGTTCATCAGAAGCACTTCTTTAGAACCTAGTCTTCAAACGCACTGTTCATCAGACGCTGCCTTCAGAAGCTGGTCTTCAGAAGCTGCTTCAGACGCTGATTTTCTTTATTCTTGCAACATAAGCTTCTATAATTTCCTTCTTACTCTTAACTTGTTCTTTCATAACCAATGTTAGATACCAATCTTTAAGTACATGGTACTGCACACTAGAATCAAGTATTAGCATATCCAATTTTCTTTTTAACACTTTGTTATCATCAAAACCCAAAAGAAAGTTGTTCATACAATTTTGTTCCAACAATCTCCCCCTTTTTGATGATGACAAACATATAGATAATTGTTGTTAATTTAATTAACAAGTTGACTTCAGGGTCTGAAGTTTGTAAGCTCCCCCTGAGTCTGATAATCCACAAGGTGAGGTTTGTAAGCTCCCCCTGAGTCTTATCCAGGTTAATTAAATTCCATTTAAATCAAACAGATGAAAAATCAAAGTGTAAATACATTCAGAAATTAAATAACAAACTGACTTCAGGGTCTGAGGTTTGTAAGCTCCCCCTAAGTCTGATAATTCACAAGGTGAGGTTTGTAAGCTCCCCTTGAGTTTTATCCAAGTTATTTAAATTCAGTTTAATTCACAGAATTGAAAATTCAATATATCTTACAAAATTTAATTCAGAGGCTAAGAGATTAAAAGTTGTTCTCATAAGTTAATTAATTATCAGAAATTAACTTATATTCTGAGCTCAGAGCCTGAAATACTTGTTACTTTTACTTCCCCTTTTGTCATCAACAAAAAGAAAATTCAAGAATTTAAGAGAGTTAAAATGTGAGATAAAAGTGTTCAGAGCATTTGTTCAGTACCACTGAACTGTTACAGAAACAATTTTCAGAACATTTTGTTCAGAACTGCTGAACTGTTTCAGACAGAATTGTTTGAGAGTTTTTAAACTGGGTCTGAAAAACTGAACACATAAGATGAAAGTTGAAAACTGTGTTTTGAGTGTGTTGGTTAAAACTTTTCAGAAACAAAAAAACATTTAAACACACTGCACAATTGATGACTTTAGGAGGGTGCAAAGTACAACTTTCAAGGCTTAATTCATCACAGCCCAACAGTTATAGCTTATCAGATTCTGACCAAGTGTTAGACAACTGTACAGATTCACTCTCATTGGTGGGCCACGTGTAAAGTGTGCACTTATAGTGAGTTTTATCAGAAGTCACAAAAATTCAGATTCTGAAACTCAGATTCTGATGTTTTCAGAAGCTGAACTATCTTTAGATTCTCAAAGTGAGTGTCTGTTAAGTCTTAGCTTCTGATGAACTTCAGATTCTCAGTTTCTTATTCAGAGTCAAGCAATTTTTTAAGAGATGAAATGCATGTTCAGATTCTTTTTAATAAAATTAAATCTGTCTTCTGTGAGGGGTTTTGTAAATATATCAACCCATTGATGATCAGTATCAAAGAATTGAATATCCAAAACTCCCTTCTGAACATAATCTCTAAGAAAATGATGTTTAATTTCAATATGATTGGTTCTTGAATGTAGAATTGGATTTTTAGACAGACAGATTGCAGCAGTATTATCACAGAAAATAGGAATACCGTTTTCATGAATCTGATAGTCTTCTAACTGATGTTTCATCTAGAGAAGTTGTGTGCAACAACTTGCAGCTGAGATGTATTCTGCTTCTGCTGTTGACAATGCAATAATTGATTGTCTTTTGCTAGCCCAGGATATCAGATTCTCACCAAGGAATTGACAATTTCCGCTTGTGGATTTTCTTTCAATCCTGTCCCCAGCATAATCAGCATCACAGAATCCAACCAGCTTATAATCTAAGGATTTCTTATACAGAAGTCCAAGATTAGTTGTTCCCTTCAGATACTTGAAGATTCTCTTGACAGCAGTCATGAGATTTTCTAGGATCTGATTGGAATCTTGCACACAAGCATACACTAAACAAAATATACGGTCTAGAAGCTGTTAAGTATAACAGAGAACGAATCATACCTCTGTAGAGCTTCTGATCTACCTTTGAGCCAGAGTCTTCTTTGCTTAAATTGCAGGTTGGATGCATTGGTGTTGTCATCAATTTACAATCTTCAAGCTGGAACTTCTTCAGAAGCTCCTTTGTATATTTAGATTGATGAACATACACTCCATCTTTGCATTGGTTGATTTGAATTCCAAGAAAGAATTTTAATTCTCCCATCATGCTCTTTTCAAATTCATTCTGCATTAACTTAGAAAATTCTTTGTAAAGAATGGCATTAGTAGAACCAAATATAATATCATCAACATAGATTTGCACAATTAAGATGTCTTTCTTAAATGTTTTTCTGAAAAGTGTATTGTCAACTTGTCCTCTTACAAAATCATTTTTAAGTAAGAAATTACTTAGTCTCTCATACCAAGCTCTGGGAGCTTATTTCAGACCATATAGTGATTTCTTAAGTTTAAAAACAAAATCTGGATTTTTTAAATCTTCAAAACCAGGAGGTTGTTTGACATATACTTCTTCAGAAATAACTCCATTTAAAAAAGCACTCTTAACATCCATTTGATATAAGATGATATTGTGATTTACTGCATAGGAAAGAAGTAACCTGATTGCTTCCAGTCTTGCAACTGGAGCAAATGTTTCAGTGTAGTCTATTCCTTCCTGCTGACTGTAGCCTTGAGCAACCAGTCTAGCTTTGTTTCTGATCACTTCTCCTTGTTCATTCAGCTTGTTTCTGAACACCCATTTTGTTCCAATAATGTTCTTGTGATTTGGTTTTGCAACTAAATCCCAAACATCATTTCTTTGAAACTGGTTGAGTTCTTCTTGCATAGCTACAATCCATCCATCATCTACAAGTGCTTCATTAGCTGTTGTAGGTTCAATCATTGATAGTAGTCCAATTAAAGAATCATTCTGACAGAATGCTGATCTGGACTTCCTTGGACTGTCCTTGTTTCCAATGATTAGCTCCTCAGGATGTGAAGACTTGTACTTGAATGAAGTTCTGGGTGGATTTGCTTCTGAAGAATCAGCAAGTGCTTGTTCAGAACCATTTTGATCTTGATTAGCTTCAGGAGGAGTGTCAGCATCTGAGAGTTTTTTAGCTTCTGCAGTACGTTCAGCTTCTGGACTTTCTTCAGACTCAGAACTCTGTTCAGGTTCTGAAGGGTCCACTGAGAGCCTTATATCTGCAAAACTCTCAACTAGCTCTGGTATTTTATTACCAGGCTTCTTATCATCAAACCTAATGTGTATTGATTCTTCAACAACATGTGTTTTAGAATTGTACACTCTGTATGCTTTAGATCTCTCAGAGTATCCTAAAAAGATACCCTTGTGAGCCTTAACATCAAATTTCTTTAGGTAGATCTTATTCTTCAGAATGTAACAAGTACAACCAAACTGATGAAAATAAGAAATGCTTGGCTTTCTTCCTTTAAATAATTCATATGCTGTTTTATTCAGAATTGGTCTTATATAGATTCTATTCTGAATATAACATGCTGTGTTAACAGCTTCTGCCCAAAAGTACTTTGCAATTTTAGATTCATGGATCATGGTTCTGGCCATTTCTTGCAAAGATCTGTTCTTTCTCTCTACAACTCCATTTTGTTGTGGAGTTCTAGGAGAATAGAACTCATGGAGAATTCCATGATCTTCACAAAAAGTTTCAAATGGTTCATTTTCAAATTCACCACCATGATCACTTCTAACTCTTAAAATTTTCAAATCATTTTCTGTTTGTACTTGTTTGCAGAATTTGTTGAACACATCATATGTTTCATTTTTGGTTCTTAGGAATTTAACCCAAGTCCACCTACTGTAATCATCAACAATTACTAGCCCATACTTCTTCCCATTTATTGAAGCTGTTCCAACAGGACCAAACAGATCAATGTGAAGCAGTTCTAAGGGTCTAGAGGTAGAAACAATGTTTTTGGATTTAAAAGATGTTTTGGCAATTTTTCCTATCTGGCATGCTCCACAGAGAGCATCTGAGTGATAGTTAATGTTTGGTAAGCCTCTGACCAGTTGCAACTTGCTAAGCTTAGAGATGAGTCTCCAGTTAGCATGTCCCAACCTTTTGTGCCATACCCATTTCTCATCACTCACTGAGAGAAGGCAAACTACCTTCTGATCAACCAGTTCTGAAAAATTAATTTTGTAAACATTGTTTTTCCTCTTTCCTTTGAACACAACAGATTTGTCTTTGTTGTTGATTACAGGGCAAGTGTTCTTATCAAACAGGACATCATAACCACTGTCACATAATTGACTTATGCTAAGTAGGTTATGTCTTAGTCCATCTACCAACCAGACATCATCAATGGAAAGGGAAGAATTACCTATCTTACTAGTACCAATGATCTTGCCTTTCTGATTTCCTCCAAAACCCACAGTTCCTCCCTCTTTCATGGTCAGGGTTAGGACCATAGACCTTTCTCCTGTCATGTGACGCGAGCAGCCACTGTCCAGGTACCAAGACCTTTCCTTTTCTTTGGATGTTAAGCATATCTGCAACAGAAGTTATTTCAGACTTAGGTACCCATATCTTTATGGGTCTTCTTGGGTTAGTCTTAAAAGGATAAGGCTTCTTTTGTACCTTTGGTCTGACATTTTGAGGTTTGAAAGGTTTTGTATAAACTGGTTTAGTATTCCTTGAAGGTTTTATAAACACAGTCTTTTGAAATTGTGAGTTTGAAGTTTTCAGACACTGAGACTTACTTGTCTTAGGTTCTGAACTCTTCAGACTTTGAACCTTTTAAGATTTAAAGTTTGATTTCCTCATTGTCTTAGACTTAGAATCTTTTGGTTTAGACTTTGGCAAAGTTTTAGATTCTGCCTTCATCTTTCCCTTAGATTCAGAAGCTTTAGATTCTGAGTTATTCAGAACCTTAGGTTTAGCAGTCTCATTTTCTGATGGATTCAGTTTCTCAGAACTGTCAGATGCAGGTACAAAGCACACCTCAGTGCCTTTCATAATATTTCCAGAACAGGATGGTATATTAGTTTCTTTTGAATGATTAAATGGATCATTTTTGAAACCAATACCTTCTCCTCTGTTTCTGCTAATATTATAAATCATAGAAGCAACCTTACTTTTGTTGATTCCAGTTAAGATAAAATCCTGAAGAGCAATTTCTTGTTCACTAGGAATTTCTTCAGGTTTCTTATGAGCCATTTCTCTGAGTTCTCTAACTTCTTCATCAATCTCATTGATGTGATTCTGAAGTTGGAGATTCTCATCAGTCAGCAAGTTATGTTTATTTTTCAAAGATTTTAATTGACTTAACTTGCTTTTGAGGCGGTTCATAAGATCTTTAACTGTTTCAATAAGTTCAGAACGAGTAAGTTCAGAGTATACCTCATCTTCATCTTCAGAGTCTGAACCTGACTCTGTATCAGAGAATGTTGTTGCCATTAAAGCCAGGTTAGCTTCCTCTTCATCATCTTTATCAGATTCAGATTCATTGTCAAGATCGTCTCATGTTGCCATAAGACTTTTCTTGAGTTTGTTTCTGAAGTTGCTTGATTTAGAGCTGGTCTTCTTAGATTTCTCCTTTGACTTGTCCTTCTGAAGTTCAGGACAATCAACAATGAAATGACCAGTCTTGTTGCAGTGGTAGCAACCTTTCTGATCTTCCCTCTTGGAACCAGATCCTTTGAAGTTGCTGTTTCTGTTAGAAAATTTCTTTTTCCTTTTCATTAAGTACTGAAATCTTTTGGAAAGCATTGCAAGCTCCTCAGCATCTGAATCTTCTTCAGAATTTCCCTCAGGAAATTCTTCATCAGATTCAATAGCTTTTAGAGCTTTTACAGACTTTCTTTTGGATTTCAGTGCTATAGACTTAGACTCTCTAACAGATTCATCTTCATTAAGTCCCAGTTCATGCACTTTGAGTGAGCTTATAAGATCTTCAATACTTAGAGTATTTAGATCTTTAGCTTCCTCAATAGCAGTTACTTTGGGTCTCCATTTAGATGCCAGACTTCTGAGGATTTTATTCACATGATAAGCAGTAGTATAGCTTTTCTTTAGAATCTGAAGTCCAGAAACCAGAGTCTGAAATCTTGAGAACATAGTCTCAATATTTTCATCCTCCTTCATTCTGAACAGCTCATACTGCTGAACCAGAATATTTGCTTTTGCTTCTCTACCTTCTTGTTCCCTTCATATTTAGAGCAGAGAGAGGTGAAGATGGCTTTAGCTATTGATTTATCACTCAGCTTTTGATACTCACTGTGAGGTAGAGAATCCACAATGATGCCTCTAACATTGTGATGCTTTCTGTAGATCTTTCTTTCAGCATCAGAAAGACCTCTTCTGTTAGTAGCCACTCCTTCTTCATCAACTGGAATAGATATTCCATCTTCTACGATATCCCATAAAGAGTCATCAATTCCAATGATGTGGTTCTATATCTTGCTTTTCCACCATGAGAATTTTTCTAGATCACCAGTAAACATAGGAGGTTTATGGTGTGAACGAGATTTCCTTTCATCTGTACCATAGTCATGTGATACAGAAGCATGATTTCTAGGAGAGGGTGGAGGGGAACTGCTGGAAGGCATGTTTTTCTCAGGATCTTTACTGACTCACTGTTAGGTGATTGAATATCAGAACCGGTGCTCTGATACCAACTGAAGGTGAGAAAAACACACAAGAAGGGGGGGTTGAATTGTGTGGGCTTTTTATTTTCTTTCTCAAAAACTTATGTTAGTTCAGATTCTGATATTGATTAGATCTGAACTATTTTTCAGAGTGTTTTACAACGGGTAAAAGCTAAATGAGAGAAAGAGAGACACAATAGTTTATCCTGGTTCCTTCCACAATCCGGAAGTAGTCTAGTCCCCTTGTCACTTACAAGTGATTTTCACTATAATCACAAAGATTTCAATTTGCTCAAGCACAAAGCAAGAGACTTCCTATGCTCAAACATAAAGTAAGAGACTTCCAATTGCTCAAACACTAAGTAAGAGACTTCCTATGCTCAGACACACAGTCTAAGACTTTCTTGCTCAAACACTAAGTAAGAGACTTTGAATCAAACAGATTTTACAAAGAAATGAGTTTGAGTTGAACACTTGATATACAATCAGTGGTGTTCACAAAATACAACACAGATTTAAGACTCTAAACTTAAGAAATTCTAAGATAGAAGTTTGTAAGAATTTCAAAGTTATTTTGGTGATTTTCAGTTCTGGCAGTTTTTCGTTCAGAAAACAGAGCACTGCAATTTCAGTTTTATGAGTCTTAGTTTTCTTCTTCAATTCATCAATCCTTTATAGAGAATGAAAGAGCTGTTGAGAAGAGCCAGTTTTCACCAAAGAGCCGTTGCCATAGAAGTTATGTCCAGCATTAATTTCTTTCTTGACATTGTGTGCAAAAACAGAGAAGCAGTTCAAAGGAATTTGAATTGTTTCCTTTAAAACAGGGAGAATGTTTCGTACAGAGAGACAACTGTTCCATTGAGCTGTTCTGACAGTACAGTACTTCACTGTTGACAGTTGCAAACGTTGACTACTGAATCTCAGACTTCAGAAGCTGGCTTCAGGCACTGTTCATCAGAAGCTGCCTTCAGACACAGTTCTTCAGAAGCTGGCATCAGACACTGTTCATCAGAAGCACTTCTTTAGAACCTAGTCTTCAGACGCTGCCTTCAGAAGCTGGTCTTCAGACGCACTGTTCATCAGATGCTGCCTTCAGAAGCTGGTCTTCAGAAGCTGCTTCAGACGCTGCCTTCAGAAGCTGCTTCAGACGCTGATTTTCTTTATTCTTGCAACATAAGCTTCTATAATTTCCTTCTTGCTCTTAACTTGTTCTTTCATAACCAATGTTAGATACCAATCTTTAAGTACATGGTTCTGCACACTAGAATCAAGTATTAGCATATCCAATTTTCTTTTTAATACTTTGTTATCATCAAAACCCAAAAGAGAGTTGTTCATACATTTTGTTCCAACAAAATCACTAGAGTGTAAGATATATGCTCAACATAAGAGAATAATAAACGCATGTATGTCAGACAAGCAACATCAACAATCATCACATATGCATTTAAACAAAACAAGTTTGTTTGCATAACTCAACATACATATCACCTTCATATTCAATTATAATCTCAATCACAATCTTCAATCATATATCAAACACTCAAGATTCATCAAGTATCATCAATTCATTCACAATTCGATTACAATCATATGCAATCACCAATTAGCATTTACCACCTTAATGCACAAGTTCACGCCAAAACATTACCAAACACGACTCTTGTGAATGTAATGCACCTAACACGACTCTATATGTTTTACGGTACTGCCACCGATGAAATCCCCGAGATTTAAAACCCCACGATGAAATCGCCATACCATCTCTGGACTGACTTATGAATGCATGGACCCACACAGAGACTCGATATGCTCACCAATATACTCATCATTTGTTATACGATTCACACTGTCATATAACGTATCATCACTAACGCATTATCAAATCACTAAGGTCACACATCAAGTAAAGAAATCAAACATCACATCATCATCATCATCATCAATATCATGTGCAAACAGCAACACATCACAACCATCACAACATCAAGTGTTTACAATCTTCAACATTCTCATAATTCAAGTTTCATGATTTAATCACACAAACTACACCAAACATCATTAATTTACTTCTTAAATCATGTTACAGCACCATTCATATCATCATAGACATTTAACAATCTTGCATACATTTTTATGACTCAAAATAGGTTTTCCATGTTTATTTCAAACCTTCACATTTTCGTCTCAAAATCAACAATTCAATTCAATTCATTTCAATGCAAGCCATCAAAGCCTATGGTTAATTCATCAAAACAACATCAAAACAACACGAAAGGAATGCCCAGGACCAAAACGCACATAACAACACATGTTGTTGCTGTCATGGTCGCTACAGCGAGCCTGTGGACGCTACGACCACAACAACCAGAACATGTTTTCCCTGTTGCTGTCATGGTCGCTACGGCCACGACAACCAGAACATGTTTTCCCTGTCACGGGAAGACCTCCAACAATTCCCAAAAATCTCATTTTTCATCCTAATCAACCCAAAATCAGTATACAAACAATACCCATGATTAATACACTTTAATTGAACAATGGTTACACAACACAACATCAAATTGACAATGAATTCTCAAGGTTTTTCTGTTAAATTCAAAGTTCGTCTCAAAAACCCATTTTCACCAAAAACTTATCAAACAAACATATCCAGTTCAAGTAAATTCATTTAATCAAGTTCAACATCACCATATATACCTAATTCAACTATCCCAACATCAACTTATTCATTTAAGCAGCAACTTAACCATTTTCACATATTTAAGCTATTTTCACCAACACACCAACAACAACAACTTATTTTACAACAAGTTACACAAGTAACATAATATTTTCACTCTAATCATATTTATGACAGTAATTTACCCAAACAGCAGCTTATTCAACAAGGACACTCAATTAAGAACTTTTACCAAATTCACTTAAATCACAACTTATTCAACATAACTTCACAATTTCTCAAACATAACACATACCCATAATCTTAATCAGTTTAATAACCAACCAACAACACTTATTTATCATGTTAATCATCACAAACATCACAATTCATCAAGGTATCAACTTAACATAATAAAATATGACTTTTAAGATGAAGAAATCATGAATTCACCATGTTTAAGCAATTTTCACATAAACAACAACAACCACAATTCCAACTTAACCCAACAACATAACATCATGATTTCATAACCCAAACACATAATCATACTCATAATCAACTCAATTAAACATAATCAGTACCAATTATCATGTTTGTCATCAATTTCCACAAATTTCACAAAGTTCATAAACAACATAATCAACGTTGAGTTTTGATGAAGTAAAAGCATGAAATCAACAACTTAACATATACTTAATTCAGTCATCAACAAAGAGCACAAAAATCAACACAATTAATCATAATTGATGAAATTAAGCTATAAGCTAAAAGCTCCCAAACACCCAATTGCTTCTTAAACCCCTATGTTAATCATAATCTTCCCTCTTACCTTAATTTCTTCACTTCTCTTGCTACTTCTAATGAAATCTTCCCCTCTCCTCTTGATGCTCTAGCTTTCCTCTTCTCCAAGCCTCTTCTCCCCCCATCTCTCTCTCTCTCTCTCTCTCTCTCTCTCTCTCTCTCTCTCTCTCTCTCTCTCTCTCTCTCTCTCTCTCTCTCTCTTGCCTCTCAAAAGTTTTGTTAACAATGAATAACCTAATTCACTCACCACTACTAACTTCTCTTGTATACAAATGGACTAGGTTAAACTTCTTAGTGGGCTTAGTTATTTTTAACTCACAATCACTTTCTCTACACTTTTACTTCACTTAAACCCCCCATTTACTATTTCGCCACCACTTTTCCTAAATTCAAATTTTAAACTTCTAACATAATACAAATATGCCACTTCCTCTCAAATTACTAAAACACCCTTCAACTCCCAAAATTCAATAAATCACCAAAATTAAATAAGGAAACAAGACAAATCACAAAATGAAATGCATCGTTTCTAAAACCACACGCCTCTTGGAGCATAAGTCACGTGAATCATATATACGGTAAAACCTTCAAAGATCTCACACTAAAAAAAATCTTCCAAGATTGCGAAATAAAATACAACACCCTGAGTCAAGATGTCGTACTAACATGTCGAGGACATCTAGTCCAACATCTTGCTAGAACTTCTTGTTTTAACAAAATGCAGCCAACACAATATTAAAACCCAACAATCTCCCCCTTTGGCAAATTTTGGCTAAAACCACTTTTATAATTGTACGACCAATATATGCAGGAGGGATACATAAATATCTTTTTTCATATTAACATAAACAATCATCTTGAAAGAAGGAAAACATCTTCAACGCTTCTTCATAAGAAATTCCTCAAATGAAAATAACACACACATAAAGAAAAACTTCATCAAAAATAACAGAGGCCTACTCAACAACGGATTAGATGGAACCAGCCTCATAGAACTTCATTAGAGAAACAATAGCCTCATTTGAGGTTGAGCTTCCAGCTTCTTTTCCTGAGGGCACCACAATGTTTGGGACATGTGTCCCGACAAACAGCATGTAGTTAAACGTGAGAGGAGAATCCATTTTGCTTGGTACATCAGAAGGCAGCAAAATTTAGGGATGTTGGCTCAGAATGAACTCAGTAATTAGAGATGGCAAAACTATTGGCAACTTGACAACAAGAGAGTCACCATGTTTCATAGTTTGCTCAAACGTATAAGTTCCAAAATCAAAGTTTGTTTTGGTTCCCACATAGTAAATAAGTTTTGCCAAACCTGTAGTTAAGATGGAGGTGTGGTTGGTAGGTGCCTATTTGGAAGCTCCAATGCGGTTCAAAATAGAATATTTCACACTCAGTTTCCCACAAGATAACTTCCCTTTCTTAGGCCAATGTTTGACTTGCCCACCAGTTATCACATCAGACACCCTATCAATGGAGACATCTTCTCTCACAAACTTTTCACTTCTTCCGAGGAAAACATTTATCAAAGTGGGAGATAAGTCTACACATTTTCCTCTAACATAGACTTTCCTATATTCTGGACTAGTTTCATTATCACAGTCAGCAGACATATTCACCAAAATTCCTTTACAAGCCTTTCATAATAGTTTCTTATTCCCACAATACTCTTCAACAAACCAGCATCATTTACCAAGTGAATCACTTTTTTGCAATCAAGAGCTTCTTTGCCTAATTCTCTTTCTAAGGCAATTCTTCTTCGATAAAGATATATCCATTTCTAAACACTTTCTACAGAGTGGAAAGACACATTATCAAGAGGAGTAGCTAGAACATTACCTGGCATTTTCTTGCCTCCAGTCTTCTTCCTACCAGGGGATACGATGTCTAGGACATCCTCCTCGACATCATAATCAGAGTCACTAGAAGGAACCTCCTTCCTCTTTAAAGCCCTTTTCTTCACAGAAGGTACTTCTACCTTACTCCATCTCTTTGTTGGATTCACAGAAGTTATAGAAGCTTTCTTTGGGGTTCTATAGGACTTATCTGCAGCTTTCACAACCTTACTTTTCTTTTTCCAATTTAGTCTGTCAGGAATACTATCAGCAAGCCTTTTTCCTATAGGCTCATCATCTGAATCTAGGTCCTCTACATTAACATCACTAGTATCCTTTTCCTTCAAACCATCACCAGAATTACCCTCAAACACGTTTTCCTCCATAGCATCATGAACATTATTCTCCTTAGACTCAGAGTTGTCAGGAGACTCAGTTATTTGAACATCTTGAGGATTAGTAGGAGTATAGACATTTTCATACTCAACAAGGAGGGTCTCAAACACTGTTTCAGTACCATGAACAGGTTGGGCCAAGGATGTTGCAACATCCGACACAACATTTGACTGGGATGAAATATCAAGAGTTTCAATGTTAGGATGTTTTTCTTTGGATATGGAGTCATGAACATCACTATTACTACCAACATCAACGAAATCATTCAAAGAAATGGATTTGCCTAAGGTCTCTTCAAATCTAAGATTATTAACATCAGGGATGGACTTTCTCGATATTTCAATATCTGTAACAGCATTTTGGTCATCAGATGTCTTAACAGCGACATCAATATCAGGTTCGACATGCAGGGGTTTTATGGGATTAATAGGTAGGTTAGACATAGGGTGAGGCTGATTAATCATGGGAACAGGCTCAACAGGTTGGTCAGATCTGGTTTCACTAGGGGGAATATCAATCGACGCAGAAAGAGTCTTTGTAGCACATACTTTCTTAGTCTTCTTTTCCTTTGCAGCATGAGTTCTGGGTTTCCTACGTGTTGAGACATCTCCTGGGACAATATACAAAGGCACATCATCAATGATTACATGCTGAGGATCAACCCTAGCCCTCGATCGAGTAACCCTTGCTTCGGATGGAGTTTTCTTCTCTAGGCCCACAACTTTCGCTCCAGAATTGATGTTGGAAGTACCTTGCATGTTAGATTCTTAAGACATTTTGGATTTCGAATGGAGTGAATTCAAGTTACCGGTAATGGAGAGGTTAGAGTGTTTGTCATAAGAATGGAGAGAGAAAGAGTTATGTAAACTGAACATCAGGGTGTAGTTAGGAGGTTATTGCAATTTTGCAATGATTCTCCTGATTTAGCGTGCACCACTAAATGGAGGGAAGAGAAAATAGTTTTTGCACGCCTCCAATACTATAATTGCTACAACTGTTCAAAAATGCAAATGCCCAAATCACCCATTAATTTCTCAAACTGAACCGTATCCAAGGCCTTTGTAAAATTATCTGCCAACTGCTTCTCAGTAGCCATATGTTCCCGGGTCACAATCTTGTCTTCAACAAGATCCCTGATAAAATGATGATGGATATCAATATGTTTAGTCTTGCTATGTTGAATGGGTTTCTTGGAAATATTGATGGCACTTAAGTTGTCACAGTACAATGTCATGACATCTTGTTCGACATTGTATTCCTTCAACATTTGTTTCATCAAAAGTAATTGAGTGCAATTACTTCCTGCAACTATATATTCTGCCTCAGTAGTAGACAAGGAACCACAATTTTGTTTCTTACTAAACCATGAAATCAAATTGCTTCCTAAAAAGAAACATCCTCCAGATGTGCTTTTCCTATCATCTGCACTTTCTACCCAATCAGCATCACAATATCCTACCAACATAGAACTTGTGTCATGAGAATACATCATATCATAATCACATGTACCATTGATATACTTCAGAATTCTCTTCACTTGAGTTAGATGACTGACTTTAGGCTTAGCTTGGTATCTAGCACAAACTCCTACAACAAAAGTGATATCTGGTCTACTATCCGTGAGATACAAAAGGCTCCCAATCATACTTCTATAGAGACTTTGATCCACATCAACACCTTTTTCATCTTTTGTCCATTTTACATGTGTTGCAGCAGGTGTCCTCTTACTACTAGCACTTTCAAGAGCAAATTTCTTTACAATATTCTTGGGATACTTGCTTTGAGAAATATGAAGGAGAGAAAAACACAAGAAGGGGGGGTTTAATTATGTTGGCTTTTTCTTTCTCAAAAACTTGGGTTAGTTCAGCTTCTGATTGGGATCAGAGTCTGAAGCTAACTTCAGAGTTAAAATGCAGCGGATGTAAAGTAAATGAGAGAGAGAGAAAGAGAGAAAGACACAAGCAATTATCCTGGTTCCTTCGACAACCCGGAAATAGTCTAGTCCCCTTGTTACTTACAAGAGATTTTTCACTATAATCCAAATAGTTAGAAATGCTCAAGCACACAAGCAAGAGACTTCCAAATGCTCAAACACACAGTAAGAGACTTCTAGTTGCTCAAGCACACAAGCAAGAGACTTCTAATTGCTCAAGCACAAAATCAAGAGACTTCTAATTGCTCAAGCACAAAAGCAAGAGACTTCTAAACAAACAGAATTACAGAGAAATATGTTTGAGTTGAACACTTGATATACTATCAGTGGTGTTCACAAAATACAACACAGTTTTCAGACTCTATACTTAAGAAATTCTAAGATGAGAAAGTTTGAAAGAATTTCTAAGTTATTGATGCATAATGAATTTGACAGAGTATTGGCACTTTCAGAATTGTAGAGTCTTGTATTTTCTTCTTCAAGTCTTCAGTCCTTTTATAGAAGGATAAAGAGACGTTGAGAAGGTGCCAGATCATCAATAGAGTCGTTTGAATTGAAGCTTGATCCAACGTTGATTTCTTCCTTGATATGGACTGCGTACCATGAAGAATAACATTTGAATTGTTTCCTTAAACTGGATTGGATGTTTTGTCCAAGGAGACAAAGTTGCAGCGAGCGTTCTGACTCTGAGGATGTTGCAGAGGTCGTGGTTGTACTTTGTACTTTTGACAGTGACATTAGTTGACTTCTGATCCTCCTTCAGACTTTAGTCTTCAGACACTGTTCTTCAGACTCTGATCTTCAGACTCCGATCTTCAGACTCTGATCTTCAGACACTGTTCTTTAGACATTGATCTTCAGATCTTGAATGTCTTCAGACTTGCAACACAAGCTTCCAAAAAATATTACCTTGCTCTTTCAGAACCACTGTTAGATACATAATTTTTAAGTATATTGTCCTGCACACTTAGAACAAGTATTAGCATATCCAATTTTCTTTTTAACACTTTGTTATCATCAAAACTCAAAAGGGACTTGTTCATACATTTTGTTCCAACAATCTCCCCCTTTTTGATGATGACAAACACAAGTATTAATAGAAAATTGTTGTTAATTTAATTAACAAGTTGACTTCAGGGTCTAAGGTTTGTAAGCTCCCCCTGAGTCTGATAATCCACAAGGTGAGGTTTGTAAGCTCCCCCTGAGTCTTATCCAGGTTAATTAAATTCAATTTAAATCAATAAAGAGAAATCACTCAGAATTATCTCACATAAAATATAATCAGAGGCTAAGAGATGAGAAGATGTTCTCCTAAGTTAATTAATTTTCAAAAATTAACTTATTCTGACTTGGCTCAGAGCCTGAAATACTTGTTACTTACTCCCCTTTTTGTCATCAACAAAAACAAAACTCAAGAATTTAAGACAAAGAGAGAGTTCAGATTTGAGATAAACTTGCAATCAGATAAGCACTCAAGTAGCAAAGATAAGTATCAGAGCAAACTATTTGAGCATACATAAATAGTACATAAACATTTCATTCAGAGACAGAGGATAATGTTCAGAAGCAAGAGAAATTAACGTTGTTCAGAAGCAAGTTAAAATTTAAAGACTAGGGTGTGCAATCTAAGGCTGTGGAGGTCTCTTCAGAAGCTCCAAAATGGCACTGATCCCAGACTATCTCATCTTGACTAGTCAGAATCTGATCTTGCTTTGCACTTAGTTCCTGAATCTTGCTTTCCAGAACATCCTGTCTAGCTCTTTGTGCTACCAGCTCCACTTGAACTTGTTCAAAAATTTGCTTCATGATAGGCTCATCCAAGTCCAGCTTTAAGTTGTCATGATCTAGTGGTTGCTGAACAAACTTTCCCAAGAGTGAGTTCTGAAGACCATACTTCAGAACCTCAGGAATTTTTAATAAATCAGCACTATCAGCATTTACCACTCCTGAAGAAGTTCCACATTCAATCAATCTTGAAGTATTTCTTCTAAGTTCAACAGTCTCCATGCTCCTGACTACATTAGACAGCCATGTCTGAAGTGCCTCATGTTGAGACACTACAGAGACAAACTGTAGAGTGTCATGGGTATTGTTGACTAAGGTTCTCAGCTTGTTCCATTTTTCCACATAGTTGACCTCATGAATGGGATGCTGTCTAGCAAGCACCAACTCTTCCAAGCTTTTGAAGATATTGCTGCAAACCTCTTTTAAATTAAAATCTGATGAAGATGTTTGGGCAATATTTTGATAGCTGGTTGAAGGAAATGCAATTTGGGCAGGGTTAGGTATTATGGTTGATTCTGAAACAATCTGATCAGAGGTTTCAGTGTAAGGTTCTGAAACATTAATCAGGTTTGCATCAGAGGCAGGTTGAGGGTCTGATGTTGGAAGGACAGAGTCTGATGTAGGCAGTTCAGATTCTGATGCTCCACATATGAGAAGAACATCAGATCCTTCAGGTTTGGCAAATTGGATTGGTTGGGCAATAAGTGGTTCAGCTTCTGATACTGAGTCAGCATCAGAAGAGGTAACAGGTTGTATAGTTTGAGAAGTTGTGACAGAGGGAAGTTCACCACCTAAGTGTTGTTCCAGTTCTTCTAAGGAAGATGAAGAACTAGAGCTAAAAGATGGTACAGTAAAGATGCAAGATTGGGGTATACCACCAGCATCACTCAGAATTCTGTTTTGTATGATTCTGGTGACAAAGGCTTCAGTTTGTGGCTGATAGGTTCTCTCCAGGTTTAGTTTCTCACCAGGTAAACAGGTTTGAAGGGATGAGATGTCCAAAGGTTGAGGGGAAGAAGAGTTTGATGGTTGAGGTGAAGGTAGGGCTTTAGGTGAAGTATGTGGGGATGACTGATTAGCTGCCTCAACATGATCCGAAGCAGCTTCTTCTCTGTCAGAGTGTTCTCTGTCAGCAAGAATGCGTGCTCTTTTCTTGTTGACAACATCTAAAAAATCACCTGTATTGAGTTCTCTCAGGAGGGAAGGTTCAGAGGGTGAAGAAGGTTTGGATGGGGCTATTTGTAGTTGGGTGTTAAGGTTAGGAACATCATCAGATTCTAAGTTAATTAAGGTTGCAACATTACCTTGACAAGAAGCAGATCCAGAGGCAGGTTCTGACTGTTGTGCCTCAGAGGTGCTTTCTCTCTTTATCTCCAAATGAGAAGAGAGAATTTCCCTTGCACCTGCAACTGTTGACTGCTCCAGTTCCTTAGCTAAACTGACAGCCTTCTTCAGATCTTCTTTCATTTTATTTGCCACTTCAGCTTCAGTTTCGCTTAACACAGCCTTTCCCTTCCCTGTCAGAGGTTCTTTCTCAGCAGCTTCTGGAACAACAGGTAGAGTGCCCTTCTTAATAGCACCTTGAGCCAGAAGCTCCTTGATCCTCTTATTTTCTGCTACTTCTTCCTCATAGGACATCTCCTTTTCTTCTTCTTGCTCCTCAGTTTCAACAATCATTTTCCTCAACTTTCTTCTTTTTGGTTCAGAAGCTCCTTCAGCTTCTGACCTAGCTTTCCTTGCCACCTTGCTCCTAGTTCTAGTGGGAAGGATCTCCATTGGATCCAATTCTTCAACTTCCACCACAGCTTCAGACACTTTAGTCTTGACAGCTGGTTTCTGAGCAGGCTTCTGAACTTTAGCCTTCTTCACAGGTTCAGGCTTTTCAGGTTGTTCAGATTCTGAAGAATGTTGTCTCTTCTTCACAACTTTCCAGGGTTCATTGGGTTTGTTAGGAATCATATCCCAAGTGATGGCAACTCCTGTTTCCTTGAAGTGTTGTGCAACAAAGTGTGCCAACACCTCATAAGGATCTTCCTTTGAGATAGGAGGGAAGTCTTCAAGGAATTCAGAGTGTCCCATCCTAAACTGCAAATCTTGTTCAGAAGTTATCACTTCTTTCTTAGATATGATCTTCATGTGTCCCAAAGTTGCTCCTGAAATTATTATACCACTGTAGACTCCAAGCTCAGAGTCTGATCCAACTCCAAGGGCTTTCAGAGTATCAACAAGCTTCCCTTGGTGAAAGATTTTAGACAGCAATCTGGTGTATGGAACTTGAACTTTTCCTTTCACGCTTTCTGAAGCGGCGGGAAAAATGTGCGGGCGGAAAGCGCTCGCTTAAACAGTAAAGTCGCCATCGAAGTTTTGTTTTTGAAAAGGGGAACGTCGATAAACCCCTTTGAGTACGAGAACAAGGTCATTGCGACCAAATTTCGGGTTCGGGAATCAATTATGTGAGGGGAAGGTATTAGCACCCCTCACATCCGTTGTACTCAACGGGAACCGTTAGTTAGTTTAGCGTTCAATTGTGTTAGTTTCATGCCAAATGTTTGTAAAGAATAAATAAAAGAAGAAACAAAAAGAGAAAAGATTTAAAGATAAAAATGAGCTTTTTATTAGTGTGCTTGACAAGAGTTTGATCTTGCTCCTACGTATCTCCTGGTGCGATGGAGAATTCAAAGCTACGTAGTTCTTTGTAGCAAAATGTT
The DNA here is from genome assembly GCA_018208015.1 of Medicago ruthenica. NCBI lineage: Eukaryota > Viridiplantae > Streptophyta > Magnoliopsida > Fabales > Fabaceae > Medicago > Medicago ruthenica. The sequence goes on along the minus strand of CM031375.1, from coordinate 56,804,236 downwards.
TGTGTGTTGATTGTTTTTAATTGTAAAAACATGATTTGGTTGTAAAGAACGATGTTTAATCGTATTCTAGTGGTTAAACGTAGCTTGTATGCTCGCGCATAGGAGGCTTAAGCATTTGTTTGTATCGCGTTAGAATTGATAAAACATGTCCATTTGTGAAAAGAGATTTGATCGCGCTTGGGCGAATAAGTTTGCTTAAAAAAAGGACGGACTCGCACTTGGGCGATGGTATCCGTTTGAAAACGTGCATGGGCGTGGAAAGGTTTGATTAAAAAGGACGGACTCGCACTTGGGCGAGGGTATCCGTTTGAAAACGCGCATGGGCGTGAAAAAGATAAAGTTTGTTGGGTTTAGATTGATTTTAAATGAAGGACGAATATTCAACCGAAAGCGAAGTGTCTACCTCGTTTCTGAATATTCGGGGAGGCGTCGGGTGTCTACCCAAGTTTTCCTTTTTCACTCACACAAAAAGAAACAAGAAAAATGTTTTTTATGTTTTGGTATGTTGAAAGTAGAATGACAATTGTCCGAACAACAAGACATACATCAAGTGCTCGTGCAACCGGGGAATGGGAAGACATACGTCAAACCACTCCTTTTTCATTCAAGTTTATTTATTGAAAATAAATGTATAAACCAAAATTGAAAGAATCAACACTTGTTGAATAAAAATGAGTTTCAACCATAAAAATGAGTTTATGCCCAGGTTCTGAACCTTCATAAGTAGGTGTAGTACCCCAATTTTGTCCTAAGCCTTTTTAAATCAAAAAAGAGAGAGGAAAAAGTCAAAGTCAACAAAAGTCAACCAAAAAAGTCAACATTTCAAAAATGGTGACTTCGCAGTGCGAAGTCTGCGATTTTTCTGCAGATTTTTGGTTTCTTTGATTTAATTCTAGTTTTTGTTACACATCATTTTTATTATTATTTTCATCAGCATTCATGGCCAATTGGGCTCAGCAAAGCCAGAGTTGAAGGACTTGCCATTAATGCCAAGGAAAGAAGCTTTTTCTTCCAACCTAGCATGTGGCAAGCAAGTTGGCTTGTCCTTGGGCGGCTCTTGTCCCTCCCAAGTGACCTGCTACTGACCCTAGGGTTGCCAGCCACCAGCTTGTGGACTTTCTTCCTGCTTGCTCCCCCAAAACCAGTCAAACCCAGCTGGTTTTCACTTGTAAAAAACCATGATTGCTGCCCTGTTTTTCAGCAGCTTTTCATCCCCCTCACACCAGCCCACATGTTGCCTTTTGTTTCCCCCAACCTCTGCACATCACAGTGCACGTTTTTATTGCCCAACCATTAAGATTGCAAGGATCAATCCCCAAGCACAACCAATTGCAATCCAGCCCTATTTCATCATCATTTCTATCCAAAAACCTTTGAATTTGTGGCTGAAATCAGTCCAAGTCTTAACCCTTGGCACAAGGCAAGGTTACCTCTATCCATTAGCATTAAATGCAAAGAGATTTAGCCTGATCCTAGCCCACAAATCAGCTGGATTTTGGGGATTTCTAATGATGAAATTGATTTGGTTTTGGCCTATAAATAGGAGGCAATGCATAACCATTGAAGAGACTGAAAAACACTACTCATAAGCACTTGATACACTTACAAACAACCAGAGAAAAACCAATACACTAGCAAAAACCAATTCCAACACAAAGCTTTGCACAAGTTCATTGCTCCAAATCAACAACATTCAAAACCTTGCAAAGAACCTTCAACCAATCCAAGTTCATTGCAGCAGGAGCTTTGCTAGGATTTCTTTAAGTGCTCTAAGTCATTATCTTGCATTTACATTTGTGCTTGCATATCAATTTTGGTTCAAAACCTTTTGCTCTAAAAAACCCCTTTTGAATTTCAAAAGAAATCCCATGGTTTGCAAAACACTCAAACTGGTTTGTCCAGCTCTTTTCATTGCAAAACTCAAAGCTTTTCACTCCCCTAAAAGGTTCTGAGTGTGTTCAGAAGTTGTTTCTGAACAACAGTTCAGAAACAGCTTCTGAACTCAAAAATTCGCATTGTTCGCAGTGCAAAGTCATGGTCGCAGTGCGACCATGACAGAACTCAGAATCTGAGTTTAGGCTCCCAAATGGCCAATTTTTGAGGTTCTAGCCCAAGAGCTCAGAACCTAGGAGGTCTGAAACTCATTTTATCCAAACCATGTCAAGGATTTTGCATAATATTGGAAAATTCGCAAGTTCGGGTAACACTTTGTGTGGGTAGCTTGCAAAACAAGTTACAATCACAAACTTTCAAATAAACTTGAGCAATTAAGCTATGTTCATCACTTTCAAAACCAAACTTGAACAAAAACCTTGTTCATGATTTTCAAACCAAACGTGAACTTAAGCCGAATTTGTTCGCTTTTCAAAATCGTTTGCAAAATGAGCCGAACTTGTGCGTTTTTTCACAAAAATTGTTAAAACCTCTTCATTTTGAGTTCCAAACCAAATGTTTTGATAAACTTTGGGATTTCTAAGAATTTCAAACCAAAAACTTGAATGAAAAAGGGATGGTTTGACGTATGTCTCTCCATTGCCCCGATTGTACGAATGCGTGACGTATGTCTCGTCGTTCGGACAATCGTAATTCCATTTTCAACGCGTTCGACCATACCAAACCAATTCTTGGCCCCTCGTGGTCAATCTGAACCTTTTGGTCCCCCGTGGCCACTAGATTCAATCCCTCGACTCGTTTGAGTCACTCCGGGCAATGTTCGACTCCATCGAGTCCATTGTACCCGTTCTTGATCTCGTTGGATCAATCGAACCTTTTCCAGACTTGTTTGAGTCACTCCGGTCAATGATTGACTCGTTTGAGTCCATTGCACCCCTTTTGGTCCCATAGCGACCAATTCGAACCCTTTTACCCCAACGGACATGCCTTTTAACATTCTAGCACGATTTTAAACAAACGCTTAATAAGCCTCCCATGCGCGAGCATACAAGCTACGTTTAATTGCAAGAATTCGGTTAAAACATCGTCCATCTAAAAATAACCAACATATGTATGTTTTCTACCAAAGAACTACGTACGCTTTGAATTCTCCGACTACCGGGAGATACGTAGGAGCAAGATCGACATCTTGTCAAGCGCAATAATAAAAACTTTCTTTTTCCTTTCGTTTGTTTTTATCTCTTTTTCCCCCTTTTTTATCGTATTTTCTTTTGACATAGACAAGCATGCGCGCAAAACATTTAAAAACATTTTAAGCCTTAGCCAAATAGAAGGTTCCCGTTGAGTACAACGGACGTGAGGGGTGCTAATACCTTCCCCTTGCGTAATCGACTCCCGAACCCGACAATGGTTGCGATGACCAGTCCTTTTCCTCATCGTCAAAGGGTTTTATTATCGTTTCCCTTCAAAAAAAAACTTAAGGGTTTGTCAACGTTCCCTTTACACAAAAACTTTGGTGGCGACTTCACAAAGGCCTCCCGAGCGTTCGTACGCGTCTCGGAGGATTGCGTGTTTTTAACGAGTGCGCACAGCAGGAACTGACTTTAGAATGCAAAATGCACAGCTTCAGAAGCAACTTCAGAAGCTGCCTTCAGAAGCTGCTTCAGAAGCTGCCTTCAGAAGCTGCCTTCAGAAGCTGCCTTCAGAAGCTGCTTCAGAAGCTGCCTGCAGAAGCTCCTTCAGAATCTGCCTTCAGAAGCACTGTTCAGAAGCTGCCTTCAAACTCTGAACTTCAGAAGCACTGTTCAGACGCTGACTTTTGTTGACCATCAGACGCACTGTTCAGACTCTGGGGTTCAAAAGCACTGTTCAGAAGCTGCTTCTGAAGTACTGTTCAGAAGCTGCTTCTGAAGTACTGTTTCAGAAGCTGCTTCTGAAGTACTGTTTCAGAAGCTGCTTCTGCTTCTGATTTCAGAACCTCAAGGGGTAAAAATGTTCGAAAAAAGTAAGAAAAAGAAGCAATTCACTTCTGTTTTGGTGATTTGTAAACTTTGTGATTTTTTGGGGTTTTTGAAAGATGTTTTTAGTGCAAAAAATGAGTTAAAGATTACTAAAAAATGCAGGAACAGGTGGAACACTTATAAACACTTAAACAGACTGTGAAAAAGGAGATGAAAGGTTCCAAAATACTTATAAACTCCTAGCCAAAGCTTCAGATGCAAGAAAATGAAAGGGGCTCTTGAGTGGTTGTGGTTTTTGCAAAGATGGAAGTGATGAAGAATACGAACAGCAACAACAATGGTGTTTTGCTATTATTCTTTACTCTTTGTATGATGATTCTTGTGTTTTAGTTGTTGTTTTGAATCTGTTTGATTTGTTTGTGATGGTTTGTAAAGAAGGAAACAGAAAACAGAGCTTTTCTTTTCAAAGGTTGTTGTGAATTCTTGCTGTTTCTTTTGGTTCTGTTTTTTTGCTCTAAAAATTTCTCTAAAATCCTCTCTAAAATCAATCCCGTATTCTCTGATTTTCGTGTTGCTTATATAGGCAAATTTGTGATCATTTGAATCATGAAAATCCCTTAAAAGCTAAACCTTTTTGTGTGCTATGACCAAGACTTTGGTTAGCATTTAATGAAAGGGGGAGGAAGTGACCTTGCCTTGTGATCTTAGTGAAGACTTTGGTTAATTTCAGAACAAGTTGGGGCTGAGTTTGACAGAAGTTGATGGAAAAAAATGGGAAAACAGGGTGTTGTTTTGTGCAGAGGTTGCTTTTGGGTTGATTCTTGTAGATTTCGGGAAGAAAAACAGGAAAAGAGGGGTGCTGCTTTGTGCAGAGGTTGGGAGAAACAAAGAAGAAGGTGCGCTGGAAAACAGAGAGTAGCTTGCATCCTTCTTTGACAAAGAAAAATGGAAGAAAATGGAAAGGAAAGGAGTTGGAACAGGGCAGCAACTTGCAGAAACAAGGGCAGCAGTTTGCAGCTATCCTTGACTAGTTTTGATAAAGCAAATGGGAGAAAAGGCAAGCTGGAGGTGCTGGAACACAGGGAGAAGGGGCACAACTTCTTCTTTGCTTTGTAAAGTTTCCTTTCATTTTGATAAAAACAAACATAATGATAATAATAATAAAAGTAATAATAATAATAATAATAATAATAATAATAATAATAATAATAATAATAATAATAATAATAAACATAATAATAATAATAAAACTTAAATAAATAAATATTAAAACTTAAATAAACAAATAATAAAACTTTTTTTATATTATTTTAAAAAAAGAAAAAATGAAAAGTTTGAAGAAAAGACTTAGACAAAATTAGGGTACTACACTTTCTCTGATGGAAGTGCAGAGATGGTTGAAGATGTAAGCTGCCAAGTTAACTGGACTCTTCAAATACCACCATGTCAGCATGTGCATCAGATCCCAGGACTTATAATTAGATCCTCCTGATCTGGGAACTATGCATTGGAGCAGCAACTTATGCATGACCCTGTGCTCAGCCTTCATGTCCACTATCTTCTCAGACTCTCTCCCTAGAAACAGAGTTTGTCTGATCAGAGGAACCCAGGTACTGGTTTTCTTGGTGTTTGTCTGAAACAAACCACCTTTCTTGGCACCAACAACCTTTGCAATAATCTCCTCAGTGATAGTCACTGGTATACCCAAAACAGACGACCTGACTTTAGTACCACTGAACTCTTTCAGACCCATTTCTGCTCTTGATTTCCCTTTCAGTTCTGGGTTTTCAGCAACCTTCTTTGCTTCTTCTTTGTCAAAGACTTCGCTTCTGACCCAGAAGTCCTTGACCAGTTCTGTGTATGATGAACCATTTAGCATATTGAAGATAGGCCTCCATTGTTGATGATCCACGTACTCTGAGATATCACACCCCGTTCAAAGCTAAAGATTCAAAATCCACTGCGCTCTCAACGATAAGATGTAAATCCTCCTTGTTAAGAGGCATGGTTTTGGCTTTGATGATAGTAGCTTCTTTAGATTGTACATCCATTGCCAGTTTCGAAGAAGAAGAAGATGAACCAGCCATTTGATTATGAAGGATTGAGGTTTTAGGGTTCTAAACGGGTTTTTCAAAAAGGAAGAGTTTTTAGGTTTGAAAATTGAACGTGTAAGATGTGAATGTGTTTTGAGTGTTTTTGTTAAAATGTTTCAGAAACTGGAAGCAGACAAAAAGCATTAAACACAACTGCACAGTAATGAGGTTAGGGGGTGCAAAGTACAACTTTCAAAACTAACTCATCACTGCCCAGCAGTTATTACCCTGCAGATTCAGACCACGTGTCAGACTACTGTTCAGATTCACTCTCATTAGTGGGCCACGTGTAAAGTGTCTACTTACAATGAGTTGTATCAGAAGCCAAAAATTCAGATTCTGAAACTCAGACTCTGATGACTTCAGAAGCTGAACTTTTTTCAGACTCTCAAAGTGAGCTTCTGATAAGTCTTAGCTTCTGATGAACTTCAGATTCTCATTTTCTATTCAGAGTCAAGCAAATTTTTCAGAGATGAAATGCATGTTCAGATTCTTTTTAATAAAATCAAATCTATTTTCTGCTAGGGGTTTTGTAAATATATCAGCCCACTGATGATCAGTATCAATGAATTGAATATCCAAAACACACTTCTGAACATAATCTCTAATAAAATGATGTTTAATTTCAATGTGCTTGGCTCTTGAATGTAGAATAGGATTTTTAGACAAACAGATAACAGCAATATTATCACAAAAGATAGGTATGTTGTTTTCATGAATCTGATAGTCTTCCAATTGATGTTTCATCTAGAGTAGTTGTGCGCAACAACTTGCAGCTGAGATGTATTCTGCTTCTGCTGTTGACAATGCAATAGTTGATTGTCTTTTACTGGCCCAGGATATCATATTCTCACCAAGGAATTGACAATTTCCACTGGTTGATTTTCTTTCAATCTTTTCACCAGCATAATCAGCATCACAGAATCCAACCAGCTTGTAATCTAAGGATTTCTTATATAGTAGTCCAAGATTAGTTGTACCTTTCAAATACCTGAAGATTCTCTTGACAGCAGTCATGAGATTTTCTAGGATCTGATTGGAATCTTGCACATAAGCATACACTGAATAAAATATCTGGTCTAGAAGCTGTTAAGTATAACAGAGAACCAATCATACCTCTTTACAACTTTTGATCTACCTTTGAGTCTGTGTCTTCTTTGCTTAAGTTACGGGTTGGATGCATTGGTGTTGTCATCAATTTACAATCCTCAAGTTTGAAATTCTTCAGAAGCTCCTTTGTATATTTTGATTAATGAACATACACTCCATCTTTGCATTGGTTGATTTGAATTCCAAGAAAGAACTTCAATTCTCCCATCATGCTCATTTCAAATTCATCCTGCATTAATCTAAAGAATTCCTTATAAAGAGTGGCATTAGAAAAACCAAATATAATATCATCCACATAAATTTGAACAATTAAGATGTCTTTCTTAAGTGTCTTTCTGAACAGTTAGTGTCAACTTGCCCTCTTATAAAATCATTTTTAAGTAAGAAATTACTTAATCTCTCATACCAAGATCTGGGAGCTTGTTTCAGACCATATAGTGATTTCTTAAGCTTAAAAACAAAGTCTGGATGTTTTAAATCTTCAAAACCAGGAGGTTGTTTGACGTACGCTTCTTCAGAGATGACTCCATTTAGAAAAGCACTCTTAATATCCATTTGATATAAAATGATATTATGATTTACTGCATAGGAAATAAATGTTTCAGTGTAATCAATTCCTTCCTGTTGACTGTAGCCATGAGCAACAAGTCTAGCTTTGTTTCTGACTACCTCTCCTTGTTCATTTAGTTTGTTTCTGAACACCCATTTTGTTCCAATAATGTTCTTATGATTTGGTTTTGCAACTAAATCCCAGACATCATTTCTTTGAAACTGATTGAGCTCTTCTTGCATAGCCACAATCCATCCATCATCTGCAAGTGCTTCATCAACTGTTGTAGGTTCAATCATTGACAATAATTCAAGCAAAGAGTCATTCTGTCTGAATGCTGGTCTGGTCTTTCTTGGACTATCCTTGTTTCAAATGATTAACTCTTCAGGATGTGAAGACTTGTACTTGAAGGTGTTTCTGGGTGGATTTGCTTCTTGAGATTCATTAAGACTTTGTTTAGAAATATCTTGATGTTGATTAGCTTTAGGTGGAGTGTCAGCTTCTGAGAGGTTTTCAGCATCTGAAGGATTTTCAGCTTCTGAACTTTCTTCAGACTCAGAAATCTGATTAGGTTCTGAAGTATCCTCTGAAAGCTAAATATATGCAAAACTCTCAACTAGCTCTGAAATTTTATTATCAGGCTTCTTGTCATCAAATCTCATGTGCATTGATTCTTCAACAACATGTGTTTCAGAATTATACACTCTGTATGCTTTAGATCTCTCAGAGTATCCTAAAAAGATACCCTTGTGATCCTTAACATCAAATTTCTTTAGATAGACTTTATTGTTTAGAATGTAACATGTACATCCAAACTGATGAAAATAAGAAATGCTTGGCTTTCTTCCTGTGAATAACTCATATGCTGTTTTATTCAGAATTGGTCTAATAAAGATTCTGTTATGAATATAACATGCTATGTTAACAGCTTCTGCCCAAAAATACTTTGCAATGTTAGATTCATGAATCATGGTTCTGGCCATTTCTTGTAAAGATTTGTTCTTTCTCTCTACAACTCCATTTTGTTGTGGAGTTCTAGGAGAAGAGAACTCATGGAGGATCCCATGTTCTTCACAAAAAGTTTCAGAAGGTTCATTCTTAAATTCACCACCATGATCACTTCTAACTTTCAAAATTTTCAGTTTATTTTCAGTTTGTACTTGCTTGCAGAAGTTGTTGAACACATCATATGTTTCATTCTTGGTTCTGAGGAATTTAACCCAAGTCCACCTACTGTAATCATCAACAATTACCAATCCATACTTCTTCCCATTGATTGATGTTGTGCCAACAGGACCAAACAGATCAATGTGAAGTAGTTCCAAGGGTCTGGAGGTAGAAACAATGTTTTTGGATTTAAAAGAAGTTTTAGTAATTTTTCCTTTCTGGCATGCTCCACAAAGAGCATCTGAGTGATAGTCAATGTCTGGTAAGCCTCTGACCAGTTGTAACTTGCTAAGCTTAGAGATGAGTCTTCAGTTAGCATGTCCCAACCTTTTGTGCCATACCCATTTCTCATCACTCACTGATAGAAGACAAACTACCTTCTGATCAACCAGTTCTGAAAAATCAATCTTATACACATTGTTCTTTCTCTTTCCCTTGAACACAACAGATTTATCTTTGTTATTGATTACAGTGCAAGTGTTCTTATCAAACAAGACATCATAACCACTGTCACAAAATTGACTTATGCTAAGTAGGTTATGTCTTAGTCCATCTACAAACCAAACATTATTAATGGAAATGGAAGAATTACCTATCTTACCAGTACCAATGATCTTGCCTTTTTGGTTTCCTCCAAATCCCACAATTCCTCCCTCTTTAATGGTCAGGGTTTGAAACATAGACTTTTCTCCTGTCATGTGACGCGAGCAACCACTGTCCAGGTACCATGACTTCTCCTTTTCTTTGGCTTTTAAGCATATCTACAACAGACATGATTTCAGACTTAGGTACCCATATCTTTATGGGTCCTCTTTGGTTAGTTCTGAAAGGATATGGCTTCTTTTGTACCTTTGGTCTGACATTCTGAGACTTAAAAGGTTTTGTATAAACTGGTTTAGTATCCCTTGAAGGTTTTACAAACACAGTCTTTAGAAGATGTGAGTCTGAATTCTTTAGAGTCTGAGACTTACTTTTCTTGGGTTCTGATCTTTTCAGACTCTGAACCTTTCTAGGTTTAGAATCTATTTTCCTCATAATCTTAGATTTAGAACCTTTTGGTTTAGATTTTGGCAAGGTTTTAGACTTTGCCTTCATCTTTTCCATAGGTTCAGAAGTCTTGGATTTTGAGTTGTTCAGAACTTCAGATTCAACAGTCTTAGTATCTGGTAACTTCAGTTTCTCAGAAGTGTTAGATGCAGATACAAAACATACCTCAGTGCCTTTCAAAACATCTCCAGAACAGGATGATAGGTTTGTTTCTATTGAATGATTGAATGGATCATTTTTGAAACCAATACCTTCTCCCCTCTTTTTGTTAATATTGTAAATCATAGAAGCAACATTACTCCTGTTGATTCTAGTTAAGATGAAATCCTGAAGTGCAATTTCTTGCTCACTTGGAACTTCATCAGGTTTCTTGTGAGCCATTTCTCTAAGTTCTCTAACTTCTTCATCAATCTTATTGATATGATTCTGAAGTTGGAGATTCTCATCAGACAGCAAGTTGTATTTCTTCTTCAAAGATTTTAACTGAATTAACTTGCTTCTGAGATGGTTCATAATATCCTTAACTGTATCAACAATTTCAGAATGATTAAATTCAGAATATACCTCATCTTCATCTTTAGAGTCTGAACCTGACTCTGTATCAGAAGATACTGTTGCCACTAAAGCTAGGTTAGCTTCTTCTTCATCATCCTTCTCAGATTCAGATTCATTATCAAGATCATCTCATGTTGCCATAAGACTTTTCTTGAGCTTGTTTCTGAAGTTGCTTGATTTTTAACTGGTCTTCTTGGATTTCTCCTTTGATTTGTCCTTCTGTCTCAGGACAGTCAGCTATGAAATGACCAGTCTTTTTGCAGTTGAAGCAACCCTTCTGATCTTCCTTCTTGGAACCAGATCCTTTGAAGTTACTGCTCCTGTTAGAAGATTTCTTTTGTCTTTTCATCAAGTACTGGAACCTTTTAGAAATCATTGCTAGCTCCTTAGCTTCTGAATCTACTTCAGAACTTCCCTCATGAGATTCTTCATCAGATTCTATAGCTTTTAGAGCTTTTGATGACTTTCCTTTAGATTTAAGTGCAATAGACTTGGACTTTCTAACAGGTTCATCTTCATTGAGTCCTAGTTCATGCACTTTGAGAGAGCTAATAAGATCTTCAATACTAAGAGTATTTAGATCTTTAGCTTCCTCAATGGGAGTTACTTTAGGTCTCCATTTAGATGGCAGACTTCGAGAATCTTGTTCACATGGTCAGCAATTGAGTAACTCTTTTTAAGAATCTGAAGTCCAGATACCAGAGTCTGAAACCTTGAGAACATAGTCTCAATGTTTTCATCCTCCTTCATCTTGAACAACTCATACTATTGAACCAGAAAGTTAGCCTTGGCTTCTCCAACTTTCTCGTTTCCTTCATAGTTAGAGCATAAGGATGTGAAGATGGCCTTTGCAGTAGCTTTATCACTCAGCTTCAAGTATTCATGTGAGGCAGAGAGTCCACAATGATACCTCTTACTCTGTGATGCTTTCTGTAGATCTTTCTTTCAGCATCAGTAAGATTCTTTATGTTTATGGCAACTCCTTCTTCATCAACTGGTATAGTTATACCATCTTCAATGATATCCCAAAGGCTATCATCTATTCCAATGATATGACTATACATCTTGATTTTCCACCATGAAAATTTTTCAGGGTCACCAGTAAACATAAGAGGTCTATGGTGTGATTGTGACTGCTTGTCATCTGTACCATAATCATATTGTACAGCAGCGCGACCACTTCTAGATGTGGATTCACAAGAAGACATGTTTTTCTCAGGATCTTGTCTGACTCAATGTTAGGTGATTGAATATCAGAACCGAAGCTCTGATACCAACTGAAGGTGAGAAAAACATAAGAGGGGGGGTTGAATTGTATTGGCCTTTTCTTTCTCAAAAACTTGGGTTAGTTCAGCTTCTGATTGGGATCAGAGTCTGAAGCTAACTTCAGAGTTATAATGCAGCGAATGTAAAGTAAATGAGAGAGAGAGATAGAGAGAAAGACACAAGAAATTATCCTCGTTCCTTCCACAACCCGGAAGTAGTCCAGTCCCCTTGTTACTTACAAGAGATTTTTCACTATAATCCAAATAGTTACAAATGCTCAAGCACACAAGAAAGAGACTTCCAAATGCTCAAACACATAGTAAGAGACTTCTAGTTGCTCAATCACGCAAGCAAGAGACTTCTGATTGCTCAAGCACAAAAGCAAGAGACTTCTAATTGCTCAAGCACAAAAGCAAGAGACTTCTAATCAAACAGAATTACAAAGAAATATGTTTGAGTTGAACACTTGATATACTATCAGTGGTGTTCACAAAATACAATACAGTTTTCAGACTCTATACTTAAGAAATTCTAAGATGAGAAAGTTTGAAAGAAATTCTAAGTTATTGATGCGTAATAAATTTGACAGAGTATTGGCACTTTCAGAATTTTAGAGTCTTGTATTTTCTTCTTCAAGTCTTCAGTCCTTTTATAGAGGGATAGAGAGACGTTAAGAAGGTGCCAGATCATCAATAGAGTCGTTTGAATTGAAAATTGATCCAACGTTGATTTCTTCCTTGATATGGACTGCGTACCATGAGGAATAACGTTTGAAATGTTTCCTTAAACTGGATTGGATGTTTTGTCCAAGGAGACAAAGTTGCAGAGAGCGTTCTGACTCTAAGGATGTTGCGGAGGTCGTGGTTGTACTTTGTACTTTTGACAGTGACAGTAGTTGACTTCTGATTCTCCTTCAGACTTCAGACTTCAATCCTCAGACACTGTTCTTCAGACTCTGATCTTCAGACACTGTTCTTCAGACTCTGATCTTCAGATCCTAAATGTCTTTAGACTTGCAACACAAGCTTCCAAAAAATATTACCTTGCTCTTAAACTTGCTCTTTCAGAACCACTGTTAGATACATAATTTTTAAGTATATGGTCCTGCACACTTAGAACAAGTATTAGCATATCCAATTTTCTTTTTAACACTTTGTTATCATCAAAACTCAAAAGGGACTTGTTCATACATTTTGTTCCAACAAAATAAAGATGGTATCATCCATTTGTTTTACTTGCAAGCCAATAAAATAAGTCAGCTCTCCCAGAAGACTCATCTCAAATTCAGATTCCACTTGTTGGACAAAATGTTCCACCATCTGGTTCGACATCCCCCCAAACACAATGTCATCAACATAGATTTATGCTATCATAAGTTTTCCCTTGTCATTTTTCACAAACAGGGTCTTGTCATTTCCACCTTTTCTGTAACCATTGCTAACAAGAAAAATAGTTAACCTCTCACACCAAGTTCTTGGAGCTTGCTTCAACCCATAAAGAGCTTCCTTAGTTTGTACACATGATCTGGGTAGCTTCGATCAATAAAACCCTTAGGTTGTTCAACATACACTTCCTCATTTAAGTACCCATTCAAAAAGGCACTTTTCACATCCATCTGAAATAATTTGAATTTTAACATGAAAGCAACTCCTAAGAGTAATCTAATGGATTCAAGACGGGCAACATGAGCAAAAGTCTCATCAAAATCAACTCCTTAAATTTGAGTGTCTCCTTGAGCAACTAGCATAGCCTTGTTTTTGGTTATAGTACCACTTTCATCAGACTTGTGTTTACTGCTTGTGTTTATTACAAGCAGGATCAAACCAGAAATCCTAGAACATGTTGTGCATTATTATTTCCATAAAAATATGAATGTTCATCATCTTTAATGAGTTTGCTTACAAAAAGAAGAAGAAAACTGTTTTTACATGAAGATAACTGCCTGATTTCGACAAAAACCAACACTTGATTGTCTAAAAGTTTTTAAATGAATAGAAAGAAAAGCTTGAAGTTTTAAAGAACATAAAACTTAAAGAAATGTAAATTGCATTTCATTGAATATAAAGGATGGTTCACAAGATCATGTTACATACATTTTGTTAGTCTTTTATCTAGACGCTGGTACTTCAAGTGTATAGAACTTTTGGTAATGATTTGTGACCCATTTTTCCTATGAAAATAGAAAAATAACTGCAAACCTAACGGCTAGAAACTATATTATTTCGATAGCTTCAGTATGATTTCCACGTGTTTGAATCTTCAAACCTGCCCCTTCAAAGAGAAATCAAAGTCTTTAAGAAGCTTTCTGGTCGAAATCCTTTCCTCTCTGTTGAAATTCCTTTTAGTCGAACTCCATATGCTTTCTCTTGGACTTAGAAATTTTTGTAGTCTTAATCTCTTCTCATTATGTCGAAGGACTTGAGCTTGTCGAAGCTTTATTGTTATCGAAATCATTCTTTGTCCTTGAACTTAGACAAAACTTGCAACTCTAGATACCATCTTATCTATCTAAAAGCTTATGTTGCATCCTGCACTTATGGAATTTTATGGCTTCATAACCATTTCTCCTGTCGAAATACACAATTGAAAATACAGGTTAACACCAGTTGAAGTGAACAAACACTTGTCGAAAACTTTCTCATAACTCCTGTCGAAAATACATGTATTTCCACTTGTACTTAGAGAATTACGTGGTCTTCATAATCATATTGCCTGTCGAAATGCGTGTTCAAAAATTCAGGCTAACAAATTGCCCTCCAAAAATGTCATCTTCAACTGAAAAATGAGGGAGAAGATTGGCATTTTTGAAAACTTAAAAATTTTCATAATCTGAATCATTTTCACTATCTGCCACCCCAAGTTTTGGCATTGACAATTGTGTCAAGAGAAATATGTCAAAATCAATTTATCTTTGATTTCAATCAATTCTTGGAGTTGTAATTTAGGCACTTTATATCCTGAAACAACTTGTGCAAGGTCATTGGCCTCTTGATTTTCAATTCGAGGCACATGTTGGATATTAATGGAGTCGAAATATTTTAATAATGAATTAGCAGTAACAAAATAAATGATCAAATTTTCACTGATACATTTGTATTCTTTTCTTAATTGTTTCACTACTGATTCTGAATCTCCTTTAATTTCGACATCTTTTGTCCCCAGTTCCAACAACATTTGTAATCCTGTTATCAAGGCTTCATATTCAGCCTCATTATTGGAGCAATGACAGTTTTATTTTATATTTGAATTTTGTTGGTATATTTAAAGGAGAAATTATCAATATCCCAACTCCAGTACCATTTTTATGGCTAGAACCATCAAAATATAAAGTCCAAGGCTTTTTATCCACAAAACTTTGTGTTGCTTTGACCAAAGAATGATCAATTATAAAATCAGCAACAATTTGACCTTTAATTGCTTTTAAAGGCTTATAGGTTAGTGAATATTCAGAGAGTGCTAAATGTAATGCCCCTGCTTTATATATAATTAATTCTGATGAGTTTTATGGGTGAAGCTTGGTGAGTGTTAATATTGGTGCCATTTTAATTGAATGTGATGTATATGTTGAGAGAGTAGTATTATATTGGTGAATTAATTTATAATAAGAGAAGTTAAATAAAATAGAAAAGGAATCGAAAACAGGTAGTAAAGAGATAGGTTTTTAATAAGTGGGGGAGGGGGAAAGCAAAATAATAGTGAATAGAAGAGTGAAAGTTTATGACTGGTGGCGGGCCAAAGTATGAAAGGGGGTTTTAGGAAAATAGAAGTCAGTTTTGCTGAACGTAGAAATAGAGAGAAGAGCAGCAGACAGAGAAAGGAAAACCTAGCTACAACAAAGCCAAGCCAAACCGGAGATTTCAGAAAATTTGAGGTAAGGGGGAGAATCCTTTCTTTTAGGGTGTGTTTAATCGTAATGATGAGGGTTGTCTAATCTTAAAATTGTTGTTGTGATGGTAATTATGATAAAAGAATGATGACGTACAGACGTAATAAGAATTGATGATGATGTAGGAAACTTAGAATTGTGAAAACAAATGGCTAGGTTTTGAGTATAGAATTTAACATGTGAAGGGTTGTTGGAATTGATGAATGGTGTGAAAAATTAGTGTTTGGATGGTAGGGTAACCCTAGGTAGTGTTTCCTTGCAATTTGTGATCATAAGAGGTCAAAAATAGGGATTTTTAGCCAAGTTAGGAGTAAATTCGAGGGCAAAAAACGTTACTTTCTAGGTTCTGAAACTGTTCTATCGTGCCACGATAGAGGGCCATCGTGCCACGATATTTCCAATGGCAAACATCATTTTTTTAAACTGCTCTATCGTGCCACGATGGAAGGGCCATTGTGCCACGATATTTCCAGTGTCGAAAATCTTTTTTTTTAACTGTTTCATCGTGCCACGGTGGAAGGGCCATCATGCCACGATACTTTCAGTGACAAAGATCTTTTTTTTTTCAGTTGTCCCAAGAAAATAATAGTTAGCTTAAACAAGCCGTTAGCGTGTAAATTGAAAGTAAGGACCCTTAAACTACCTACATGAATGAAGGGGTACGTTTAGGCGAAAACAGAGGTAGTTCCCTCAAGATACTAGTAAGTCGAAACATGAATAAGCGATAGTAGTTTATGAAGATGCTTGGGTAATGATGTTGACAATGAAGTTGGGTATTGTATACATAAATACGAAGAATATGGTGGTGTATATATTAGTAGTAATGATGCGAATGATGATGCTTATATATATATTGGAGATGAGAATGATGATGTTGATTTTTATAATAATGATGTGATTGACGATGTATGTTCATGATGACGATGTTTCCTTATGATGATGATGTGAATGATCATGATATGTTTGTCCTGTGTTTTGCATTATAGGGAAAGTCTTGCATTTATGATTGTGAATTCCTGATGATGTGATGATATGTAAATACCTGATGAGTCTATCACCATGCATGCATATAGAGTCGTGTCTAGGAATTATGAAGATGAAATGACAACGAAAAGTCCAGTAACATATCTCTGGCAAATTATGACGACAAAAGTCCAGTAACATACTTCTGGCAAATTATGACGACGATAGGTGTGGCACCACATTCATATAGGTCTTAGGACAGTGTCCATGTGCATAAAAGTAATGGTGTTTGTTCTTGGTAATTTATGAATAACATGTATGAACCGATGTAGTGAAGAGTTTATTCAAAAGTATATTATTGACGATGTTCTATGCCGACAGATGCTTTATCAATACTATTATTATTACATGTGTTTTCCCTAATGTTATGTATGGTTGGATTTCTCACCCCCGCTTGTTGTTGTGTGGTTATGGTGACTGTACTCTTGGGGGTACAGACACTCAGGTTGAGGAAGAATAGACGCGGGACGATCCAAGAGGTGGCGGCGGAAGTGCATTCCGTCTTCTTTCTTTCATTAGTTGTTGAATAAGTATGTAGTCGCTGCGAGCTCTGATTCCTGTAACATCGGGGTTGGAGTTGACGATGAAATTATTTATTTTTAAGTTGAACATTGAAAATCATTTATTGTTTTTATGTATGATTTGCTGGAAGACTTGAATAATTCTTATTTAATGAGATCGTTGAACTATTTCCTTTACCTTGTGGTGTCTTATTATTTTTCGATGGAGAATTACTCGTATTATTATCTGATAAAAGATGATTTTTTTGTAACATCCTATTTATTAAATACAATCTTTTTATTTAATCTACCGACAGGAATTAGGGTGTTACACTAAAGCCCATTTTCCAATTCGACAATGTAGAATTGGTTTAGACAACATATGTTTAATAACATCAAAATGCGAATAAACATAAACATCAATAGGCTTTATATATTACTTAAGTTTAGTACATGAAAATTACAAACATAGACACAATTTTTCAATGGAACTATACCAAGTTTCAACATCATTTAGAACTTGACTAAGATAATATATGGCTCTTTCGACACTATTATCATCCTCTTGGGCTAACATACTCCCTATGGTCGAATCAGATGTTGAAATATACAATTTCATGTTTTTATTTCTAATTGGAGGCAATAAAATTGGAGGCTTTGTCAGATAATCTTTGATTGTTTCGAAAGCATTTTAATGTTCATGCCCCCGGTGAAAACTATCCTTTTTTTTCAGTCGAAGTAATGGCGAAAAAGCTTGTGTTTTGCCACTTAAGTTTAAGATAAATCTTCTTAGAAAGTTGATTTTCCCCAATAAAGACTGAAGCTCTTTCTTGGTCGAAGGAGGCTTAGTTTCCAAGATAGCCTTAGTTTTATTCTGGTTGATTTCAATGCCTTTTTTATGTACGACAAATCCCAAGAAGTCACCTTGCAGTTCTAATGAACCTACTTTTGAGGAGTCTT
The DNA here is from genome assembly GCA_018208015.1 of Medicago ruthenica. Taxonomy (NCBI): domain Eukaryota; kingdom Viridiplantae; phylum Streptophyta; class Magnoliopsida; order Fabales; family Fabaceae; genus Medicago; species Medicago ruthenica. Next base: position 56,786,225 of record CM031375.1, on the reverse strand, counting down.
TCAATTTCCTCTTTGATTTTCAACATAATTTGAGGTGCAAACCTTCTTAGAAGTTGTTTCACTGGCTTCTTATCTGGTCGAATTGGTAACTTCAATTCCACCATATCCCTGTTTAATCTAGGCATTTCATTGTAGTCCCAAGCAAAGTAGTCTTTGAACTCTTTCAAGAGTTCAACTGTCTAAACCTTCAAATCTAGATCAATTTTAGAACTGATATATGTTGGTCTTTTGATTGATCCATCTCCCAAGTCAACTTCCTGTAGAGGATCCTGAACTTGGATTTTCTTGGTCGAAAGAGAGGGATCTTTTTCAAAACCCAAAGGCTCATCGTCATATATGTTGTCAAGCCTTTAGTTCTTAACCATCTTTTCATCAATGTTTTTGACAAACATTTTATCTATGGTTCGACAACAATTTTTTGTTGCATTTCGGCCTCTAAAGCCTTTTTTATTTTATTTTCGGCCATATAGGTCGTAATCTTTGCCCAAACTTCTTGTTCAGACATAATAATTATCATCAATATTTCACCCAGTTGGGAGAATTACTCCTTCCTCCAAAGATTCATTCTCTGGGAACTCCCTTTCCCACACGAATCCATGAGTAGGGTGCAGCCTGACATGGCAAACATTTTCTTGATCAACATAACCAGATTCTACTGCGGAGTATGGCGTTATATTTGCCAAATTTTTATCAAAAGTTTTTCTGCTGACATGATTCACCTCAGCAGTGAAGTAACTTTGATCTGCCTCGATGTTTTCCACCAAACCATCATCTCTCTAGATGGAGATGCTTTGGTGCATAGAAGAGGGCACAACCCCAATTCCATGTATCCATTCTCTGCCTAAGAGTAGATTAAAGTTCGCTTTGGAAGGCACCACCATGAAAAGTGTTGGCCTTGTTATGGTTCCCACCGTTAAGTTAACTTGGAGGGCACCAAGCAAATATCCAGCTTTTCCCTCATAATTAGAGAGAACAATATTATGGGGCTTTAAGTCTGTATCAAACTTTCCAATCCTCCTTAGTAAGGATTGGGGCATCAGGTTTACTGTAGCTCCACCATCAACAAGAACTTTGTTGACACCCACTTCATCCACTCTTGCTTGTATAAACAAATGGTTCAAATGGCTTTTCATTGAACCATTTGGTTTTTCAAACATGGCTCTATTCATCTACACAACCATAGTTTGTAATATAATAGCACATTGATTGTTGGCCATGGGTTCTGGGTCGAAATCTTCGTCAGACTCTTCAACTTCAAAAATAACATCATACTTCAAAAATAACATCAGACTCTTCAACTTCATACTTGAGGAACCCATAAGTAACAATTTTCCTTGGATCTCACTCCTCTCATTAGAACAACATCTTTGTCATTTGTAACCAAACACTCAGACTTAGTAAATTTGACCTTTAACCCTTGATCACATAATTGACTAATGTTGATCAGATTTGCAGTCAATCCTTTCACAAGTAACACATCATTAAGTCTTGGAAGAACATTACAAGCTAACTTTCCTACTCCCTTGATTTCACCCTTAGCTCCATCACCAAAAGTGACAAAACTGGTGGAGTAAGACTTAATGTCTATCAAATACTTCTTGACTCTTGTCATGTGTCTAGAACATCTACTATCAAAGTATCAATCTTCTCTGGATGAAGCTTTAAGAGATGTATGTGCTATAAGACTAGTCATAGTAACCTTGGGTTTCCATTCTTTTCTAGTTTGGATTATTACATGATTAGCTTTAGATTGTGGTGGATGTTTAGTGAGACACCTCAAGAAATGTCAGTTATCGTAATGAAGACACCTCAATAAATCTCAGTTATCGATAACTCAAAAATACTACTAATAGTTTTTTTAAAAAAAAAAATAAGAGTAACTAATGTACATAAAAGTTAAGTTATATGTATTACAACTTTAATACATAAAACTTTAGACAAAAGCTGCACTTATTGATACTATTGCACATTTTTCATTATAGTTAAGATACTCTAGTCAACATAAGTTCTACCTCCAAACTTTACTACTACCAGCCATACTATATGTATCTAATACATGTACATATTTTTTTTCTTTTCAAAATGACTCCTAGAAAGAGTAAATAAATCTTTTCGGGTCTCCTTTAGGCTGGTTCATAATATATTACATTATTGATCCAGTAGAAGCATACACTGAAGCGGTCCACATATCAGCAAGAGGTAAGTAAAAGGACAAAGTCACAATACGGTGACAAGTTCTAGTAATAAAGTTGGGGTATTCGCCGGTAGTGATGTTAATAGCAATTACACCGTCATAAGTCACAGTAAAATTAGGATAATCAGTGATCCATGTTCCGTCGACAAACTCCAGACAAACTGGAGGGCGGGGATCGTGGTTCTCCATCTCTAAGTGATTAAAATATAAAACCACAACAACAAACAAGGGGTGAGTTCACATCAACAAATTTTACAAGTAGTAGAATCTTTAACAATTATTATTATTATTAGAAAAATAACAATATTCATAGTGTGATTATGCAATGAAATGCAAATGCATTATATTCATCATGTATGTGACTCTTTCCTACTCCATGGAGATTCTATATGAGAGGAGCAATCGGAAGGACATGTTCCATCTCAATTCTCATTGGTACATTTCTCTTCTCTTTTTATACTTAATACATTTTTACCATAACACTCTACCACCGATCATGAGTTCTTGCAGTGTTACGTCAAGTTCGTCACTGTGAGGCATCGAATACCACGACACAGGGGAGCTACCATCTGGTCACTTGTGGGGTTTCGCACCGTGACGCCTTCAAAGTCTCTTAAACCTTCACTTACGCACTCTCGCTTGTACCAAAGCATGGCTCACTCTTGGACTCGTGTGAATTTATTTTAAAAATCTCTTCATTATTTCTTGGTTCAGGATGTAAATTTATTCTACTTCTTTAATTTATTTCTTATAACTAAGAATGATCATTTTCAAAGAAAATGCTTCACCTGCATAATTAGAGTAAATAAAATATCTTCCATGACACTTTAAAGAAAATGCTTCACCTGCATAACTTGAATCTTACTAATCCAAATATATAAATTCTAGTTATTATTTTTTCTTTATTATTTTTTTGTTTATGGTGCACTTTTTTTTTTGTATACTTGTTTACTTGTAAACTAATCTATTTTATTTTTGTTAAGTTTCTGGATGCTGGTTCTTAAGCTAATCAATCCTATCACCCCATTTATTATCATAATTATTATTATTAATTATTATTACTACTATTTTTAGTTTTCATTCTAAAGAGTTATTATACCCTGTTGTTATTAAATTGAAGAGAACAAAATCGTACAAAAACTTATTCACAATACCATATACTAGTTATTGCTGCACATTTCCAGAAAATATTATGCCATTATGTCTTGCAGTACCCCATACTAGTTGTCAGTACACATATTCAGAAAATATTATATTCCTCATACTAGTTATCACTACTCAGTTTCAGAAAATATATTATGCTAATATGCATATACTACAACTACAAGAAATTTAACCTTAACTACACACATTTTTAGTAGCATGGTTAGAATATATAATGTTTGCAGTAGATACTAGACACACACATTCATAACAAAACACATCTATAAATATCATTGGTAAAATTAATTCATGATTAGTGCAGATTGAAAAAGCCATTTAAAAACTAAAAAGAGTTAGGGCCACTCTTGACTCAATTGATTCTACCCTATTATCATTGTTGAGATTCCTCACCCCTTACCTTGATAGTTTCTCTTCTTGTTGAAAATTATTAGAATCTTCTCAAATCTAAACAAAAACAAAATTTCATGAAAATGAGTTTTTACCTAAAGAAAAGAAAAGCATAAACAAAATGTGTAGTAGCAATGAATATGAGAAAATTTCACCTTTAGGATCTACTAGTGAGATGCACAACTCCAACTTTAATGTTTTTACTTTAAAGTGATGAGATGAAAGCTTAAAGATGATATTAGTTAAGGAGGCTAAAGAAGATGACTAATTCATATTTAGTTGTTAGCTTGTATAGTGGAATATTGTTGGTTTGCTGTATGAGTGACTTAAGCCAAGGGTGTAGGTATTTATAGTGAAAGTGGAAGAGTAAAAAGTTAATCTCATGGTTAAAATTAGTGCAAAGTATCATTCAATTAAGCTAGCCATGTAATTACGAAGATAAGATCAAATTTATCATTGGATAGATTCAATGCACATGTGCTTAGTTACTACATTTTTTTATTCTAATTCTATGCATCTAGTTACTATATTAGCAGTCCATGAATGTATGTAGTTACTACTATTAGTTCATTTGTAAGAGATGTCTAGTCTTTAGTAAATGTATTTACTTGTCTTAGTTGCATGGTACCTTACGTCATATTATTTCTAAATTAATTAATAAGTTTTAGACTTACTAAATGTTCCATATATTTATATATATAAATTGTATGACTAATGAAACCTCATATTTTGAGTTGCTAAATATACTACATGTAATATATTTTCTCAAGCTAATACCAATTGATGCTATAATGTATATTTTACTAAAAAAATTACTGAGTTTTTTTTTTGCAAAAAATTAATATTTTAAAATGGAATGTTACATTTAGGATAGATATACAGTCTATAACAGTAGGGTTTTATATGGCCATATCTTCCACAATAGTGACATTTCCAAGGCACAAACTTGACTTTAGTTTGGGTTTTCTGAAGTTGGACAGGATGTCGTGACATTTGGTTCGACATTATGAATTCAGTATTACTTTTAGGAGAAACAAATTTAGACATGGAGACTCCTCCTTGTTTATTTAAGGAATGGTAATTAAAACCTACACCTTTTAGATTTCCAAACCCCTTCCCAACTTGAAGAATCTCATCTAACATATCAGAACCATTGTTCAACATTCTAACATACTTTGTCAAGTTATCAAGCTTAGAAGTTAACAGGGTTACCTCATCTTGTAAACCAGATTTAGTAGATACGAGTTTTTTTTTTCAATATGCAATCTAGCTATGATTTTTTTTTCTCTCCTTCTTGACAAATCTCCTTACTTCTGGCATATAGTTGTTTGTACAAATCAGCAAGTTCTTCATAGGAAACATCATCACAGGAGTCTTCATCAGATTCATACCTACCAGTAAATGTTGTAACATGTTTGGCTGTTTCATCAACAGACTCTCCTTCTGAATCATCATCATACCAACAAACAGACATCCCTTTTTTTTGTTTCTTGAGGAACATGGGACATTATGATTTTATGTGGCCAAAACCTTCACATTCATGACATTGAACACCTATCCCTTGATTTAGTTTCTCATCAATTCTCCCTTTGCGTTGAAAACCACTTTGCTTACTGATGTCGAATGAAATGTTCTTGACATTTGGTCTCGGCTTCCAGTCCATATTCTTCAACACCTTATTGAATTGTCTCCAAAGAAGTACAATTGCATATGTAAGGCTTTCATCAATATCCATATCACATTGATCATTTTCCTCTTCAGTGTTGAATGTGAAGGCGATGTTTTTGTTCTTCTTCTCAGTTCTATCATTGATAGCTAATTCAAAAGTTTGTAGAGACCCAATAAGTTCATCCACCTTCAAGTTGCTTATGTCTTGGGCTTCCTCAATAGCTGTGACTTTCATGTCGAATTTCTTGGGTAGGGATCTTAGAATTTTTCTGATCAACTTTGAAATTCCTGGCAGGACCTGGTTCTGAACGTAAAACAGAGTATGCAAACAGCAATTCAGAAGCAGAAATATAAAAGACAGAAAGTAAAGGAACACAGTTGATTTGTTAACCCAGTTCGGTGCAACTTCACCTACATCTGGAGGATACCAAGCCAGGAAGGAAATCCACTAAAATAGTATCAATTCGAAGTCCTTTGACACAGCCTCTGTTTCACAGCCCCTATGACAACAGCCCCTGTTTCACAGCCCCTTCTCACTTAATCACTACCCGTGGTATTTCTACCTAGGAACTCCTAGATATAAGAACCCTCTTACTTCCCTCAGTCAATCACTGCCCCAGTGATTATCAGACTCTAACAAATCAAACAAAGATGGAGACACTCTCCTAAAAACTCAATACGTCACTTTTGCTTAAAAGCTTCAAGTGATTACAACTCAATAAAAACAAAACCAACTCTAACAGATGAGTGGTGTACAAATCAAAGCACTAAGCTTACAGACTCAAAACTCTAAGTATGACTCTCTCTTCTGTTTTGAATGAATTTCTTCAATAGCAGCATCCTCCTTATATAAAGATATATTCCCAGAATTCTTTAGAAGGAAATAGAAGCAATTATATTTCTGAAATATATTTTCCAAAGATTTCTTTGAAAATATATTCACAAATAAAAGAAACAAATCTTCAACCAATATCTTCACGCGAATTAATCTGCCTTCTAGAAACATCAGCTTGGATAAATCTTCAATCAAATCTTCGAAAGATACTGTGAGAGAATTAACAGAACCAAGGCACAAGAATGAACGCAGAAAACGTGCTTCTGAAATGCAGCTTCTGAAGGTCAACGAAAGTCAGCGTCTGAACAGTGCGTCTGAAGGTCAACGAAAGTCAGCGTCTGAACAGTGCGTCTGAAGGTCAATGAAAGTCAGCGTCTGAACAGTGCATCTGAAGGTCAACGAAAGTCAGCGTCTGAACAGTGCGTCTGAAGGTCAACGAAAGTTAGCGTCTGAACAGTGCGTCCGAAGGTCAGCTTCTGAACAGTACGTCTGAAGTAGTGTTCCAGCTTCTGAAGTGTACGGTCAGCTTCTGAAGAACCAGTTCAGCTTCTGATGAACCAATTCAGCTTCTGATGAACATTTCCAGCTTCTGAAATTCTGTTTCTAGCTTCTGAAGGCACATTTCAGCTTCTGAAGACATACTCCTTGAGATTTCAGCTTCTGAAGCACAAATTGCTTGTCTATTTGGTTTTAGCAAACATGAAGCCAACAACCAAATATCCAACAATCTCCCCCTTTGGCAAATTTTTGGCTAAAATCAATTTGAGCATAGCAACAAGCAAATTCTTCACACAACAAAGAACGCAACCATGAAGAACATAACACAAATGTAGCAACACAGTCAGCAGCGGATTATTCACTACATTTCACACATATACTCCCCCTGAACTACCTCTGAACAGATACTCAGGAACAACACAACTCAGGAACTCCCCCTGAAATAGACATTCAGGAACTCTCCCTGAAACAGACATTCAGGAACTCCCCTGAAACAGATCAATCAGAAACTCCAACTCCCCCTACACTGTTGAACAGCTTCTGAAGCAGACACATACTTATTTCTCCCCCTTTTTAGCCAAACAATGTTGACAAAACAACCAGCAATCACCAGGAGCAGAGAAACACAAGAAACAGAGCATAAGCACATCACTGAATTCTATTCAGAGTTTATAACTAGCACAACACAGAACAGCACACAAAGAGCCACATCAGAACCAGTTTCAGAATCAGCATCAAAAACATCAGCACAAAACCCATCACAGCACCAACATTAGGATCAGAACCACATAGCATCCACACACAGAAGAACAAAACAAAAAACAACAACTACAGACTAGAAGCACAAACAGAAATCCAAGACATCAGTCACAAATTGACAGTCTTCAGACTCAGCAACAGATGCTGTTTCATCATCAAACACAGCATCAGAAGCTGTTTAGTTAATGTGTGCTTCAGGCACATTCATAGTGAAATTTCTGGCTTAGCAACTAGTTAGGAGTTAACTGGTTCTAAATAACAGGTTCTGAACTAAAAGTAACAGATTCAGAACAGAAACTTAAGCACAATTAAAAGCAGATAACCAGCAGGAAATAAAAGTGCAGAAATAAAAAGAACACACATGTTTGTTAACCCAGTTCGGAGTAAGCACCTCCTACTCTGGGGGATACCAATCCAGGAAGGAAATCCACTATTGGAATTAATTCTTAAGACTCAGACGTTGACCCCCAGTTCCTATCCTAAGCAATCAATCTCCACCTAGCTTGATTTCTACCCAACACGTTGAGTATTAGAGTCCACTAACTTCCTATTCAAGTAACAGCCCAGTTACTTAAACAAACCTGAACTAACCCAGTTCTGAACAAATTGCCCCGTTTTGAAGAACACTCTTCAATACATGACCTGCACTCATACCTACAGGCTTAGAGTGATTACAACTCAAAACACCTAAACCAACTCAACAGAGTGGTGCACAAACAAAGCTAAAAAGCTTACACACTAAGACTCAATATCTCTGATTTTTTTCTCTCTAAATCGTGTCTCTTGAATAGCAGCAAAGCACTCCTTATATAGATTCCATCCAGCAGCATAAAACTCAACCCAATCTTCTAAATTTGATACGTTTCTGAATTAAGAATGGCTAAATAAAACTGCATTGTATCTTTGAGAGATTCTGCAGAAAAATACGAGTTTTCATAAAACTGAACCAAATCTTCATTAAATCTTCACCAAATCAACCAGCAATCTAGAAGCAATATGCGAGAATATATCCTTGATAAATCTCGCCAAGATTCGCGCAGAAACAACTTGAAAAAATGCAGCTTCTGAAGAAGTCAACAAAGGTCAACACTTGCTACAGTGCGTCTGATGCTTCAGACTCACGTTTTCAGCTTCTGAAGCGCTACAGTGCTTCTGAAGGAATTTTCTGCTTCTGAAGGCCAAAAGTGCTTCTGAACAGCTTCAAATGCAATTTCTTGTAACTGAAGACTTGTTCTAAACATGGAGATGCTTCTATTTAACACATTGGATTTGCCAAAATATGCAACCAACTCCAAAATACTCAACAATCTCCCCCTTTGGCAAATTTTTGGCTAAAACCAATGTTCACACAACCAAGTTCTTCAAGCACACATAAGACAACCTCAGCAATGAAGAACTCCACAAATATATAACATAGCAAAAAGATTAGCAGCGGATTCAAGCTATGTTCACATTAAAAACCAATCAGTTTCAGCTTCTGAACACTGATACACACAAAACAGCTTCTGATCTACTTGAAGCACACAAAACACAGTTACTGACCAACTTCTGATCATCACAAACACTCCTGAAGCTTCACAATACTCCCCCTGCAACTCAGCATTCAACATTACTCCATAAAAACTCCCCCTTAATTCTGAACTGCAGTAACTTGTGAAACAAGTAACTTCTGAAAAATTCTGGAAAGCTTGAAACACTTCAGGACCACAAACACTCAGGAATATAATCCCCTTGTACTCCCCCTGAGACACACACTCCCCCTCAAACACATGTGCACTGCAATGGTTTAGAACACTGAACAAAACACTCAATTTCTGAATAAATCTAGACAACTTCTGAACCATATGAATTCTGCACCAGATACACTGTGAACAGCTCAAGCACAGGTTTTTCTCCCCCTTTTTAGCCACAAAATTATGACAAACTTCAGACTTAACATAGGGTTTAAAAACTGCACATACATCATCAGAATCAGTCCCAACATCAACTTCAGACCCAGGATCAGGAACACACTTAGCATTAGCACAACTGGCTGGTACTCTATCTTCCTCACACCCAGGTTGCTTTAATTGTTATAAGTCCTTATGTTGACAAACATTTGAAGAACCACAATCAAAAACATTTCTCCCAGTAATTTGTTTCTCAAAATCAGCCACTCTTTTCTGAACACAAGTCCTAGCAACTTCAGACTCTCAAGAAAATAGAACCTTCTGATCAGGAACAGGAACTTTGCTCCAGATTTTGGATGGTCCAGCACCAGAATTCTTCTGTGCTACAGGAATTGGCTTGCTGTCATCAGCAACAGCCTTTCCTTTTCCTTTGTTCAGACTCTAGGCAACACCTTCACTCTTTGGTTTCCAAACTTTCTTGATTTTGCTCTTGTTCACAGCTGGTTCAACTTTTCTGTGTTGCACATGTTTGGGATAACCATGCAACTTGTAACAAAAAGGTTTAATGTGACCCTTTTTACCACAATGATGACAAACCCAAGTATGATTCCTCTTTTTGTTTCTGAAACATTTCTGGGGTTGCACCTGAGCATGCTTCTGAGGCAACATCTGAACATGCTTCTGAGGTTGCATCTGAGTTTGTTTCTGACCTTGCATCTGTGCTTGTTTCTGAGGTCTCCTCTTTGATGTTCCAACCATAGAATCATGAGTCTGAGTAGCAGGAACAAACGATTAACTGGATTCATCTGTTTGGTATTCTGAGTCTGATTAACAAAACCTAAACCAATTTTTCCTTGTTTCTGATTCTCTAAAATTTTCTCCAACTTATCAGTAGCAGGATTTAACATTCTAACTTGCTTTTTCATCTGATCAAGTTGTGAATTGAGTTGGATTACCTCATTACTGAGAACAGAAATCTTTTCTAAGTGTTCATCCCTCTCAATCTGAAGTTGAGTATTAGTTTTCTTCTACTCTTCCATCTGCTTGCACACTTCAACAAATTGACATTGCAACTTCCTGCAAATTCAGCTGGATTTTTGTGACAGGCAGCCAGAACTTCAGAGGATGATTCTTCATCACTTATTTCAGATTCTGACCAAGTTTCTGAACCCATAACTTGATCATCAGCCCAGAATTTACCAGTTAAAGCATTGACAAGTTTATACTCTTCACCTTCTGAGTCATCATCAGACCAGGAAGCAGTCAGACTCTTCTTCTGCTTCTTGAGAAAATTAGGACATTCTGACTTGACATGCCCATAGCCTTCACATTCAAAACATTGAACTTTCTTTGACTGATTGCTTTTGTCATCAGTTCTTGTCTTCTTACCATCTTTATCAGTCACAACTGGGTGTTCCCAACCCTTCAGAACAGCCTTCCAGGTCTTGCTATCCATAGATTTCAGGAATGCACACATCCTGGACTTCCAGTACTCATAATTTGTGCCATCAAGTAGGGGTGGTCTGTTGACATAGCCTCCTTCTCTATCCATACTTGCCACAAATAAATACCCCTGGAACTCACCCAAAACACAGGCAGGGTGCCTGCTCTGATGCCAATTGAAATTTCTGGTTTAACAACTAGTTAGGAGTTAACTGGTTCTGAATAACAGGTTCTGAACTAAAAGTAACAGATTCAGAACAGAAACTTAAGCACAATTAAAAGCAGATAACCAGCAGAAAATAAAAGTGCAGAAATAAAAAGAACACAGGTTTGTTAACCCAGTTCGGAGTAAACACCTCCTACTCTGGGGGATAACAATCCAGGAAGGAAATCCACTATTGGAATTAATCCTTAAGACTCAGACACTGACCCCCAGTTCCTATCCTAAGCAATCAATCTCCACCTAGCTTGATTTCTACCCAACACGTTGAGTCCACTAATTTCCTACTCAAGTAACAGCCCAGTTACTTAAACAAACCTGAACTAACCCAATTCTGAACAAATTACCCAGTTTTGAAGAACACTCTTCAATACATGATCTGCACTCGTACCTACAGGCTTAGAGTGATTACAACTCAAAACACCTAAACCAACTCAACAGAGTGGGGCACAAACAAAGCTAAAAAGCTTACACACTAAGACTCAATATCTCTGATTTTTTTCTCTCTAAATCGTGTCTCTTGAATAGCAGCAAAGCACTCCTTATATAGATTCCATCCAGCAGCATAAAACTCAACCCAATCTTCTAAATTTGATCTGTTTCTGAATTAAGAATGGCTAAATAAAACTGCATTGTATCTTTGAAAGATTCTGCAGAAAAATACGAGTTTTCATAAAACTGAACCAAATCTTCATTAAATCTTCACCAAATCAACCAGCATTCTAGAAGCAATATGCGAGGATATATCCTTGATAAATCTCGCCAAGATTCGCGCAGAAACAACTTGAAAAAATGCAGCTTCTGAAGAAGTCAACAAAAGTCAACACTTGCTACAGTGCGTCTGATGCTTCAGACTCACGTTTTCAGCTTCTGAAGCGCTATAGTGCTTCTGAAGGAATTTTCTGCTTCTGAAGGCCAAAAGTGCTTCTGAACAGCTTCAAATGCAATTTCTTGTAACTGAAGACTTGTTCTAAACATGGAGATGCTTCTATTCAACACATTGGATTTGCCAAAATATGCAGCCAACTCCAAAATACTCAACACACAGGAATCTTCTTCCCATCAATCTGCTTCTCAAGATCAGCAATTCTCTTCTGAACACAGGGCATGGTTTCATGCTTAACAACATCTTCAGACTTACTAGGATCCACTTCCTTTCCTTTTAGTGTTTTCTTCTTTGGTACAGGAACCAACATTTTGCTCCAACATTTAGGTGGTCCAGCAACAGAACTCTTCTTTGCAACAGGAGTGGGCCTGCTGTCAGCAACAACAGCCTTTCCTTTCCTTTTGTTCAGCCTCTGAGCAACACTTACACATTTTGGTCTCCATTCCTTCTTGACCTTGGTTTTGTTCACAACTGGTACCACTTTTCTTTGTTGAAAGTGATTGGGGTATCCATGCAGCTTGTAACAAAATGGCTTAATGTGTCCCTTTTTACCACAATGATGACATACCCAAGGATGAGATGCCCTCTTGCTCTTAGATCCCTGAGGTTGGTTCTGGTGTTCCAACTTAGGTTTATCCATCATAGGATCACATGTTTTAACAGCTGCAGTGAACCTTTGTTGCTGTTTGTTGTTCATAGTCCTATCATCATACCCAATTCCATTTGGTGTCCCTTGGTTCTTGAAATTCCTGGCAAGTACTGGTTCTGAACTGTAAAATAGAGTATGACAGAAAGTAAAGAACGCAGTTGATTTATTAACCCAGTTCGGTGCAAACTTCACCTACATCTGGAGGATACCAAGCCAGGAAGGAAATCCACTAAATAGTATCAATTCAAAGACTCATGACAACAGCCCCTGTTTCACAGCCTTATCACTTAATCACTACCCGTATAGATTTCAACCTAGGAACTCCTAGACCTGAGACCCCTCTCACTTCCCTCAGTCAATCACTGCCCCAGTAATTATCAGACTCTAACAAATCAAAGAAATTGATGACACTCTTCAAAACATAAAACCAGTCACTCTTGCTTAAAAGCTTTGAGTGATTACAACTCAATAAACAAACAACCAACTCTAACAGATGAGTGATGTACAGAAAAACAAAGCAACAGCTCACAGACTCAAAAACACTAAGACTCTTTTTAATTCTTTAGATGTCCTTCTTCAATAGCAGCGTCCTCCTTAAATAGCTTTAACAGCAACCATAATTCTGAACCAAATCTTCAAAGATATGTTACCAGAATTCTTTAGAAGCAAATAGAAGCTCACATATTATTCAGAAATATATTTTCCAAATATTTCCTTGAAAATATATTCACAAATAATTGAATCCAATCTTCAAAAAATATCTCATGCAAAAATACTTCCTTCTGGAAACAAGCTTGGAGAATTCTTCAATTAAATCTTCATAAGATAATGTAAGAAAATAAACAGCTCCAAGTAATCAATTCTGAACGCAGAAGATCAACTTCTGAAATGCAGCTTCTAAAGGTTCAGCTTCTGATGAACAATGCTTCTGAAGGTCAACAAAAGTCAGCGTCTGAACAGTGCGTCTGAAGACCAGCTTCTGAATAGTGCGTCTGAAGTACTGTTCCAGCTTCTGAAGACCCAGTTCAGCTTCTGAACTACCCAGCTTCTGAAGTAATGTTCACAAATGAGATTTTCAGCTTCTGAAGCACAAATTGCTTGTCTATTTGATTTTAGCAAACATGAAGCCAACAACCAAATATCCAACAATCTCCCCCTTTGGCAAATTTTTGGCTAAAATCAATTTGAGCGCAACAACAAGCAAATTCTTCAAACATCAAGGTACGCAACTATGAAGAACAAAACATAAATGTAGCAACAGAGTCAGCAGCGGATGATTAACTACATTTCACACAAATACTCCTCCTGAACTACCTCTAAACAGATACTCAGGAACAACACAATTCAGGAACTCCCCCTGAAATAGAAATTCAGGAACTCCCCCTGAAACAGACATTCAGGAACTCCCCCTGAAACAAACATTCAGGAACTCCCCCTGAAACAGACATTCAGAAACTCCAACTCCCCCTGAACTGTTGAACAGCTTCTGAAACAGACACATACTTATTTTTCCCCCTTTTTAGCCAAACAATGTTGATAAAACAACCAGCAATCACCAGGAGCAGAGAAACACAAGTAACAGATACAGACAAGATGCACTCAGTCTGAAAAAAACAAACATCACAGACCAGCATACCACAACACCACACACAGAGCTCATATCAGAACCATACAGACCGGCATACCATAGCACCACACACAGAGCTCATCACAGGATCACAGAAACTTGGTACCCACACACAGAGCAGAACCATCACCAGAACTATTATCAGGATCAGAATCACACACAAACCGAGAACTCACACACATAGTCTTCTCAGAAGATCAAAACTTCATAGCAAACCACTCAACAGTCTTCAGACTCAGGAACAGATGCAGTTTCATCATCAGATACAACATCAGAAGCTGCTTAGTTAATGTGTGCTTCAAGCACATTCAGACCCTTCTTCCTAGCAATCTTCTTCTGAAGTTCAGCAATCCTTTTCTGCACAGAGAGCATGATGTCAACATCATCCTCAGACTCACTAGGATCCACTTCATTTCCTTCTGGTGCCTTCTTCTTAGCAATGGGAGTGGACCTGTTGTCAGCAGCAAAAGCCTTTCCTTTCCTAGACTTTAGTCTCTTTGCTACACTTTGTTCAAGCCTAATAGGTTCATCATCAAACTTCATATCAGAACCTACTTCAGAACCTCCATCAGACATAGATGGGGTAGATTCAGGGTTATCAACAACAACCTTAGAGTGGGACACAGTTGCATCATCAACACCCACATGTGATCTGTTGGTAATTTCTTCATTCAGATTCCCTATGATCAAGTCCTTAGGATGATCCTTTTGGATTCTAATATTTGGACCTTTGATGCCTTCAACAATCTTGAGTTTTGGTCTCCATTCCTTCTTCACATTGACTTTGTTTACAATGGATTCCACTTTTCTTTGTTGAAAGTGCTTGGGATATCCATGCAGCTTGTAACATAATGGCTTTATGTGCCCCTTTTTATCACAATGATGACATGCCCAAGTATGAGATGCCTTCTTGTCTTTAGATCCCTGAGGTTGGTTCTGGTGTTCCAACATAAGTTTATTTATCATTGGATCACATGATTTAACAGCTGGAGTGAACCTTTTAGCTGAATGTTGCTTTTTGTTGTTCAAGGTCCTATCATCAAATCCAATACCACTTGGTTTCCGTTGGTTCTGACTCTTCAACATTCTGACCTGCTTCTTCAAATGTTCAAGTTGAGAGTTCAAATGGGTTACCTCATCTTTGAGATCAGAAATTGGTCCCAAGTGTTCACTTCTTTCAGCCTGAAGTTGACTGATAGTCTTCTTCTGATCTTCTAGTTCCTTGCACACTTCTTCAGTTCTGATGTATAGTTCTTTGACATTAGGTCTTAGCTTTCTGTTCAATCTCTTCAAATTTTTATCAAATTGCCTGATGCTTTCTTCAGTATCACATTGATCAACTTCCTTATCCATTCTTGCCAGAAAAACCTTCCCTGAAGCTCACCCAAACAGGCAGGGTGCCTGCTCTGATGCCAATTGAAATTCCTGGCAAGTACTGGTTCTGAACCGTAAAACAGAGTATGAAAATAGCAGTTCAGAAGCAGAAAATTAAATGACAGAAAGTAAAGAACACAGTTGATTTGTTAACCCAGTTCGGTGCAAACTTCACCTACATATTATTTGTTAACCCAGTTCACAAGCGGATGCTAGCACTGTCCAGGTTCATATACCATTTCAAAGCAGCACCAGTCAGACTGTCCTGAAATAAGTGGATGAGAAGCTTGTGATTGTCAGTGTGCATAGACATCTTTCTCACGTACATCACCAGATGGCTACGTGGACACGAATCCCCCTTGTACTTTTCAAAGCCAGGGACCTTGAATTTGGGCGGTATGGTGACGTTAGGGACCAAGCAGAGTTCGCGGGCATCTCTCCCAAACAATTCTTTTCCCCGGAGAGCTTCAACTTCCCGTTGCATCCCGTCAAATTTCTCCTGAAGTTCATCCATCTTGTCAAAAGTTCCAACACTTTCAGCATGAAAGATAGGCTCGGCCTCTTGTTGGATGGTGTGGATAAGAGGTGTTGAATTTGTCATAGCTGCTTGAGTGAACGACGGACCGGGGGGAGGAGTAAGCACGGTAGAAGTTGGCAAAGCAATCGAGATTGGTTGCTCAAGAGCAGTGACAGCAGGCTGAGGATCTGACGCCTGGGCCTGGGAAGCTAACAGAGCATTCATCATGGAGGTCAACTTCTCCATCCCCTCCCTGAGACTAGCTACCTCTTCCCTGAGATTCTGGTTTTCTTGCTCTAACAGATCCATTCTTTTTCTCTGATGTGCTCGAGTGTTGTGAATGCGCGTAGGCTTGCAATGAACACGCCGGGCCACTTTCTTTGACGGCGGCAGATTAACCTTTTTATTGGTGAACAAAGTGTGAGACTCGATTTGGAAACTACAAATGCAGTATGATGCATGATTATGCTTATGCAAAAAGAAAGTTTTGTTATCGAAGGGCTTGTCGAAGTAATTGTAAACATCACAGTTTGAACGTTTCATTTAAAATATTACAAACAATCCTCTTTTTGGGAACAAAGCCAAGGGATATGCTCAAAAGTTCATCAGTAGAAATCTTGAAAAAGCCCCGATATTTCAAACTTGAGGATGCCAAGTGATCTCCCATAATGAGCTCGAAAAATCCTCCGGACTAGTCACTAAAGATCCTAGCTTCCTTAAGTTTATCAAATCCGGGCTTTTGAAGTTGTACTTCTGAGTGTTCTTCTTTGTGAAGTTCATTCCTATGATGTTTACAACAAAACTTGTCTAAGGCCTTCGATACTTGATGAAAAAATGTTTATGAATGGATGCATGTATGCATGATTATGCTAAAGAAACGGAGAAAACATGGTGAGGTTAAGTCCATAGTGTTGGAGCCGAGGGTAAACACGCCATTTGGTAAGGACTATGGTTTCATATGTACCTGTATCACGGGTTCTACCAAGTTCCCAAAGTCATTGACCACTTCCGAATATTGTCGGATTACGGGACTACTCACGGTCCAACAACGTCCGTAGGAAAGTCTCGTTTGAGTGTAGTATCGCGTATCAACCAATTCAAGACTACTCTTGATTAGCCACCGCACTACGTCCTAAAAGGCCAAGATGGGTTAAAGGTAACTAAAGGTCCTCAACTTCATAGGTCACTTGAAAATATCAATGCCGAACACGACTACTCATGCCAACATAGTAATACTTCCAAGATTCCTCCATTGAGCGGGGTTATCACATGTGCCACATCTGAAACTCACTCTCGGAAAGACACTTTGATTATACCACCATCCTATCTTATGTTTCCCTCAAGTCCAGGTGTAGGACTTATCTCACCACTCACGTAAAAAGATAAACACTTAAGCACGTATTCACAATTATAAATAAAAATAAAGCATAAAGATAAAGAAAAGCAAGATAGGTTTAACCCACTTAGGATTTTTGGTCCCCAGTGAAGTCGCCATTTTTCTGTCGCGGTGATTTTTGGATATCAAGCTATTAATTAGAGTTGACTCGCAATTTTAAGATTCACCACCGATCTTTTATTTTTCCGAGGAAAAGGGAGAAAGTTCGAAAAAACCCTATTTTTAAGAGATCAAGGTCCGGGGGTTGGTTACGCAAAGGGAAGGTATTAGCACCCTAAATGTCTATAGTACTCTATAGGAACCTCTTGTTTTTATTTATCTTTATGCTTAAATTGATTATTTGTTTGTAAATAAATGCTAAGTGTAAAAGGACTAAAGTGATGAGATTAAAAGAAAGGAAAATGTTTTTGTTATTTTGTTGATTTGGAAAGACAAAGTCTTTTGCCTACATACCCGAATGGGATCAAAATCATGTAGTTCGGGGTAAAAAGCCGAGTGATTGGTTTTGATTGATTTTAAAGTTTGAAAAAAGCTTTGAGAAAGATAAGGGGCCGAAGAGGCATAGAAGAAATAAAAATGTGAGTTTGATTGGTTTTAATTGAAGAAAGAGTGTGATTGATTAAAAATTGATTAAAAATTTGATTCAGAAAAGAAAGTTCAAAGTTTGACTTTTTTTTGAAATTTTGGTTATAAAGTGTTTTTGGATTTTGACTATTTTGACTTTTTTTTGAAAATTTTGATTAAGTCCTAAGGTCCAGAGACTAAGTTATGCTGAGATAATCTAAAGCGCGCCGGATCTCTCAAAATGACGTTGGATCAAGTGAGGGTCCTTTTCCTCGGATACGGTCCTTATTACATTATCGTCCTCGACATAAAGCATAGTAAATAAATGTGAGTGTCGGTGCATATTCTCATTTATATTATTTACATTGAACCTAGATACATTCTAATGGAGATAAAATAAATGACAAAAATAATAAAATAAAATTGCAAATGTATTAAAATAAATATGCTAAAAGAAATAAAAATGCTGAAAATAAAAATGCAAGACATAAAATAAACATGCTGCTGAAAGTAAAAAAAAAAAAGAAAATAAAAATGCAAGACATAAAATAAATATGGTGCATAAAAATAAATAAAGAAAAATAAAAATGCATAAAATAAAAGAAAAATAGCAATAATAATAAAATGCATGAAATACTGAAATATAGAAGCTGTAAAAATAAAATGCATGAAAATGATTAGAGATTAAAAAAAATGAAATGCAAGAAATAATAAAAGCAAAGAAAATAAAATAGAAGAAGAAGGGGGTGTAGAAGTAAATGGGGGGTGCAGGCAGTAACAGAAAGAAGAAAGGAGAAGGAATAGGAATGGGCCGCGGTTTGGGTCCGGTTTGGGTCCGGTTTTATAAGCTGAAAAAACCAGCTTCTTCTCTCATTTTACAACTTTCTTCTCTCTCTCTCTCTCTCTCTACTTCCTCTCCTCCTTCTCCCTCTTAACAGACTGGCCGGACAAGGAAATCCGGCGCGGCGGCCGCCGGCGGCGCCACTGCGCCGGAGAAAAAAAATTCACTTTTTTTTAAAAAACTCTTACATCTTTTGAAATCCTTTTTCCTCTTCTTTTCGGAAATCAACTCAAAATTTCAAAATTCTTTTTTAAAAGCCCTAGATCTAGGTTTAAATTTTTGAGAACTACCTTTTTTGTTCTGTTTTGGATTCAGATTCAGGGTTTGAGTTAGCTTTGGTTTGTGTTGAATTCGGTTCGGCTTTGGTGACTTTGTGGTTGATGATTCAGTTTGGCTTTTGAGTTTGGTAATGGTTGTGTTGATTTGTGTTGGATTTTTGAATCCGGTTGTGGTTATGTGCTTTGCTCTGTATTTGTTGTGTTGGTTCAGTTTGTATTCTGATTTGTGGTGGATTTTGTAAAGCCTGGCCGGATTCTGGATTTGTAGTGGTGGTGTTGGTGGTGTTGGAACAAAATGTGTTTAACAACTCTCTTATGAATTAAGGGGGAGATTGTTGAAACATTATGAGTAAACATATCTCTCTTTATGGTTTTGATGATAACAAGGTGTTAAATAGAAAATTGGTTATTAGCTAATGCTTTGTTCAAGTGATTTCAGAACCATGTGTTTATTGTTTGGAAATTAAGAATGGTTATGAAAGAACAAGCTTAGAGCAAGAAAGGAAAGCTAAGAAGCAATGTTACAAAGCTAGAAGGAAACTAGGTCTAAAGAAGTGCTCCTGAAGTGAGAGTCTGAAGCCTGCGTCTGAAGACTGCTTCTGAAGTCTGAGTCTGAAAGCAGCTTCTGAAGGAAGTCAACAAAAGTCAGCGTCTGAAGAAGTCAACAAAAGTCAACTTCTGAAGACCAGCTTCTGATCCGTACAAAGGCAGCTTCTGATGCACTGTTCACGTAGAAGCTTCTGAAGGCTGATGTGGCATTGAAAGCAAGTGTTACTGTGCGCATTTAATGCCTGCATATGTCAGAGTAACCCAATGGAACAGTTGTCTCCCTGACTCAAACATTCTCCAGCTTTTAAGGTAGACCATTTCAAAAATGGCTGCTGCTCTGTTTTATTGAAAAAGTTCAGCACACATTTGCAGAAATCCTAGCTCAACTTGCTAAACCTTGAAATCTTCAACAGCTCTATTTCCTCTATAAAAGGAAGAAGATTTGAAGAAGAAATTTTTCTAAGACTCTTGAAATCAAATTGCTAAACCTTACTCTGTTTTGCTGTCAAGTTCAAAAACTCTTAGAAATTCTTTAGTCTTGTAACTTAGAATTTCTTAAGGTTAAGAGTCTTAACCTGTGTTGTATTAAGAGAACACCTCTGATATTTGATCAAGTGTTCAACCCAAACTCATTTATTTGTAAACCAGTTTGGTCCCTAAAGTCTCAGTCTGTATACTGAGCAATTGTAATCTCATTCCTTTGTGGTCTGAGTCAGAAGTCTCTTGACTTAGTGTCTTGAGCATTGGGAAGTCTCTTGACTTAGTGTCTTGAGCATTGGAAGCCTCTTCCTTTGTGGTTAGCATTAGAAGCCTCTTTCTTTGTGATTGAGCAACTGGAAGTCTCTTCCTTAGTGGTTGAGCAATTTGTAATCTTCTGATTATAGTGGAACTCTCTTGTTGGAAAACAAGGGGACTGGACTACTTCTCACATTGAGAAGGAACCAGTATAAATCTTGTGTGTCTCTCTTTACCCTTCTCTTTTCATTATTGAAACCGCTGCAATACTCTTGATAATAGTTCAGAACTGATTCATATCAGCTTCTGAACTTAACCTTAAGTTTTGAAAAGAAAAAGAACCAAGTTTTTGACTCACACAATTCAACCCCCCCCCCTTCTTGTGTGTGTTTTTCTCACCTTCAGTTGGTGGTGTTGGCGGCTCACGGTGGTTGAGTGAGTTTTCTGTGGTGGTTAGATTGTACTGGCTCTGACTGGGTTCTGACTCGGGTACTGTGTACTATCTCTCTGACTCGTGAACAGTGCATTGAATGCACTATTTATAGAACAGGATCTATACTGCCAGAACCATGATCCATGAATCCAAAATTGCTAAGTACTTTTGAGCAGAAGCTGTAAACACAGCATGTTATATTCAGAACAGGATCTATATCAGACCCATTCTGAATAAAACAGCATATGAATTGTTTAAAGGAAGAAAACCATGTATTTCTTATTTTCATCAGTTTGGTTGTACATGTTACATACTAAACAATAAAATCTACCTAAAGAAATTTGATGCCAAGGCTCAAAAGGGTACCTTTTTAGGATACTCAGAGAGATCTAAGGCATACAGGGTGTATAATTCTGAAACACATGTTGTTGAAGAAGCTATACATATTAGGTTTGATGATAAGAAGCCTGGTAATGAAATACCAGAGCTGGTTGAGAGTTTTGCAGATGTCAGAATCTCAGAAGAACCTTCAGAAGCTGAACCCAGTTCAGAGTCTGATGAAGGTTCAGAAGCTGAAAACAATGAAGAATCTGAGAAACTCTCTGATAAAGACACAACTCCTGAAGCAAATCAAGACCAGCATGGTTCTGAACACATCCCTGATGGTTCTTCAGAAGCTAATCCACCCATAACCTCATTCAAGTACAAGTCTTCACATCCTGAGGAGTTGATCATTGGAAACAAGAACAGTCCAAGGAAGACAAGATCAGCATTCAGCCAGAATGAGTCTATGCTTGGTCTGCTATCCATGATTGAGCCCACAACTGCTGATGAAGCACTTGCTGATGATGGCTGGATTGTAGCAATGCAAGAAGAACTGAACCAGTTTCAGAGGAATGATGTCTGGGATCTTGTTGCAAGACCTGATCATAAGAACATCATTGGAACAAAATGGGTGTTCAGGAACAAGCTCAATGAACAAGGAGAAGTGATCAGAAACAAGGCTAGATTAGTAGCTCAAGGGTACAGCCAGCAAGAAGGAATTGATTACACAGAAACATTTGCTCTAGTTGCAAGACTGGAAGCAATCAGGTTACTTCTTTCTTATGTTGTTAATCATGATATCATCTTATATCAAATGGATGTTAAGAGTGCTTTCTTAAATGGTGTAATTTCTGAAGAAGTGTATGTAAAACAACCTCCTGGTTTTGAAGATATTAAATATCCAAATCATGTTTTTAAACTTAAGAAGGCTTTGTATGGTCTGAAACAAGCTCCCAGAGCTTGGTATGAAAGACTAAGCAACTTCTTGATTAAAAATAATTTTGTAAGAGGTCAAGTTGATAATACACTCTTTAGAAAAACTGTTAAGAAAGAAATCTTAATTGTACAAATATATGTGGATGATATCATATTTGGTTCTACTAATGCCTCCCTTTGCAAGGAATTTTCAAAGTTAATGCAGGATGAATTTGAAATGAGCATGATGGGTGAGCTGAAATTCTTTTTGGGAATTCAAATCAACCAATGCAAAGATGGTGTCTATGTTCATCAGTCCAAATACACTAAGGAGCTTCTGAAGAAATTCCAGCTTGATGATTGCAAGCTGATGACAACACCAATGCATCCCACCTGCACCTTAAGCAAAGAGGACAATGGCTCTAAAGTATATCAGAAGCTGTACAGAGGTATGATAGGTTCTCTCCTATACTTAACTGCTTCTAGGCAAGATATTTTATTTATTGTATGTCTGTGTGCTAGATTCCAGTCAGATCCTAGAGAATCTCATATGACTGCTGTCAAGAGAATCTTTAGGTATCTGAAAGGAACAACTAATTTGGGACTTCTGTATAAGAAATCTCTAAATTATAAGCTAGTTGGATTCTGTGATGCTGACTATGCTGGGGACAGGACTGAAAGAAAATCCACCAGTGGAAACTGTCAGTTTCTTGGTGAGAATCTGATATCCTGGGCCAGCAAGAGACAAGCAACCATTACTTTGTCAACAGCAGAAGCAGAATACAACTCAGCTGCAAGTTATAGCACACAACTGCTCTGGATGGAACATCAATTAGAGGATTATCAGATTCATGCAGATAATATTCCAATTTATTGTGATAATACTGCTGCTATATGTCTGTCTAAAAATCCAATTCTGCATTCTAGAGCCAAGCACATAGAAATAAAACAACTTTTTATAAGAGATTATGTTCAGAAGGGTGTTTTAGATATTCAGTTCATTGATACTGATCATCAATGGGCTGACATATTCACAAAACCCCTAACAGAAGAAAGATTCAATTTTATTAAAAAGAATCTGAGCATGCACTTTATCTCTTGAAAATGTGCTTGAATCTGAATGAAAACCTTGATTCTGAGTTTATCATAAGCTAAGACTTATCAGATACTCAGTTTCTGAGAATCTGAAGAAAGTTAAGCCTGAAAAACTTCAGAGTCTGAAGGTTCAGAACCTGGATTTTCTGACTTCTGAATCCGATAGGAATCTAATGTTTGGTCAGAATCTGATAAGTATAACCCTGGGCAATGATGTTTAAAGCTTTGAAAGTTTATACTCTAATCCTCCCAAAGTCATCAATTTAAAAATGTGATTTTCTGCTCTGATATTAAATGTTAAAATTGCTTGACAAACAATTTTCAGTTGGTATCAGTTTGTTTTCAAACTGTTTAGCACAAACACATTTTTCATATGCTCAAGGTGTATCAGACATGTTCAGTTTTTTTTTAGAAATGTTTCAATTTGGTATCAGACTCTGAGATAAACCTTCATATTTTGGTATCAGGTTCTGATATAAGTTCAGCAGTATTAAAACTGTCTTTTGGTATCAGGCTCTGATATAAACCCTTCAGTTGGTCTATGATCTGAACTATTTTGTTTTAAAAATGAGCTAGACCTGCTCTGATACTTTCTTGTGTGATTTGCTCTGATACTGAACCAATTTTTACTGAACAAATCATGTCTGAACACAGAATGCTCTGATCAGAAGCTCTGAACTACCTTTTTCTGCTTCTGAACAACATTCCATTTTCAATGCAAAGTCATATACTCATTGAAAAATCAAGTATGCTCTGATGCTCATCTTTGCTGCTTGATTATCCATATGATTGCATAAATATCTCACATGTTTTTCAACCCCCTCCCCCAATTCTGAACCTTTTTGAAATGTTTTCAAATTCTTTTAAAAAGGGGGAGATTAAAATGCTCTGATACACATGTTTTCAAACTCTTTTACAAACTTTTTGTTGATGACAAAAGGGGGAGTAAGGTAAAACAAGTATTAAAGCACCTGAGCTCAAAAATATAAGTTAAATTCTGTAAGAAATTAACTTATGAAAGGGGAGTAAAAGGTATTAAATCCTGAGGCTCTGAACATAAGTTAAGTTCTGAAGAAAATTAACCTATGAGAACTGATTTTAACTCTTAGCCTCTGAATTGAAATTCTGTGAGATACATAACTCTTAGTGAGTTAGAATGAATTTAAAGTAACTTTGATAAGACTCAGGGAGCTTACAAAACTCATCCTGTGGATTATCAGACTTAGGGGGAGAGCTTACAAACCTCAGAACCTAAAGTCAGCAAGTTATTTATAATTCTGAGTGCAAATTTCACTGATTGTGTTAAGTTGAGTTTAATTAACATGGATAAGAACCAAGGGGAGCTTACAAACCTAACCTTGAGGATTGTCAGACCTAGGGGGAGCTTACAAACCTCTCCTGAAGTCAGATTGTTAATTAAACTTAACAACAATTCTGAAATTTTCACATTTGTGTTTTAATCTGAACTTAATTCACTAGGATCAAACTCAGGGGGAGCTTACAAACCTCACACCCTGCAGTTAACTTGTTAATTAAGTTAACAACAATTTTCTGATTTAATACTTATGTTTGTCATCATGAAAAAGGGGGAGATTGTTGGAACAAAATGTGTTTAACAACTCTCTTATGAATTAAGGGGGAGATTGTTGAAACATTATGTGTAAACATATCTCTCTTTATGGTTTTGATGATAACAAGGTGTTAAATAGAAAATTGGTTATTAGCTAATGCTTTGTTTAAGTGATTTCAGAACCATGTGTTTATTGTTTGGAAATTAAGAATGGTTATGAAAGAACAAGCTTAGAGCAAGAAAGGAAAGCTAAGAAGCAATGTTGCAAAGCTAGAAGGAAACTGGGTCTGAAGAAGTGCTCCTGAAGTAGTGCTCCTGAAGTACTGCTCCTGAAGTGAGAGTCTGAAGCCTGCGTCTGAAGACTGCTTCTGAAGTCTGAGTCTGAAAGCAGCTTCTGAAGGAAGTCAACAAAAGTCAGCGTTTGAAGAAGTCAACAAAAGTCAACTTCTGAAGACCAGCTTCTGATCCGTACAAAGGCAGCTTCTGATGCACTGTTCACGTAGAAGCTTCTGAAGGCTGATGTGGCATTGAACAGTGTTACTGTGCGCATTTAATGCCTGCATATGTCAGAGTAATCCAATGGAACAGTTGTCTCCCTGACTCAAACATTCTCCAGCTTTTAAGGTAGGCCATTTCAAAAATGGCTGCTGCTCTGTTTTATTGAAAAAGTTCAGCACACATTTGCAGAAATCCTAGCTCAACTTGCAACGGCTCTTTCCTCAAATCAAGCAAATCTTCAACAGCTCTATTTCCTCTATAAAAGGAAGAAGATTTGAAGAAGAAATTTGTCTAAGACTCTTGAAATCAAATTGCTAAACCTTACTCTGTTTTGCTGTCAAGTTCAAAAACTCTTAGAAATTCTTTAGTCTTGTAACTTAGAATTTCTTAAGGTTAAGAGTCTTAACCTGTGTTGTATTAAGAGAACACCTCTGATATTTGATCAAGTGTTCAACCCAAACTCATTTATTTGTAAACCAGTTTGGTCCCTAAAGTCTCAGTCTGTATACTGAGCAATTGTAATCTCATTCCTTTGTGGTCTGAGTCAGAAGTCTCTTGACTTAGTGTCTTGAGCATTGGGAAGTCTCTTGACTTAGTGTCTTGAGCATTGGAAGCCTCTTCCTTTGTGGTTGAACATTAGAAGCCTCTTTCTTTGTGATTGAGCAACTGGAAGTCTCTTCCTTAGTGGTTGAGCAATTTGTAATCTTCTGATTATAGTGGAACTCTCTTGTTGGAAAACAAGGGGACTGGACTACTTCTCACATTGAGAAGGAACCAGTATAAATCTTGTGTGTCTCTCTTTACCCTTCTCTTTTCATTATTGAAACCGCTGTAATACTCTTGATAATAGTTCAGAACTGATTCATATCAGCTTCTGAACTTAACCTTATGTTTTGAAAAGAAAAAGAACCAAGTTTTTGACTCACACAATTCAACCCCCCCTTCTTGTGTGTGTTTTTCTCACCTTCATTGGTGGTGTTGGCGGCTCACGGTGGTTGAGTGAGTTTTCTGTGGTGGTTAGATTGTACTGGCTCTGACTGGGTTCTGACTCAGGTACTGTGTACTATCTCTCTGACTCGTGAACAGTGCATTGAATGCACTATTTATAGTAAAACTAGGGTTAAAAAAAAGACACAAATGCCCCTCTGGGCCTGGACAGAATTGGACTAAAAGTCTGAAAAAATAAATAAAACAGTAAAAATAAAAACAACAATAGATAAAAAACGAAAATGAAATAAAAAAAGAAAACACTAATAATAAAAAGAAAGAAATTAAAAAAATAAATAAATAAAAATAACCAATAATAACAAAATAATAAAATAAAAAACGGTCGCCTTCGGAACAAAAATGAGGTATTTTAAAATACCTCCTTGCCGAAATTTCGTCTGAAACGACGAAAATTCCCGACTTAAAAGACGAGAGAAGCCAATTGAACACGGGTCAAAAATGGGGTATGACATGAAGGTCAACGAAAGTCAGCATCTGAACAGTGCGTCTGAAGGTCAACGAAAGTCAGCGTCTGAACAGTGCGTCTGAAGGTTAACGAAAGTCAGCGTCTGAACAGTGCGTCTGAAGTACTGTTCCAGCTTCTGAAGACCCAGCTTCTGAAGACATACAATTGAGATATCAACTTTTGAAGACGAACTGCTTGTACATTTGATTTTAGCAAAACAAGTAGCCAACAACCAAATATCCAACAAACTGGTTTAGTATTCCTTGAAGGTTTTACAAACACAGTCTTTTGAAAGTTTGAGTCTGAATTTTTCAGAGTTTGAGACTTGCTTGTCTTAGGTTCTGAACTCTTCAAACTTTGAACCTTTTCAGATTTAAAGTCTGTTTTCCTCATAGTCTTAGACTTAGAACCTTTTGGTTTAGACTTTGGCAAAGTTTTAAATTCTGCCTTCATCTTTCCTTTAGGTTCAGAAGTTTTAGATTCTGAGCAGTTCAGAACTTCAGACTTAGCAGTCTCAGTTTCTGTTAAATTCTATTTCTCAGAATTGTCAGATGCAGGTACAAAACATACCTTAGTGCCTTGTATACTATCTTCAGAACAGGATGGAAGGTTTGTTTCATTTGAAAAACTAAATGAATCATTTTTTAAACCAATTCCTTCTCCTTTGTTTCTGTTGATATTATAAATCATAGAAGCAACTTTGCTTCTGTTGATTCCAGTAAAAATAAAATCTTGAAGAGTAATTTCTTCTTCACTTAAAGTCTTATCAACTTTCTTATCAGTCATTTTTACAAGAAGAGCATTGTTCTCATCTTCTAATTCAGAGATTTGACTTTGAGCTTCTTCTTGTTTTCTTTCAAGCAGTTCAAGTTCCTTTTTCAAAGTTTTAAATTGTTTTGACTTGTTTAGATAATGACTGATAAGATCTTTGACAGTTTCAATAAGTTCAGATCTAGTGAGTTTAGAGTATACCTCATCTTCATCATCTGAGTCTGAATCTGACTCTGTATCAGAAGATACAGTTGCAACCAAAGCCAAATTGGCTTCTTCTTCATCTTTATTGTCAGAGTATGATTCTTTGTCAAGATCATTCCAAGTTTCCATCAGGCTTTTCCTGATCTTGTTTATGAATTTGCTTCACTTGGAGTTAGTGCTCTTTGACTTCTCCTTTGATTTGTCCTTTTGAAGTTCTGGACAGTCAAAAATGAAGTGACCCACTTTCTTGCAATTGTAGCAGCCCTTTTGACCTTCCATCCTAGAACCTGATCCTTTGAAGCCACTGCTTTTGTTGGAGAACTTCTTGCTTCGATTAGCCAAGTACTGAAGTCTTTTGGAAAGCATTGCTATCTCTTCAGTTTCTGAGTCTTCTTCAGAACCTTCATCTGAAAGTTCTTCTTCAGACTCATAAACTTTCAGAGCCTTTGCAGACTTTCCTTTGGACTTCAATTCTATGGACTTAACTTTCTTAGCAGGTTCATCCTCATTGAGTCCCAGTTCATGCACTTTGAGAGAGCTTATAAGATCTTCAATACTTAGAGTATTTAGATATTTAGCTTCCTCAATAGCAGTCACTTTTGGTCTCCATCTAGCAGGTAGACTCCTAAGAATCTTGTTCACATGATCAGCAGTAATATAGCTTTTCTTCAGAATCTGAAATCCAGAAACCAGAGTCTAAAATCTTGAGAACATAGTCTCAATGTTTTCATCTTCCTTCATTCTGAACAGCTCATACTGCTGAACCAGAAGGTTTGCTTTTGCTTCTCTAACCTTCTTGTTCCCTTCATAGTTAGAGCAGAGAGAGGTGAAGATGGCTTTTGCTGTTGATTTATCACTCAACTTCAAGTACTCATTATGAGGTAGAGAATCCATAATGATACCTCTTACATTGTGATGCTTTCTGTAGATCTTCCTTTGAGCATCAATAAGGCCTCTTCTGTTAATGGCTACTCCTTCTTCATCAACTGGAATGGATATTCCATCTTCTATGATATCCCGTATGGAATCATCAATTCCAATGATGTGGCTGTACATTTTGCTTTTCCACCATGAAAATTTATCTGGATCACCAGTAAACATAGGTTTATGGTGTCAACGAGATTGCTTTTCACCTGTTCCATAGTCATGTGAAACATCAGAGTGATCTCCAGGGGTAGATGTAGGGGAACCACTAGAAGCCATGTTTTTCTCAGGATCTTATACTGACTCACTGTTAAGTGATTGAATATCAGAACCATGGGCTCTGATACCAACTGAAGGTGAGAAAAACACACAAGAAGGGGGGGTTGAATTGTGTGGGCTTTTTCTTTTCTTTCTAAAAAACTTATGTTAGTTCAGATTCTGATATTGATCAGATCTGAAACTATTTTCAGAGTGTTTTGCAGCGGGTAAAAGCTAAATAAGATAGATAGAGAGAGAGAGAGAGAGAGAGAGAGAGAGAGAGAGAGACAAGCAGTTTATCCTGGTTCCTTCCACAGCCCGGAAGTAGTCCAGTCTTCTTGTTACTAACAAGAGATTTTCACTATAATCACAAATATTACAATTGCTCGAGCACAAAGCAAGAGACTTCCAATGCTCAAACACTAAGTATGAGACTTCCTATGCTCAACCACAAAGGATGAGACTTTCTTGCTCTAACACTAAGTAAGAGACTTCCTTGCTCAACCACAAAGGATGAGACTTCCTTGCTCAACAACAAAGGATGAGACTTCCTTGCTCAACCACAAAGGATGAGACTTCTGGTTGCTCAAGCACGCAGGCTAGAGACTTTGATTCAAACAGATTTACAACAGAAAACAGTTTGAGTTGAACACTTGATATACTATCAGGGGTGTTCACAAAATACAACACAGGTTAAGACTCTACACTTAAGGAATTCTAAGATAAAAAGGTTTGTAGGAATTCCTAAGTTATTTGATGACTGTTGGATGAAAAACTGAGTATGGCAGTTTCTCGTTTTTCAGTCTTATATTTCTGTACAGAGTCCTTAGTCTTCTTCTTCAAATCTTCAATCCTTTATAGAGAATTAAAGAGTTGTTGAGAAGATGCCATGTCATCAAAAGAGCCGTTGCAATTGAAGCTTCAGCCAGCAATACAGCGTTCCTGTTATGGTGCGCAAAACAAAGCAACACAATTTGAATTGTTTCCTTTAAACCAGGTTGAATGTTTTGCCCAGGGAGACAACATTGCAAAGAGCTGTTCTGACTTGTACAGTACTGTACTGTTGACAATTGCAATTGTTGACTTCTGTGTTTCATTGAACTTCAGACTTCAGAAGCTTCTCTTCAGAAGCTGGCTTCAGGCACTGTTCATCAGAAGCTGCCTTCAGACGCAGTTCTTCAGAAGCTGGCATCAGACACTGTTCATCAGAAGCACTTCTTCAGAAGCTGGTCTTCAGACGCACTGTTCATCAGATACTGCCTTCAGAAGCTGGTCTTCAGAAGCTGCTTCAGACGCTGCCTTCAGAAGCTGGTCTTCAGAAGGTGCTTCAGACGCTGCTTCAGACGCTGATTTTCTTTATTCTTGCAACATAAGCTTCTATAATTTCCTTCTTGCTCTTAACTTGTTCTTTCATAACTAATGTTAGATACCAATCTTTAAGTACATGGCTCTGCACACTAGAATCAAGTATTAGCATATCCAATTTTCTTTTTAACACTTTGTTATCATCAAAACCCAAAAGAGAGTTGTTCATACATTTTGTTCCAACAGAACAAAATGGGTGTTCAGAAACAAACTGAATGAACAAGGAGAAGTAGTAAGAAACAAAGCTAGACTTGTTGCTCAAGGCTACAGCCAGCAGGAAGGAATAGATTACACTGAAACATTTGCTCCAGTTGCATGATTGGAAGCAATCAGGTTACTTCTTTCCTATGCAGTAAATCATAATATCATTTTATATCAAATGGATGTTAAGAGTGCCTTTTTAAATGGAGTCATTACTGAAGAAGTGTATGTCAAACAACCTCCTGGTTTTGAAGATTTAAAACATCCAGATTTTGTTTTTAAGCTTAAGAAATCACTGTATGGTCTGAAACAAGCTCCCAAAGCTTGGTATGAGAGACTAAGTAATTTCTTACTTAAAAATGATTTTGTAAGAGGACAAGTTGACACTACACTGTTCAGATAGACACTTAAGAAAGACATCTTAATTGTTCAAATCTATGTTGATGAGATTATATTTGGTTCTACTAATGCCATTCTTTGCAAGGAATTCTCTAAGTTAATGCAGGATGAATTTGAAATGAGCATGATGGGAGAATTGAAGTTCTTTCTGGGAATTCAAATCAACCAATGCAATGGAGTGTATGTTCAT
Source organism: Medicago ruthenica (assembly GCA_018208015.1). Lineage (NCBI taxonomy): Eukaryota > Viridiplantae > Streptophyta > Magnoliopsida > Fabales > Fabaceae > Medicago > Medicago ruthenica. The sequence continues at coordinate 56,755,152 of CM031375.1, read as the reverse complement.
CAATCTAAATATACAAAGGAGCTTCTGAAGAAGTTCAAGCTTGAAGATTGTAAATTGATGACAACGCCAATGCATCCAACCTGCAACTTAAGCAAAGAAGACATTGGCTCAAAGGTAGATCAGAAGCTCTACAGAGGTATGATTGGTTCTCTATTATATTTAACAGTTTCTAGACCAGATATTTTATTCAGTGTATGCTTATGTGCAAGATTCTAATCAGATCCTAGAGAATCTCATATGACTGCTGTCAAGAGAATCTTCAGGTATCTGAAAGGTACAACTAATCTTGGACTTATGTATAAGAAATCCTTAGATTACAAGCTGGTTGGATTCTGCGATGCTGATTATGTTGGTGACACGATTGAAAGAAAATCCACCAGTGGAAATTGTCAATTCCTTGGTGAGAATCTGATATCTTGGGCCAGCAAAAGACAATCAATTATTGCATTGTCAACAGTAGAAGCAAAATACATCTCAGTTGCAAGTTGTTGCACACAACTGTTCTGGATGAAACATCAGTTGGAAGACTATCAGATTCATGAAAACAACATTCCTATCTTTTGTGATAATACTGTTGCTATCTGTTTGTCTAAAAATCCAATTCTTCATTCAAGAGCCAAGCATATTGAAATTAAACATCATTTTATTAGAGATTATGTTCAGAAGGGTGTTTTGGATATTCAATTCAATGATACTGATCATCAATGGGCTGATATATTTACAAAACCCCTCACAGAAGATAGATTTAATTTTATTAAAAAGAATCTGAACATGCATTTTATCTCTGAAAAAAATTGCTTGACTCTGAATAGAAACTGAGAATCTGAAGTTCATCAGAAGCTAAGACTTATCAGACACTCACTTTGAGAGTCTGAAGAAAGTTCAGCCTCTAAAGACATCAGAGTCTGAGTTTCAGAATCTGAATTTCAGAATCTGAATTTTTGACTTTTGATAAAACTCATTGTAAGTGGACACTTTACACGTGGCCCACTAATGAGAGTGAATATGAACAGTAGTCTAACACATGGTCAGAATCTGATAAGTAATAATTGCTGGGCAGTGATGAGTTAGTTTTGAAAGTTGTACTTTGCGCCCCCCTAAAGTCATTAATATGCAGTTGTGTTTAATGTTTTTTCCTGTTTTCAGTTTCTGAAACGTTTTAACAAAAACACTCAAAACACAGTCACACTTTCACTTTCTCATCTTACACGTTCAGTTTTTAGACCCATTTAAAAACTCTCAAACGTTTTCTGAAAGAGTTCAGTAGTACTGAACCATATGCTCTGAACAATTCTGTCTGAAAGAGTTCAGTGGTACTGAACAATATGTTCTGAACAGTTTTATCTCATGTTTTAACTCTCTTGTGTCTTAAATTCTCGAATTTTCTTTTTGTTGATGACAAAAGGGGGAGTAAAAGTAACAAGTATTTCAGGCTCTAAGCCATATTAGAACATAAGTTAATTATTGAAAATTAATTAACTTAGGAGAACATCTTCTCATCTCTTAGCCTCTGATTAATTCTTTGTGAGATAATTCTGTGAAAAATCATTCAGAAACAGTTTGGATTTTTCACCTGTTTGATTTAAATTGAATTTAATTAACCTGGATAAGACTCAGGGGGAGCTTACAAACCTCACCTTGTGAATTATCAGACTCAGGGGGAGCTTACAAACCTCAGACCCTGAAGTCAACTTGTTAATTAAATTAACAACAATTTTCTATTAATACTTGTGTTTGTCATCATCAAAAAGGGGGAGATTGTTGGAACAAAATGTATGAACAAGTCCCTTTTGAGTTTTGATGATAACAAAGTGTTAAAAAGAAAATTGGATACGCTAATACTTGTTCTAGTGTGCAGGACCATACACTGAAAGTTATGTATCTAACAGTGGTTCTGAAAGATCAAGTTAAGAGCAGAAGGAAAATATTGAAGCTTGTATTGCAAGTCTGAAGACCAGCGTCTGAAGTTCAGCGTCTGATGAACAGTGTCTGAAGACTGGGAGTCTGAAGACTGAGAGTCTGGAGTCTGGAGTCTGAAGTCTGAAGGAAACTCAGAAGTCAACAGCTGTCACTGTCAACAGTACAGTACGACAGAAATCTCAGAGTCAGAACCGCTCTCTGCAACGTTGTCTCCCTGGACGAAACACTCAACCCGTTTTTAGGGAAACAATTCAAACGTTATTCCTCTGTTCCTCTGTTCGCACACCATATCAAGGAAGAAATTAACGTTGGCTGCAGCTTCAATTACAACAACTCTAATTGATGACCTGGCATCTTCTCAACAGCTCTTTATTCCTCTATAAAGGACTGGAGATTTGAAGAAGAAAAACGAGACTCTGTTTTCTGAAAGCGTATAAACTCTGCCAAATTCGAAAGTCATCAAATAACTTAGAAATGCATGGGTTTGGTCTTCAATCGGGCTAAACACATATGCTGATCCAATAGAATCTTCAGCAACAATCTTCATAAAAGCATATATAATGTTTCCTAAAACCAATTTGTTGTTTTAGTCCCTCTAAAAAAATTCTTTCACTTTTAGTTCCCCAAAAGTTTTCCATCTTCACTTTTGGTCCTTCCATTTAAATAAACTCATATGTAAAATTCATATTTTTGAATAAAATTTTGCAGAAAAGTTTATAAAATTATAAGAATCTCTTCAAAAAAAAATAGATTTTTTTTTAACAAAACATGAATTAAATATGAATTTTTATATTTTCTGCGGTTAAAAATTCATATTTAGTTCATGTTTTGTAATAAAATTCTAATTTTTTTGGATGAGATTTGTACAATATTCTACACATTTCTTAACAATTTAATTGAAAAATACTAAGGTTGCACATTATTTGACTTAAAAATAGAGACTAAAAGTAGTGATTGAAAATTTTATAGAGACTAAAAGTCGAAGAAAAACTTTAGAATCACTAAAACGAAGAGTTGATATATTTATGGGGATCAAAAACATATTTAACCTTTTAATTTATTTTTTGATTGATCATAGATAGAATATAATCGATTTCAATTTATAGATCACGTATTTCAGCAATATAAACAATTCCAATTTGCAAAACAATGCTATCTTATAATGCTTCTATTGTTTTTTTTTCACCCCTATCTGCTGCATTTTTTTAAGGAAATTTGTTGAATATTGTTGGAGCTCGATGCTCATGTGATTATATGCATTTGGGCCTTAATAGTAATAATTAGGACGATCGTTGCTCTTTTGACCCCTGTATTTATTCTTTATCTTTAAAAACAACTTTTTTAAATTATTTCTTGAAACCTTTAAAAACACAAACCATCGTTCAAGAGTGAACAATTTGCACAAAAACTATTGAAAGTTGGTGTCTAAGGCAATGCGTTACGTGTCTTGCCCATACACGGGCGGGCCATGTATTGATGTGTTTGACACCACAAAGTATTTATCACACAATTCTTGCACTTTTCTCTTAAATTCTAAATTTAACTTACCCAAATAGCTGGACAATAACAAAAGAAAAATGTAAATAGATTAATTTTGTGAGACATCCGGGGTTAGGGTGTCATCCACATCTAAATCGGGTCAAGAGCACCCATACTAGTGACACTCCACCTTAATTCAAAATTTTAAAGCATTAAATTTATAGATTCTTTTACTTGTATATCGTTCAACTTTTTTTTAAATAATATGAGACTTCTAACTCGCACTCCACACTATAAATTAATGACAGTTTTATATAACATTATAACAAACTACAATCACATAACTTTATCACATGATTTTGTCCTTATGTATAACTTTTTCCTTTCAATTGTACCATAATAATAATAACATAAATCATTCAATCATACAAATATGACGGTCAATATGTACTAGCAAAACACATGTGCATAAGATTATAGGATATCAATCAAAATAATAGAAAAAGGAATAAAGTTATACTATGGTGTTAGTTGTTCAAACCAAATTCAATTCTTAGACTTTATTTTGATTGATGGAATGTAATGGAATAGAGGGGAAAGAAGTGGTATTTATTTAGTCACATTCTAATGTTTAGATTTTTAAAAAATGGATGGAGTGGTATGGAATACGATGGATTTCATTCCATCCCATTCCACCATATTCTTCTATTTTTCATTCCCTTCAATTTAAGAGGTATACAATGAAATGGAACTTGTTAATTAGATAATTACTCTTTTACCCTACTATCCTATTTCTTCTTCAGCTCTCGTACGCGATTCTTCTTGCTTCCCCTGCGCCGAAGTTTCTTGTTTCATCAACCTTTCCCCTGCGTCGAAGTTTCTTTTTCCTGTATTATATGTTTGCTAAAAATTACTCATATTATAACTCTTTACTGTAGAAAGCGAATGATGAATCCCAATGGTTTGATTTTGCACATTTCTTTCTTGTTTTCTTTAATTTGCAAGTCATCCAATATTATTAATATAATGTATTAAGATTTTAGTAATAATAGTGTTTTTAAATAAGGGTAAAAATGGAATAAAAAGTTATAACTTGTTCCGCTCAATTCCCTTTTCAAATAATGAAATGAATATTTTATTCCGCCACTTCATAAAATACACAAACAATATAATGAGATCTTTGTTCCGTTCCATTCTATTTTATTCATTTCCGCTTCATTCCATTCTATTCTGTCAATTCAAACAAAAAAATAAAATAAAAAAAGCAACCCTCAGAGCAAAACTGAATTTAGAATACTGATTGGGCATATATCCTACACATTGAGCATGAAATTCGCACAACTTCACATACATGGCACAGTCAGAAAAATAATTCGGATGTGTTATTAAAATAAACTATAATATATAAGTTAAATATGTAAATATATTGTATATACAAAATTTAAGTCATAATAAACGCAAAGTTGATTGGCAATAAATAACAATTTAAAATCAACAACAATCTTAACAAAACACACTCCAAGAGTTTTATGATTTTGCAAGTGTGTTTAATAAGCTTTTTTATGGCTTTTTACTAAAAACTCTTATGGCTTTTTATGGCTTTTTACTAACAACAATCTTAATAAGATTTTGCAAGGGGGTTGCTAACTTACTCCCACTAAGAACATAAAGGAGTAAGTAAGCAAGCTTACTCCCACTTGTGTTTTACTAAAAACTCAATTCCACTAGTTCAAGTTGTTTTTAAACACAAGTTTAAATTTGTAAATTACATTTTATTTTATTTTATTAAACAAAAAGAACATTTAAAACAATATGTGTTTACTTTTTCATAGGAAAACCACTTAACGTTAGCAACGTAAATACTCGTACACCCCCCAAAAACCATGTTACACCCCCAAAATTCATACACGTTTTCTATCACTTCTCCCAAATACATATCAAGAAATTTGTAATCCTCCCAACATGTCTATCATGTAGTAAATCAATAACTCATTCTTCTAATGCAAAAATAACAGATTGTGGAATTAAGCACATGTGTTAACACAACATAGATTATACCACAACAGATTACAAATTGTAGACTTGAGTATGTGGTTATAAAAAGTCCTCCTAAACTAAGAGAAGCTATCATATTATATTGAGTAATGCATGCATCCCTCTGCAGCAACAACATCCTCAATCTGACAATCATCCGCAACAAATCTGATGTGTTGTTGGCTCAATCAAAACCTTTATACAACTCAGCAGATAGAGGGACAACAACGATGATTGCAGAGCAAGGGATGGCAACCACAATTTTTGATTTGTTTGAGGAAATTGCGTTTGTTTGTCTGAGGAAAGGGGTTTTGAGAAGGGTTTATGTTTTTTTTTTATTTAATTAAAAGCAAAATACCCATTGTGTTGAAAAACAACTTCAATTAGTGAAATTGGGTTTTTAGTAAAACACAAGTGAGAGTAGGTTTACTAACTTATTCCTTCATGTTTTTGGGTGGGTGTAAGTTAGCAGCCCATATATATATATATATATATATATATATATATATATATATATATATATATATATATATATATATATATATATATATGAATGCAACATATTTGCCTGGTCCTTTTATTATGTTCAACTCGTTTTGTGAACCATTTATAACCCTCAACCTGAAATCAATATTGGATTAATAACCCTTTGATATAAGCAAAGGGAATAGTGCATAAATCTTAAACTAAGGATCCTTGATTGGTCTGAACTCTGAAGCAAAATGCTATTTCCCAACTTCATTATTGATCTTTAAGAAAATCAAGCTAAAGCTTGGTTACATAAACTAAACTTTATTTTATCAACAATGATTTTTACACATTTCCAAAATTTAGTGAAGCAAAACCACTGCAAGTGTGATTGGTTGTATGGAGAAAGTGAAAAATAAGAGTGTATGAGAAGAAAGAAAGAGATGAGAAATAAAAGGTTGAAAAGAATAACAAATCAAACACAAATGGAACAAGGTTGGAAAGAAGGACACTGGTATTTAGCTATATAGATAGATGATTTTTCTACACTAGTATTGTAGAAAAACGGAGACGAGGAGATGCTACAATGTGAATAAAAGAGAGATAAAATGAGAGGATCAGTTCATGTTTGGAGAGAAAGAAGCACGTTTAAAGATATTTAGTGTAAATACACTTTTGATTCCTCTATTTTAACTTAATTGGAATTTCAATACTTCTATTTTTAAAACCACTATTTTGGTTCCCCTATTTTACAATTTTTGGGTTTTTTTAGACCCCTTTCACTTTTAATGATTTATCGCTCTCTCATTAATGTGACAATGACTTGGCATGTGTGTTTGTGTGTTGGATTATTCATTTTTCATGTCATTAATAGAATTTTCATGCCCTTATAAAATTAGTTCGAAATTCATAATAAAAAATGTTGTGACTACGTCCTCAAAACTCACACCAATAAAACTATGATATGTGGAACAAAGGAAAGTAGTAACAAATACCAAGGTAACCACAATCAACAACAACAATAACAACCTAGATTTACTCTAGGAATCAAGTGAAAAGTACAAAACCACAAGTAAAATATAAAAAGTAAAGAGAAACAAACACACCAAGAAATCTTTACCCAGTTCGGTCCAAGATGACCTACTTTGGGGGAGAGGTTGATCTCTTCAATCCACTATCAATGAGTTCTTACAAAGAGATACAAAAGGGTTACAAGAAATTAGCTTCAACAAGCTTACAAAAAACAAACCCTAATTTCTACCCTTTTCCAAATCTCACAAATCAACAAGACACTCAACGATTTTCACTCACTCAAGGTGTTAACAATGTTTCCCAACCCAATAGAACCTCTCAAAAGAACCAAAATCAAAGACCCTGAACCCTAAAGTTTCCTCCTTTGATTTTCCAAGTTTCTATCTCTTGAAGCCTGTCCCCAAAATTGAACAAACAATGCTTAAATAGTGCCATGTATCTGTCAAAATTGTGTCACGATTATCACAATCGTGTCACGATCATATCGTACGACCCAAGGTAGAAACCTTATCCACAAAATCGTGTCACGATTTCCCAAATCGTGTCACGATTTGGCTTCCAGGAACACCCTCCTATTCTGCCTCCAAAACCGTGCCACAATTATAAAATCGTGTCACGATTGTGAACGTCTCCAAAATCCAATTTTGAGTCACATTACATTATTTCTCCACCTTGACTCTAAATTGATGGTGATGCCAATTTAACCATCTACCACCATTCTATTTTTTCTTTTCCCTTGCATCCAACTACAAAATGTAGCTCCACAAGCTTTCACCCTTTGCTTCTTCAACCCTCGAAATGTCTTCCGCCCTCTTGAAGATCCTTGCATCCAACTACACTAGGGTTTTAGCCAGTTCCACAAGTATACACCAAACCCTCTTCGACCACGGAACGTCTCCCGCTTCCTTGAAGATCTCCTTGCATCCAATCACCCTTGGTCTTTTAGGTAATCACACAAGCCATGTCATACATTCTTCAAACCTCGGAATGCCTTCCTTCCTCTTGAAGAATTCCCTTGCTCACAACTAGATCCTAGTATCCAAGGTCTCCATAGTCGTACCATTTCTAGTGTCACCAACTCTACCTTAAGTTGAGCTTTCTCTACCTCAACTAGCAAATGCGTACATCCAGTATGACTTTCACATTGCAAACTCCACCTCAAAGGTTGATCACGAGTATTCTTACATCCGCCTCTTCAGACTGATCATGAGTATTCTTCCCACCGCCTCTCCAGGCTGATGTAAAGTGTTTAATGTCTCTCCAGACGAACACCGCTCTACAAGGCATTACTACCAATGTGAGAAACATCACCTTCTTCATCCTCCAACAACACGCCACCAGAGCACCCACATCCTCATAATCCTCGGAGACAACTTGTGCAGAGTTATCATTGTCCTCTGGACAATCCCTCTTGAAGTGACCTATCTTGTGACACTTAAAGCACTTATATTTTGACTTGTTACCGCTCTTTGAGCTTCCTCGGTTAACTCTACCTCCACCATTCCCTCTTGAAACACTTAAGACTTCACTATTTTCATCCGCTCTCAAGTCCTTGGACTTGGTCAACTCCTTGGTTCTTAAAGCCGCTTGGACTTCTTCCAAGGTGACAATGCCTTCTTTGCCATAGATCATGGTATTCTTGAAGGATTCAAATGATCTCGGTAGAGCATACCACAAGAGTATAGCCATATCTTCATCCTCAAGATGCACCTCAATGTTCTCCAAATCATCAAGGATTTTGTTGAACTTCGTTAGTTGCTCCATTACGGTCTTTGACTCCACTATCTTAAATGAATAGAGTTGTTGTTTTAGGAATTGCCTATGAGCCAAAGACTTTGTCATATACAAAGACTCCAACTTTGACCACATCGATGTCGCGGTAGGTTCCTTCGCGACATCCCTCAAAATTTTGTCCTGAGGCACAAGACAGTGACACTCCTAGCCTTGTCCACCATCTCGGTCTTCTCCGCTTGTGACATGGTGACCGGTAACGCACCTTCACCTTTCAAAGCTTTCTCACACTTTTATTGTATCAACACCGCTTGCATCTTCACCTTCCATAACCCAAAATCGTTACTTCCGGTGAACTTCTCAATATCCCACTTTGAACCCATGGTACTCACTTAACCAATTCACTCCTTTGCCCCACGGTGGGCGCCAATTGTTGTGAATTCGTCCTCAAAACTCACACCAATAAAACTATGATGTGTGGAGCAAAGGAAAGTAGTAACCAATACCAAGTAACCGCAAGCAACAACAACAATAACAAACCTAGATTTAGTCTAGGAATCAATGAAAAGCACAAAACCACAAGGAAAGGATAAAAAGTAAAGAGAAACAAACACACCAAGAAATGTTTACCCAGTTCGGTCCAAGATGACCTACTCTGGGGGAAAGATTGATCTCTCCAATCCACTATCAATGAGTTCTTACAAAGAGATACAAAAGGGTTACAAGAAATTAGCTTTAACAAGCTCACAAAGAACAAATTCTAATTTCTACCCTTTTCCAAATCTCACAAATCAACAAGACACTCAATGATTTTCACTCACTCATGTTGTTAACAATGTTTCCCAACCCAAGAGAACCTCTCAAAAGAACCCTAATCAAAGACCCTGAACCCTAAAGTTTCCTCCTTTGATTTCCCAAGTTTCTCTCTCTTGAAGCCTGTCCCCAAAATCGAACAAAGAATGCTTAAATAGTGTCATGTAACTGTCAAAATCGTATCACGATTATCACAATCATGTCACGATCGTAACGTACAACCCAAGGTACAAACCTTATCCACAAAATCGTGTCACAATTTCCCAAATCGTGTCACAATATGGCTTCCAGGAACACCCTCCCATTCTGCCTCCAAAATCGTGCCACGATTATAAAATCGTGTCACGATTGTGAACTTCTCCAAAATCCAATTTTGAGTCACATTACAACATTTCTCCACCTTGACTCTAAATTGATGGTGATGCCAATTTAACCATCTACCACCATTCTCCTTTTTCTTTTCCCTTGCATCCAACTACACAATGTAGCTCCACAAGCTTTCACCCTTTGCTTCTTCAACCTTCGGAATGCCTTCCGCCCTCTTGAAGATCCTTGCATCCAACTACACTAGGATTTTAGTTATGGTAGTGTTGCGTATGTCGTACCCGTTACATGAGGAGAGTGTTGAGTCTGGATCTTCTAAGGTGAGTTTGAATTGATATAAGTATAAGCGTTCTTGGTTTAAAGAAGTTACGTTTGTTGCAGGAGCCAAGATTGAGAGGACAATGTAAATTAACATGACTTGTATTTCCATTGGGATTTTTGTGAATGACTCTGCCAGTGAACGGTATCAATTTTGTTCCATTACTTGTTGAAAATTTCTTGGTTTTTAAATCTAATTGATTTGGGACAAAATGAAATTTAGGGTTTGTTATATTTCAATTAATTTTAAACTTTTAATTCTTTTTTATTCTCTTTTAAATTAAATTGGTTTCTTTTATTATGTAATTCAAACTAATTTTATAAATGACATGAAAATGCTATTAATGACATGGAAAATGAATAATCCAACACACACATGCCAAGTCATTGCCACATCATTAATGAGAGTGACACATCATCAAAAGTGATGGAGGACTAAAAAAACCCAAAAATTGTAAAACGGGGGACCAAATAATGGTTTTAGAATTAGGGGGACTGAAATTCCGATTAAGTTAAAATAGGAGGATCAAAAGTTCATTTAAGCCAAAATATTTTTTGAAGAAGCTAAACTAGCCCACCCAAATTGGCACTGAGGAGAATCGAACCTGAGACTTTAGGAGGAGCATACATTATATGTGTCTAAACTTTGAGTTAATATAGTGGATGGTATGTTGGCGATGGAGCAATATGGCAACAATCTAGGCGAACGAAGCATACTCAGGCAGTATATTAAACCAAACACGCCTTTCATCGCATATATGGTGGTTAAAAAAAAAGAATTCTAGTGTGATTCTTAACAAAATCTATCTGTAAAAAGTTATGCCGACGATGATGGGATGGATGGAGTTCGAGAAATCTATTACAACGATAATGGCGGTAGGTTGATTGGACGACACATATAATGAACATTACAATAATCTAGAGGCGAAAAACAATGTTAAATAGGGTTCTCGTTTCTCACAATAACCAAGAATTCTAACGAGACCCAGCTTGCACGCACCAATCACAACCATATGTTTCCATGACATCCTTGCCAAAGAATAACACAAACCAGATAAAAAAAAAATTATTTTGTCACTACCAATCAATGGTCATAAGAGGATGTTGGTACTTAAGATTAAGTGGCCAAAGCGTCGCAATAGAGAAACAATGAAGTCTTACCCCACCACAGATGAAGTTGTTTACATGATAAAATAATGAAATTGTGCTAGGCTACATGACACTGAACCAGGCTACTTCAAAAGATGACACTCAAGAATATTTATTAGAAATGATATTTTTGACAACACAAATGTTGTCATGTCAAAATCCCAACTTAAATCTTAAAATCTAGGATTTTGCGATTTATTCACCTTCAACGACTCAAATCCATAGCAAAACCCCAAAATAGGCAAAAATCCTAGTAAAATCGCATCAAAATCGTGAAATCCATACAAAATTGCAGGATTTTAAAGGATTTTGAAGGATTTTGTCCATTTTTTTTAGTCATTTATGTATAAGTATTTTGTGGACTTTAAATTGAGTCATTTATGACTATGCAATTTATAACATATATTTATCATTATTTTTGTTTTGGTAAAATCTATCGATTTTGATTGCGATTTTACAATTTCTTATATCGATTCTACAAAAGTAGTTGAGTAAAATCATTCGATTTTGATTGCGATTTTACGATTTTGTTCTTCCCTTTCGACCTGAAGTAAAATCCCGATTTTGACAACCTTGGTCATTACACCATATAATGACAATGTTGTGGGTTTTTCTATTGAACTTTCCTCTCTTTCGGTCACATCCACAGTTGCGTTGGCCGTTGGGAGTATTTTCATTCATGTCCAGGAACTGTTTTGAATTTGTGATGTTAAAATAACACTGTTTAATATTTATTCACTGAAAACAGGGTTGAACATCGAAAAGGAGTGAGTAATATTTGTAAATTTTCAAGCCAACAACTAAAACATCAACAATCAATGTAAATGATATATAATAATATGGTAAAGGCATTAACAATCTTAGGCCACTGCAGCACACATTGTTTCTATCTTCCCCTAAAACCCATTAGGCCTGCAGCTATATGGTTTGTATCTTCCTCTAAATCCCTAGTTATGGAAAGAGCATTCCAAAAACTTGTGTAGCTCTATCACCTGTAGGTTGGCTAAACTTAACTGCTCACTTGGCTTACTTGTGAAACACGTTGACTTAATTTCTTTTTCTCTGTCTGAATAAATTCAACAATTAATTTGATAGTTGAATCGGGTCTTTCCAAATGAGGAATATGCCCACAATCGGGTATTTGGCGTAGAATTGCATCAGGTAATTCACAATGTAGTTGCTGCAAGAATAAAAGCATGAGTGTCAAATATTGCTACCTAAAGGGAAAAATATATCAATATGTTTCACGACCATTACTTTCCAGGATAAAAATAAGTATTATAGATTTATTGTTAATCGCATGCTATAAAAGTAGTGGTACATGATAACTAACCACTGCAAGCTTATTGCTGACAATGCGGTCATTTTCACCCCATATTATCAGTGTTTTCTGCTTTACCTGTTAAACAAAATCAAAAGATCTTGTTGAAAAGGAAATCAAGCTTCATGAAATAAAATGAAATCTAAGGTGCAGCAAATAAGGAAATAAACTTCTTCATTTAAGACAAACGGACTTAAACAGTTGTGAATATATGGACCTATCCAATTGGTTTTTCAAGTACACAAGCATGTTTTTGACATTAACTAACTTGTAGGATTGTTTATTTTTCTATGAAAACTGATAGTCAAGCTCAAATTTCATCCTCAATTGATTAAGACATACTTTTGATTGTTTTCCTAACAAAAATGGGGCTATGTTTTCATTTTGGTTTAGTGTACGTGTAACTTGAATCAAGAAACAACATACAAGTATAAAAACCATCATGCAACTTCAGCATGTGTCATTGATGGTGATCAAAGTAATGACCACAGCATTCCATAAAACCCATGCCCTGTTTGTATTAGCTTTGGGAGCCTCTTGTTTGAGTTGGGTAAAGTGCATGTTGTTTCAATTATGTGTTGGATTGAATCTCACATTCTCAAACAACTAGTGTATATAGCACTTACATCCAAATTTCCTTAAGAGAAAAAACATAACAACGACGACTAAGCCTTGTCGTACTAGGTAGGGTCGGTTGCATTGACAACACAGTGACAGTACTTACTGAAGAAAGTACAGTTAAGAAATATGATGCTTTGTGTTACATAAATTTTCCAATGCTGCAAAATTGACAAGAAGTCAACAAGCAAGTGACTACTGTCATCATATCCCATGGTAAGAAGGTCCGATGCGAAAAATCATATTTCAAAGTATTCATTTGTTTCGAAGGCGATGCACTCCAAAATCTATAAAATTAACATAAAATGTTGCATATACCTTTCTTATGAGGGGTGCAATTTTGTAACCGCCACTAGTCATAAAATCAACAGTAGCATCATCCCACCAAGGCAATAAACAATGCAAGCGGCCCACCTATAAAGAGGATATTTGAAAAATGTTAGAACATATATTGGGTTGTTAAAACTCTCGGCTATCCTATTACCAACCAAGCACAAAGTTCTTGACCATGTGATGCCAAGTTACCAAAGGGAACATGTGCCTAACGTGTCCCAATATGAAAAACAAATGTAAATAAAATACAAAAAGTAGTCATTTTAAGGACAGGAAAACTCACATTAGTCCCGTCAAGGATGGTGCGTAAGGACATGTTAGTGAAGGTCAAATAGTTGGCATATAAACGTAATGGAAGGCTCTTCAATAAATATACCTGATTCCAAACAGTGTCAGCACTGAATTATAATGACGATGATCAATATTGGCTTAATGTTTTAGTAAGATGTGGAGATATTTACCCCAGCATAGGCTACCGATCTAGGTAAGGTTGCTAAGTTTCCAGTTCCCTCTGCATATACACTAGCATCAATCAAAATAAGTTTTTCCACCTGAAAAGATGAACTACAAATAAATCACCAGAATCATTTGATGAACTTTATTTTAATGAAGAATCTTTTCACAAACTGTGACGTGGTGGATATTAAGACGTAAAATTATTGGACGACACATACAGCTTCTGGATAATTGACAGCAAAGTCAATGGCAACAGCAGAGCCGAGGCTTGGTCCAACCAATATCATTGGCCTTCTGATGTAGGACTTCCAAAACTGTTATAGATAAATACAACTCACCCTCAACACAATGTGAAACAATGCAAAGAAAAGAAGAGATTTTGAAAGAAATTGACCGTCGGTGAAGACAGCCAATTCTTCAGATGATAGTTTATGAACAAGTCAAAGCCAATAATTTAACTGATTCGATACTATGTAGCACCGACACATGTGTTTACATTCAATCAATTCCATTCAATTATCTTGAATTAAGTGTCATTGTCACTGTTGTGTCGGGTGCTCATGTCTGTGTCAGTGCTTTATAGGTTTGATTAACACTTGGGGATACAAGAGATACATTTAAGTTAAAAGAATACACCTGATAGAAGTGATTGCGTTTTGATACCACGTCACAAGGAGGAAGATTTTCTGATGGATAAACGAAAATTTTGAGTTGAAAGCTAAAAAAAGCCTTACAAAGAAAGGGTAAAGGAACAAGTTGCATTAAGCAAAGTAATAAAACAAACCTAAATCAGAAAAACCCCAACCAAGAATGTCGATAGCCCAAGTCTCGAAACCAGATTCTTCAAGCAATGGATATCCATATCTCCATTCTAAACATGAACTGAATAATAAGACAATATAAAATTCAGGATCAACTTGAGCATAAAATGTAAAAACTAATTTTTTTCTCTTGCAAATTTTGAGCACCTATCGAAACCGTGTAGAAGAACAATTGGAGGTTCCTTGTTCTGCACCAGTGGCTTCACACAACTGCTCATGATGGGATTTTCAACAAAGCTAACCTAATCATATCATACGAAACAAATCACACACTAATTAACAGCAAAAATTAGTTGTGAGGAAAGCTTATTCTTACCACAAACACAAATCAAACATTCTTTTCAAGTGATTGCTATTCGAAATAAAATTGGCAGATAAGCCGTTTTTCGAGCAACAGAAACTGAAATGAAGACCATTAATCCAATGAAATAGTAATTTTTGTTAATTGTGTATAATATTTCCACCAACAAACAACAAAATTTGATAGTTCCACCAACCAACAATAATTCCAATTGTACTAAGGATATCTTAACAACTTGGATTAGACACATTCTACAACAACAAAATCAGTTTTGTATAATATTTTGTAAGGAATTTCGGAGACATGTGTCTGCTGACCCACAATAAATAACAACAACCACCACAAGTACCAAACAAATTAGAACAATACCCAACCATATAGCAACAATGCAACAAAAAAAAATGTACACAATTACAGATTCAACAAATTTCCAGGTCTTCAAATCAAAATCTTTCAGTCACAGATTATTTTGAAACCAAAAGTTACCATCAGAAATTTTACAAGACACATTCTTTTGATCTAAGATCCGGTCTATCAAAAAACTTTCAACAAACAACCAATGGTTGTCCTAGTTCGCAACTGCGGCCGAACACACATTTATTTTGTCCACACTAGAATGTCTCAGAATTGACCTTACAACCACTTTGTTAAGACACACACTCAACAACCACAAAAATATTCTGTTTTGGGAGAAATGTGTCTAAAATAAATAAATAACTGCAACCACCACAATCAAACAAGTTAAAACAATACCCAACCACTTATCAACAATGCCAAAAAAAAAAATGAAGAAATAATATTTATACAACCATTTTGCGACAACTTTTGAACAACTCTCTCATATTAGGATTATGTTCTTACTCTCGCTCTTCCATTTTCTCTATCTATTGTTTTTGATCAATTATAATAGAGAAAAAGAATGTTGTCATAATTATTCAAAAAAATGTACCCAATTAAAGATTCAACAAATTTCCATTTCTTCAAATCAAAATCTCCCCAAAAGTTTCAGTCACAACAATTATTTTGAAATCAAAAGATACCATCACTATTTCAGAAATAAAATAAGCAAAAAAGTAAGTGCATGTTTGGTTCAGCTTTTACGAGAATTGATTTTGAGTGAATTGATAATTGATTATGGATAAAAGTGAGTTGAATGTAAAACGATTTATGTTTGGATGTATTTATGTAAAAGTAGATTTCACAATGAATTTAAGGTTAAAATCAATTGTAGACGCCAAAAGCTACAAGCTTTTGGTAAAATGAATTCTACAAGCAAAATCACTTTTGACCCTCAAGAATTGTAAGGACTTAAATCATACAAATCAGTGAGTAGAACAGAAGTAAATGTATAAAAATCAGAATAACAACAAAACACAGTACACACTTAATCTCAATTTATTATTATACCCTACAGAGTACACACTTAACTTTATAAAAGTGAACTTTACACGTGAATTTTTAAAATATTTTTTTAATTAAAAAAAATTAGTGAGAGAGAGAGAGAGGGAGAATATTACAGGGACAGGTA
The DNA here is from genome assembly GCA_018208015.1 of Medicago ruthenica. NCBI lineage: Eukaryota > Viridiplantae > Streptophyta > Magnoliopsida > Fabales > Fabaceae > Medicago > Medicago ruthenica. The sequence continues at coordinate 56,738,506 of CM031375.1, read as the reverse complement.
GTCTCTGAATCCGCATTGCGAACTTTCGAGCAAAAGGGTCTTTGATGGTGTGAATTTCTTTGGGAAGAAAAGGAGGGAAAGCTTGTTGAGAAGAAGAAAAAACGGTGAAAGGTTTGAGTTTGAGGGTGTTGCATTTTCTAAGGGGTAATGAAGGAGAAGGAGAAGAAGAAGAAGAACCAAAGGGTTGAGAAAAAAGTGAAACCATAGTTAATGTTTGAGAAAAGAAGGAAAGGTCGGTTTTTTAACGTTTAGCATAATAGCAGAGTGAGTGAGAAGAAGAAAGATGTCATGTGTCAGTCATGCAAGGCAAAACCAAGTACATTGTCAATTTGAATTTGTCACCGGCCCCCTTCTTCCTTAACTACCAGCTACTGTACAACTATTGCTTTTAAAAATATTTAATGCCTTGTAAAACACAAGTGTTTACGAATAATATATTTTATCAAATTTTGATTTTGGTTGAAATTATATGAATATATGATAAATATTTTGTACTTTCATATTATAATAAACTATATTGATCTTTTTCAATGATATCAACGATAAGACAAATATAATATAAATTTTTATCTTTTTGAATGACATCAATAAGATAGTAATGAAATTTGTTTGAGACTATAATTGGAAATGAAAAAATCATCTCAAAACCATATATTCTCTTTATATATAATTAGTGAAAAGACAGGCACTCACGTGCTCATTTTTCTGTTTTTTTATTGCCCTAACGTTTGCAAATTATGAACGGTGTTTTTTTATGAAATTTTGATTTTGATTAAAACTAAAAATATAAATGTTTGTTGCCTTCAAATAATAACAAATCAAACTAACCATGATTATATATTTTAATGACACCAACAATATAACAAAAAAATATAACATAAATTCTTATTTTTTGTAATGACACCAACAACAATCTTTATTATATAAAAAAATTGTTTAAAGGTATAATTGAGATAATAAAAAGAAAGTATATATATACTCATCTAGTTTGTTACACTTTTTAAATGATAAAAGAAAAAACTGGATATATATATATATACTCATATCATGTTTATTATACTTTTATTTTAATATTTAAATTTACTCTTATTTATGTGTTATTTGTATTAAAAATTAGGGGTAATTATGAAAAGAGAAAAAATCAGCCTAAAAGAGACAAAACATGCTATTTTTTTTTGAGCAAAACATGCTATTTTTTTTTAATCTATAATGCAGAAATATATAAATATTTTTAAGAGAATGTGTGTCCAACATTTTTTAGCAAAATTACTATTTTTAATCATTGTAAAATTTTTTGTCAGTATTTTTTGTTCTTAAAAATTTTAAATAAAAATATTACATGGAATAAAAAATACATTTTTTTAAGGATTAAATACAATTCATAATTTTTATAGAGACTATTTTTTTCTGGTTACAAATAAAATTCAAAATACTTAAAATCAATCATACGAGCCTTGTGAATCGGTGGTGAACAATCCTCTTGCGTTGAAAATTGGGTTCTCCCCATCTAGCGAGGGTAATACTCAGGCCATTCATATAGTAGGTATTGTTGTAATGATTGGTAACATAATAATCAGTGAAATATTTCATGAAAAAATCATAAACAAAGTACCCCAATAACAATGTACTTTCTAAAACTGACTGAAAATAATAATAATGATTGTTATAATAATTATTACTTTTTTTTATAAGAAAACAAAAAAAACCAACTAACCTACCCAAATCAACTTTAGGGGGAGTGAAGAATAGCCAAATCAACTTTAAACAATATACCCTAAATAAAAGAAAAAAAACTAATTAACCTAATATAAAAAGATAAGATTACCCCTAAAAAAATAAATGGACCGTAAAAATAAATAATATAAAAAAGTTTCGTAAAATAAAAAAGATTATAAAAAATAAAGCCTAACCTAAAAATAAAATAAAGGAAAATAAGTAAAGCGAGTTAGTCTGTCGAAAAATATCAACAACCCCCAGCAACGACGCAAAAAACATGATGACTAAATTTGCTAAGTGCACTATGTTGGTCTATATGGTAAGATAGAATACGCGCTGGGGGGTGAAGAATAGCGCTTTAAAAAATTTATTGAGTTTTTAGCGAAAGCGATTTTGAAAACAATATGACTAATTGAATTTGTGCTCGAAACAATAACAATAACAAAATGATTAAGACAATGTAATACACAATAAGATTTACTACTAAATTGTGAGATTCAAATGCTAAATCTTAATACAATCAATGATTAAAAATTCTCACACAATATACAAAACTAGACAATTCTCAAACCAAATCTAAGAGCAATTAAATCAACTATACTAATGAACACAAGGTATATGTGTTTGATAAATTAACACTAGATTGAATCCAAATGTGATCAATGTGAATTAAGAGAAAGCCTAATTCAATGAATTAAGTCAAGTTTAACAAATTGAGACAAGATCACATTCAAATCAATTCTAACAATTATCAAACAATCATATACTCAAATTAAACGAAATTAAAGAGGAAAGGGAAGAGAAACGACACCGAGATTTATAGTAGTTCCCCCTTTCGTCCTTGCTTCGGGGTACGTCTACTCTTCTTGGTGGAAAACGTTTTCACCAAGGACTTCTACTAAAATTGGATGTTTGATTACAATGTTGTGATTACAAGAACTCCTTCAATTACCCTATTTCAATTCATATGCAATCACTCCCCCAATCTTCAAATACCCTTTGAAATTGATGTTTCTTCAAGTCTTTGAATCCTCAATCACCCGTGCAATCCTTGAAGCTCTTCACTCAAACTCTTCGTTGCTCCGTCCGGTGGTTGGATCCCCTTCAACTAAAAAAGGTTAGAAAGAACACCAAATACCCTTGGAGGTGGAATGAAATTACTCAATTCACTTTAGATCTTTGATTCTCAATCAATATGCTTGAAAGTAATCAACTTACAATCCCTATAGCACTCTAGCAATTCCTATAGCACTCTAGCCCGTCTTTCCGCTCTTTTTATTGCACTACCGTTTAAAAATTATGAACTGTGTTTTTTTATGAAATTTTGATTTTGATTAAAACTAAAAATATAAATGTTTGTTGCTTTCAAATAATAACAAATCAAACTAACTATGATTATCTATTTCAAAGCAACAAACATTTTCGTGAAGAACGCAGCATGACCCATGCATGGCGTTTTAATCATAACTCAAGTTTTAGAGATCTAAATGGATTCAAACTAAAGGGAAATGAAAGCTGACATCTATATCTAAAACTTTCATGAAGGGACCTAAGTCCAATTCGGGACAGAGAGGGGTGGAAATGTTTCGTCTCATAAACCTGGGCAGAGTGCACGACCGTGCTGACCCCTGCGTAGTAATATGACCATAACTCAAGTTGTGGATGTCTAAATAAGGTCACTTCAAATCCACATGAAAGCTAACATCCATATCTACAACTTTCATGAAGACACCTAAGCTCAATTGGGAGCAGAACATGGTCAAAAAGTTGGTTAAACATCGTGTCACGATTCTGGAAATCGTGGCACGATGGTGACAACTTGAAAAAGGATTTTTGCCACTGGAATTATCGTGGCACGATGGGACAGTTCCAGAACCCAAAAAAACAGCGTTTTAGCCCTCGAAATTGCTCCTAACTTTGCTAAATATCCCTATTTCCGACCCCTTATGATCATAAATTGTTAGGAAACATTACCTAGGGTTACCCTATCATCCAAACACTAATTTTTCACACCATCCATTAATTGCAACAACCATTCACATGTTAAATTCTCTAATCAAAACTTAGCTATTTGTTTTCACAATTCTAATCTTCCTACATCTTTTAATTCGTTCATAATCAATATCTCATCAAAATCTCACATCATAGCAACAACATCATCTTAAGAATTAAACACCCCCACATCATATATTAAGATACCCTAAAGTGCAAAGATTCTCCCCCTTACCTCGAATCCTTCGAACATCTCCGTTTTTGGCTTGACCTTGTTGTGTCTAGGGTTTTCCTCTTCTTCTGCTCTTTTCTTCTTTCGTTTCCACGTTCAGCAATACTGACTCCCTAGCCTCTATGTTTTTCTATTTATATTCGGACTGGTCACTCGTTGTGATCTTTTTTCTCCTCAGCCCACTATTCTTTTACTTTATCCCTCCCCCACTTATTTAAAACAAATATTCTACACCTCCCGACTCTATTATTTTTATTTTTGATTCCTCTCTTCATTTTATTTAAATTCTCGTACTACATCTCAATCATCATCAATATTTTATTTTCTCAACAACAAAATAACACTCAAGCAAAAGAAGCATCAATAATAACTTTAACCAAAACTTCACCCATTAACTTCATGGAATTAATTAAAATAGAAAAATTGGTGTGTTACAACTCTCCCCCACTTAAAGAATTTTTGCCCTCGAAAATTACTCAAAGGTAATTGCTCTGGATAAAACTTCCTCATCTGATTCTACCCTGCTATACTCATTCTTTTCTCCTTCAGTTCATGTTCAGTCTTAGAAGTACAGATCCTAAACTAATAAAATTCAGCTAGCTACCGTCTACACCTTCCCGCATCATTCATCCTCGACATACCACCGTTACCTGTTATATATTAAATCCTTCGAACGTTCTCTTGGCTTTATCGTACCTCACCTTTGGTCTCTTAATGGAATGCCCACTCGGATTCTCAACCTATCCTCTAATAATCCAAATGAAGGCTTAAAATACGATGCAAGGTCACCTACATTTCACTCCTACTAGGATAATTCAAATGATCAAAACTTATATCCCCCCATTCTGTAAGTAAATACTACCTAACCTACGTCTTCTAAAAATATTCTTCCCTTTAACTTCTTATGACTATCCATCTGCCACACGTCCCACTAAATGATTTTCTTCCCAGCTGATAGCTAATCTTAAACCACATCCATCCTTCTGCTACAACTTACTCACTCACATCTAAGCCTTCAAGGTCGAACCAAAAATTCTCAACTCATACCACCATCCTAACTTGTTACGCTTCAATACTGATCACATGCCCCCTACTTATTCAACCTATATCTAACACTAATCCAACTCCGAGGTTGTCTCTATGACGTTTAACTTCTCACCTCGAGAATCTAAAACTTCTCTTCTGAAACGGAACTACCTATGAAACATCTCTGAGGAGCAGGAGTGTCTCCCCCACTTGTTTCTTTCAAACCCGCAGCCTCCTGTTGAAACTCCCACTCTTTCTCATCAGTCGGAACCTCACAAGGCTTACTATGCTCCTGATTCTTACCTGCCTTCTCTCTAGCATTCTTGTAGTTGCAGATCTCGTTCAACTATCTCTCTCCATCCATCCTCTTAAGTATCATCAACAGCTAAACAACCATTAACGGAATCAAGCATCGACAGTGTCTGAACACAAGCCGCCTGTGGGGACATTCAACAAAATTATAAAACCTAGGCCGGATGGACCAACCAGGCTCTGATACCAACTATGTAACACCCTACTTCCCGACGATAATTATTAAATAATAAGAATAAATTTAATAAAGAGGATGTTACAAAACTCGTCTATATATCACATATAACATAAACACTTTCTTTAAATAACAACTTCAACATCAAAAAACATTTCATTGATTGCATTAATATAGATTATCCTTGTTATTCAACATCGTAAATAGAAATAACAATAGTTTCAAGTTATTGAATTAAAAACAAATTAATTCAACGTCAACCCCAACCCTGGTGTTACAAGAATCAGAGCTCGTAGCGACTACATGCTTAATCGAATACTAAATAAAATGAAAACTAGACGAAAGACGTATTCCATCTCCACCTTCTAAGTCATCCCACAGCTAAACTTCTTCAACCTGAGTGTCTGTGCCCGGGAGTACAATCACCACAAAGAAAACAACACAACAACAATAAAGGGGTGAGAAATCCTGCCATAACATAATATTAGGGAAAAACATGCACAATATTATAATACTAAAATAACATTATTTCGTCGTCATACGATCATCATCATTTATTATATTCTTCTCAACCAATCATACATACCATCATCTCACTCAAATCACACTTAAAACACCAAATACAAATATCATCATTTAAGTGCATATGGACTCACCCTAAGACCTATATGAATGTGGTACCACACCTATCGTCGCCACAATTTGCCAGAGTTATGTTACTGGACTTTCATCACCACAATTTGCCAGAGATATGTTACTGGACTTTCGTCGCCACAATTTTCCAGAGATATGTTACTAGACTTTTCATCTTCATAATCCCTAGACACGACTCTATATGCATGCATGGTGACAGACTCATCAGGTATTACACATCATCACGTCATCAGGAATTCACATTCATAAATGCAAGACTCTCCCTAATATGCACAACATCAATGCAAAACACATCGTCATCATTCTCATCGTCTTAATAAATAAACATCATCATTCTCATCATCAAAATAATATAGACATCGTCATTCTCATCATCATTATAATATATACATCATCATTCTCATCATCATAGTAATTATAGACATCGTCATTCTCATCATCATTATAATATAAGCATCATCATTCTCATCATCATATTAATATAAGTATCATCATTTCTCATCATATTTATTTATACACTTGTATATAATATCAATCGTCATCACTCTTTGTCACAGTCATATGATTCCTCATCATTACTCTCTATTACCGTCTATATCCCCACATTATCTCCTCATCAATCCAACCCTTGAGCACGACTCGTTTCTACGTCAACAACCCTCTATTTTATTTTATTATTCATCTTACAAACATGCTCTATTATCTCATCTATTCTAGGCTCTCTAGATATTTTATCTTGATAGCTCACCCTATTCCTCCTTCTTAGTTTTAAGATGTTTACTCCTCCATTAACATACATAAACGTCTCATCTCCATACAACTAATTTTCACCTCACCACCGTCAATAACTCTTTCCTACTTGTTCTTCTCATTAAAACAACTTTATATCTTATTACTTCGTCTCACATTAATCGTCATATATAACCTGGACCATTCCCCTAGTCTTAACTCCATTCTAATTTAAAGTTATTATCTCACCTTATCGTTACTTTCGACGTCAGCAACTTTTCTCACTAAGACTTCATTACAATTTAAGGTTTTATCCTCTCGATACCGGTTGTTATTATTATCGTCAAATGTTATAACTATTACCTCTTATCTTATTTTCTATTCATCTTGATCTCTTCTAATCGATTCCCGTCTTATTCACCGCCATCATCATTCCTATTATCTTTCATTTCTCAATACACAACCCCCTACCTTCCTTTACATTTCGTCTTAACGACCCTCTCATCGTCTACAATCACCCAAATTCGACTTCTCTATTCTTTATTCACTTTTACACCTTATACGTTCCTATCTAACATTCATCTCAAGTTCTTTAATTACCTTGACTCTTTTACTCTTCAACTTAACCATATTCCTAAGTTCATCATTGGTTTAGGAAGATTATGTTTAACTTCATCAGTTACTCAGAAAACACCTACTTCATAGCCCCTCTTATCATCGTCTCTTTTCACTTCTTTACCTCTTTCATATTTTATACCCTCTTAATCGACTTACCACATTAGACCTCTTAAATACCCCAAGGGATTATTCTTGTCGTTATCACTCCGTCGTGAACTACTTTGTTGAAACAAAATGTATGAACAACTCTCTTTTGGGTTTTGATGATAACAAAGTGTTAAAAAGAAAATTGGAATTGCTAATGCTTGATTCTAAGTGTGCAGAACCATGTACTTAAAGTTTGGTATTTAACAATGGTTATGGAAGAACAAGCTAAGAGCAAGAAGGAAAGCATAGAAGCTTATGTTGCAAGGCTGAAGCAAATCTGTGTCTGAAGGAAGCTTCTGAAGACTGAGTCTGAAGGTGCTTCTGAAGGCAGCTTCTGAAGACTGCGTCTGAAGGCAGCTTCTGAAGGTCAACGGAAGTCAACGTCAGAACAGTGCGTCTGAAGGTCAACAAAAGTCAGTGTTTGAAACAGTGCGTCTGAAGGCAGCGTCTGATGAACAGTGCGTCTGAAGCCTGCTTCTGAAGGAGTGCTTCTGATGAACAGTTCCTGAAGAAGCTTCTGAAGTCTGTTTTTTAAGGAAAAGCAACTGTCACTGTCAACTGTAAAGCACTGTACAAAGAAAGAACAACTCTTTGCATTTGTTGTCTCTTTGGGCAAAACACGATCCATGTTTTAAGGAAAAAATTCAAACTTTGCTGCTCAGTTTTGCGCACCAGTTCCAGAACAGAAATTAAGCTGGACTTAGCTTCATTTGCAATGGCTCTATTTGATGACATGGCATCTTCCCAACAGCTCTTTAATTCTTCTATAAAGGATTGAAGATTTGAAGAAGAAAGGCAAGGACTCTGTACAGAAAAACCAGAACTGCACATTGCTCTGTTTTACGCATGTGTCATCAAAACACTTGGAAATTCTTACAAACTTAGTATCTTAGAGTTTCTTAAGTGTAGAGTCTTAACTTGTGTTGTATTTTGTGAACACCTCTGATTGTATATTAAGTGTTCAACTCAAACTGTTTTATGTTGTAAAATCTGTTTGAACCCAAAGTCTCAAGCCTGCGTGCTGAGCAACTAGAAGTCTCTTGACTATGTGTCTTGAGCAAGGAAGTCTCTTAACTGTGTGTCTTGAGCAGGGAAGTCTCTTGATTGTGTGTCTTGAGCAAGGAAGTCTCTTGACTGTGTGTCTTGAGCAGGGAAGTCTCTTGACTGTGTGTCTTGAGCAAGGAAGTCTCTTGACTGTGTGTCTTGAGCAGGGAAGTCTCTTGACTGTGTGTCTTGAGTAGGGAAGTCTCATGACTGTGTGTCTTGAGCATTAGAAGTCTCTTACTAGGTGTTTGAGCAACTGGAAGTCTCTTAGCTGTGTGCTTTGAGCAATTGTAATCTCTTTGATTATAGTTCAAATCTCTTGTTAGTAACAAGGGGACTAGACTACTTCCGGTTTGTGGAAGGAACTAGTATAAAAACCTTTGTGTCTCTCTTTCCCTTTCTCTCATTTACTTTACCCGCTGCTATAACACTCTGAAAAAGTTTCAGAATCTGATTCTGAACTTAACATAAGTTTTGAGAAAGAAAAAGAAACAGCCCACACAATTCAACCCCCCCTTCTTGTGTGTTTTGCTCACCTTCATACTTATCTATATCTCTCATACTTCTCTTTCTACTGCTTAAACTACTTCACCTTCATACTTGCTAACTGATGAGAATCACAAACTTCAGAATCACATCAATGAGATTGATGAAGAAGTTAGAGAACTCAGTGAAATGGTTCATAAAAATTCTGATAAAATTCCAAGTGAACAAGAAATTGTATTTCAGGATTTTATCTTAACTAGAATCAATAGTGAAATTCCTGGCAGGACTGCTTCTGAACTGTAAAACAGAGTAGAACAGAGTACAATAGTTCAGAAGCAGAATAACAGAAATAAAGGACATAAAGTAAAATGGCACAGATGATTTGTTAACCCAGTTCGGTGACAACCACACCTACATCTGGAGGCTACCAAGCCAGGAAGGAAATCCACTAAATAGTATCAATTCAGAGACCTATGACAACATCCCCTGTTTCACAGCCTTCTCACTTAATCACTACCCGTATATATTTCAACATAGGAACTCGTAGACCTGAGACCCCTCTCACTTCCCTCAGTCAATCACTGCCCCAGTGATTTATCAGACTCTAACAAATCAAACAAAGATGGAGACACTCTTCTGAAAACTCAAAACGTCACTTTTGCTTAAAAGCTTCAAGTGATTACAACTCAATAAAAACAACCAACTCTAAACACTTGAGTGGTGTACAAAAACAAAGCACAAAGCTTACAGACTCAAAACCTAAGACTTAATCTCTCAATGATAACTTTGGTTGAGTTAAATTCCTTCAATGACAGCGTCCTCTATTTATAGCTTCAGCAGCAACATAATTCCTGAACCAAATCCTTCAAAGATATATTTCCAGAATTCTTTAGAAGCAAATAGAAGTAATTTATTTTCCAGAAATATATTTTCCAAAGATTTCTTTGAAAATATATTCACAAATAATTAAATCCAATCTTTAGAAAATATCTTGCGAAATTCTTCTTTCTTCTAGAAATGCAGCTTGGATAAATCTTCAATTAAATCTTCAAAAGATAATGTGAGAAAATAAAACAGCTCCAAGACACAAGAAAGAACGCAGCTTCTGAACGTAGAAAACCAGCTTCTGAACGTGCTTCTGAAATGCAGCTTCTGAAGGTTTAGCTTCTGATGAACAGTGCTTCTGAAGCGCAGCTTCTGAAGGTTCAACTTCTGATGAACAGTGCTTCTGAAGTTCAGCTTTTGAAGACACATTTCGGCTTCTAAAGTTCTGCTTCCAGCTTCTGAAGACACATTTCAACTTCTGAAGACATACTGCTTCTGAAGACGCACATTGCTCGTATATTTGATTTTAGCAAACATGAAGCCAACAACCAAATATCCAACAATCTCCCCCTTTGGCAAATTTTTGGCTAAAATCAATTTGAGCACAGAGATAACACAACAAGCAAATTCTTCACACATTAAAATTGCACAACCATGAAGAACAAAACACAAACGTAGCAACAGAGTCAGCAGCGGTATAAACACTACGTTTCACACAAAAACTCCCCCTGAAACATACAGCAGCAGCTTCTTAGGACACACAGCTCCTGAAACAGATCAACACACTACTCCAAGACATACATGAACAAACAGAGACTCCTACTCCCCCTGAACTACTGAAACAGATACACAGGAACAACTTCCCCTGAACACAGAGACTCCCCCTGAACTATTGAACTGTTTCTGAAACAACTATACTTTTCTCCCCCTTTTTAGCAAAACAATTTTGACAAAAAATAACCATCCAATTACCAGGAGTAGAAAGAACAATCATCACAGCACCATACACATTAGTAATATTAGTGACACTTCTCAGACCAGCAGAATCACACAAACAGAGTACCCACACACAGTTTCACAGAAGAACAAAAACAAGACTGCAGAGAACAATACAACCTTGCAGACCAGAAACACAAAATGCAACCCAGAACATAAAGCCAGCACATAGGTTGCAGTCTTCAGACTCAGCATCAGAAGCTGCACAGTCTTATACTATGACTCTTTAAAAAAGACAAAAGCCCAGTTGACCCCTCAAATTTTCAAATTGCTTGGCATTTAAGGCTTTTGTAACTATATCAGCACCATCTTCATCACCCTCAGCACACTGAACATACGACATGATGTTTTGAACATCTTGCTCAACATGATCCTCAGACGTACTAGGATCCACTTCCTTTCTTATTAGTGCCTTCTTCTTTGGGACAGGGACCACTACCTTGCTCCAGACTTTAGATGGTCCAGCAACAACACTTTTCTTAGCAACAGGGGTAGGCCTGCTGGCAGCAGCAACAGCCTTTCCTTTCCTATTCTTCAGCCTCTTGTCAATACTTTCACATTTTGGTCTCCATACCTTCTTGACATTGACTACAACAGGTTCAGATTTTCTTTGCTGAAGGTGCTTGGGGTATCCATGCAGCTTGTAACAGAATGGCTTTATGTGCCCCTTTTTACCACAATAATGACATACCCAAGGACGAGATGCCTTCTTGCTCTTAGATCCTTGAGGTTGGTTCTGGTGTTCCAACTTATTTTTGCTCATCATTGGATCACATGTTTTAACAGCAGCAATGAACCTTTTAGCTGGATTTTGCTGTTTGTTTTTCAAGGTCCTATCATCAAATCCAATACAATTTGGTTTCCCTTGGTTCTGACTCTCCAATATTTTTTCTAACACATCAGTACCAGTGTTTAACATTCTGACTTGCTTCTTCATATGTTTAAGTTGAGAGTTCAGTTGGGTTACCTCTTCTTTGAGATCAGAAATTTGTGCTACATGGTTACTTCTTTCAGCATGCAATTGACTGATAGTCATCTTCTGTTCTTCCAGCTGCTTGCACACTTCTTCACTTCTGATGTATAGTTCTTCGTAAGAGGCAGCTGGTTCTTCAAAAGACAATTCTTCTTCTGAGTCCATTATGCCAGAAAAAAAAACTTCCCTGGAGCTCACCCTAAAACAGGCAGGGTGTCTGCTCTGATGCCAATTAAAATTCCTGGCAGGACTGGTTCTGAACCGTAAAACAGAGTAGAACAGAGTACAATTGTTCAGAAGCAGAATAACAGAAATAAAGGACAGAAAGTAAAATGGCACAGATGATTTGTTAACCCAGTTCGGTGACAACCACACCTACATCTGGAGGCTACCAAGCCAGGAAGGAAATCCACTAAATAGTATCAATTCAAAGACCTATGACAACAGCCCCTGTTTCACAGCCTTCTCACTTAATCACTACCCGTATAGATTTCAACCTAGGAACTCCTAGACTTGAGACCCCTCTCACTTCCCTCAGTCAATCACTGCCCCAGTGATTTATCAGACTCTAACAAATCAAACAAAGATGGAGACACTCTCCTAAAAACTCAAAACGTCACTTTTGCTTAAAAGCTTCAAGTGATTACAACTCAATAAAAACAACCAACTCTAAACACTTGAGTGGTGTACAAAAACAAAGCACAAAGCTTACAGACTCAAAACCTAAGACTTAATCTCTCAATGATAACTTTGGTTGAGTTAAATTCCTTCAATGACAGCGTCCTCTATTTATAGCTTCAGCAACAACATAATTCTTGAACCAAATCCTTCAAAGATATATTTCCAGAATTCTTTAGAAGCAAATAGAAGTAATTTATTTTCCAGAAATATATTTTCCAATGATTTCTTTGAAAATATATTCACAAATAATTAAATCCAATCTTTAGAAAATATCTTGCGAAATTCTTCTTCTTCTAGAAATGCAGCTTGGATAAATCTTCAATTAAATCTTCAAAAGATAATGTGAGAAAATAAAACAGCTCCAAGACACAAGAAAGAACGCAGCTTCTTAACGCAGAAAACCAGCTTCTGAACGTGCTTCTGAAATGCAGCTTCTGAAGGTTCAGCTTCTGATGAACAGTGCTTCTGATGAACAGTGCTTCTGAAGACACATTTCATCTTCTGAAGTTCTGCTTCCAGCTTCTGAAGACACATTTCAACTTCTGAAGACATACTGCTTCTGAAGACGCACATTGCTTGTATATTTGATTTTAGCAAACATGAAGCCAACAACCAAATATCCAACAATCTCCCCCTTTGGCAAATTTTTGGCTAAAATTAATTTGAGCACAGAGATAACACAACACGCAAATTCTTCACACATTAAAATTGCACAACCATGAAGAACAAAACACAAACGTAGCAACAGAGTCAGCAGCGGCATAAACACTACGTTTCACACAAAAACTCCTCCTGAAACACACAACAACAGCTTCTTAGGACACACAGCTCCTGAAACAGATCAACACACTACTCCAAGACATACATGAACAAACAGAGACTCCTACTCCCCCTGAACTACTGAAACAGATACAGAGGAACAACTTCCCCTGAACATAGAGACTCCCCCTGAACACAGAGACTCCCCCTGAACTATTGAACTGTTTCTGAAACAACTATACTTTTCTCCCCCTTTTTAGCCAAACAATTTTGACAAAAAATAACCATGCAATTACCAGGAGTAGAAAGAACAATCATCACAGCACCATACACATTGGTAATATCAGTGACACTTCTCAGACCAGCAGAATCACACAAATAGAGTATCCACACACAGTTTCACAGAAGAACAAAAACAAGACTGCAGAGAACAGTACAACCTTGCAGACCAGAAACACAAAATGCAACCCAGAACATAAAGCCAGCACATAGCTTGCAGTCTTTAGACTCAGCATCAGAAGCTGCACAGTCTTATACTATGACTCTTTAAAAAAGACAAAAGCCCAGTTGACCCCTCAAATTTTCAAATTGCTTGGCATTTAAGGCTTTTGTAACTATATCAGCACCATCTTCATCACCCTCCGCACACTGAACATATGGCATGATGTTTTGAACATCTTGTTCAACATGATCCTCAGACTTACTAGGATCCACTTCCTTTCTTATTAGTGCCTTCTTCTTTGGGACAGGGACCACTACCTTGCTCTAGACTTTAGATGGTCCAGCAACAACACTTTTCTTAGCAACAGGGGTAGGCCTGCTGGCAGCAGCAACAGCCTTTCCTTTCCTATTCTTCAGCCTCTTGTCAATACTTTCACATTTTGGTCTCCATACCTTCTTGACATTGACTACAACAGGTTCAAATTTTCTTTGCTGAAGGTGCTTGGGGTATCCATGCAGCTTGTAACAGAATGGCTTTATGTGCCCCTTTTTACCACAATAATGACATACCCAAGGATGAGATGCCTTCTTGCTCTTAGATCCCTGAGGTTGGTTCTGGTGTTCCAACTTATGTTTGCTCATCATTGGATCATATGTTTTAACAGCAGCAATGAACCTTTTAGCTGGATTTTGCTGTTTGTTGTTCAAGGTCATATCGTCAAATCCAATACCATTTGGTTTCCCTTGGTTCTGACTCTCCAATATTTTTTCTAACACATCAGTGTCAGTGTTTAACATTCTGACTTGCTTCTTCATATGTTTAAGTTGAGAGTTCAGTTGGGTTACCTCTTCTTTGAGATTAGAAATTTGTGCTACATGGTTACTTCTTTCAGCATGCAATTGACTGATAGTCATCTTCTGTTCTTCCAGCTGCTTGCACACTTCTTCACTTCTGATGTATAGTTCTTCGTAAGAGGCAGCTGGTTCTTCAAAAGACAATTCTTCTTCTGAGTCCATTATGCCAGAAAATAAAACTTCCCTGGAGCTCACCCTAAAACAGGCAGGGTGTCTGGTCTGATGCCAATTAAAATTCCTGGCAGGACTGGTTCTGAACCGTAAAACAGAGTAGAACAGAGTACAATAGTTCAGAAGCAGAATAACAGAAATAAAGGACAGAAAGTAAAATGGCACAGATGATTTGTTAACACAGTTCGGTGACAACCACACCTACATCTGGAGGCTACCAAGCCAGGAAGGAAATCCACTAAATAGTATCAATTCAAAGACCTATGACAACAGCCCCTGTTTCACAGCCTTCTCACTTAATCACTACCCGTATAGATTTCAACCTAGGAACTCCTAGACTTGAGACCCCTCTCACTTCCCTCAGTCAATCACTGCCCCAGTGATTTATCAGACTCTAACAAATCAAACAAAGATGGAGACACTCTCCTAAAAACTCAAAACGTCACTTTTGCTTAAAAGCTTCAAGTGATTACAACTCAATAAAAACAACCAACTCTAAACACTTGAGTGGTGTACAAAAACAAAGCACAAAGCTTACAGACTCAAAACCTAAGACTTAATCTCTCAATGATAACTTTGGTTGAGTTAAATTCCTTCAATGACAGCGTCCTCTATTTATAGCTTCAGCAACAACATAATTCTTGAACCAAATCCTTCAAAGATATATTTCCAGAATTCTTTAGAAGCAAATAGAAGTAATTTATTTTCCAGAAATATATTTTCCAAAGATTTCTTTGAAAATATATTCACAAATAATTAAATCCAATCTTTAGAAAATATCTTGCGAAATTCTTCTTTCTTCTAGAAATGCAGCTTGGATAAATCTTCAATTAAATCTTCAAAAGATAATGTGAGAAAATAAAACAGCTCCAAGACACAAGAAAGAACGCAGCTTCTTAACGCAGAAAACCAGCTTCTGAACGTGCTTCTGAAATGCAGCTTCTGAAGGTTCAGCTTTTGATGAACAGTGCTTCTGATGAACAGTGCTTCTGAAGACACATTTCAGCTTCTGAAGTTCTGCTTGCAGCTTCTGAAGACACATTTCAACTTCTGAAGACATACTGCTTCTGAAGACGCACATTGCTTGTATATTTGATTTTAGCAAACATGAAGCCAACAACCAAATATCCAACAATCTCCCCCTTTGGCAAATTTTTGGCTAAAATCAATTTGAGCACAGAGATAACACAACAAGCAAATTCTTCACACATTAAAATTGCACAACCATGAAGAACAAAACACAAACGTAGCAACAGAGTCAGCAGCGGCATAAACACTACGTTTCACACAAAAACGCCCCCTGAAAAATACAGCAGCAGCTTCTTAGGACACACAGCTCCTGAAACAGATCAACACTCTACTCCAAGACATACATGAACAAACAGAGACTCCTACTCCCCCTGAACTACTGAAACAGATACACAAGAACAACTTCCCCTGAACACAGAGACTCCCCCTGAACTATTGAACTGTTTCTGAAACAACTATACTTTTCTCCCCCTTTTTAGCCAAGCAATTTTGACAAAAAATAACCATGCAATTACCAGGAGTAGAAAGAACAATCATCACAGCACCATACACATTAGTAATATCAGTGACACTTCTCAGACCAGCAGAATCACACAAATAGAGTACCCACACACAGTTTCACAGAAGAACAAAAACAAGACTGCATAGAACAGTACAATCTTGCAGACCAGAAACACAAAATGCAACCCAGAACATAAAGCCAGCACATAGCTTGCAGTCTTTAGACTCAGCATCAGAAGCTGCACAGTCTTATACTATGACTCTTTAAAAAAGACAAAAGCCCAGTTGACCCCTCAAATTTTCAAATTGCTTGGCATTTAAGGCTTTTGTAACTATATCAGCACCATCTTCATCACCCTCCGCACACTGAACATATGGCATGATGTTTTGAACATCTTGTTCAACATGATCCTCAGACTTACTAGGATCCACTTCCTTTCTTATTAGTGCCTTCTTCTTTGGGACAGGGACCACTACCTTGCTCTAGACTTTAGATGGTCCAGCAACAACACTTTTCTTAGCAACAGGGGTAGGCCTGCTGGCAGCAGCAACAGCCTTTCCTTTCCTATTCTTCAGCCTCTTGTCAATACTTTCACATTTTGGTCTCCATACCTTCTTGACATTGACTACAACAGGTTCAAATTTTCTTTGCTGAAGGTGCTTGGGGTATCCATGCAGCTTGTAACAGAATGGCTTTATGTGCCCCTTTTTACCACAATAATGACATACCCAAGGATGAGATGCCTTCTTGCTCTTAGATCCCTGAGGTTGGTTCTGGTGTTCCAACTTATGTTTGCTCATCATTGGATCATATGTTTTAACAGCAGCAATGAACCTTTTAGCTGGATTTTGCTGTTTGTTGTTCAAGGTCATATCATCAAATCTAATACCATTTGGTTTCCCTTGGTTCTGACTCTCCAATATTTTTTCTAACACATCAGTGTCAGTGTTTAACATTCTGACTTGCTTCTTCATATGTTTAAGTTGAGAGTTCAGTTGGGTTACCTCTTCTTTGAGATCAGAAATTTGTGCTACATGGTTACTTCTTTCAGCATGCAATTGACTGATAGTCATCTTCTGTTCTTCCAGCTGCTTGCACACTTCTTCACTTCTGATGTATAGTTCTTCGTAAGAGGCAGCTGGTTCTTCAAAAGACAATTCTTCTTCTGAGTCCATTATGCCAGAAAAAAAACTTCCCTGCAGCTCACCCTAAAACAGGCAAGGTGTCTGCTCTGATGCCAATTAAAATTCCTGGCAGGACTGGTTCTGAACCGTAAAACAGAGTAGAACAGAGTACAATAGTTCAGAAGCAGAATAACAGAAATAAAGGACAGAAAGTAAAATGGCACAGATGATTTGTTAACCCAGTTCGGTGACAACCACACCTACATCTGGAGGCTACCAAGCCAGGAAGGAAATCCACTAAATAGTATCAATTCAAAGACCTATGACAACAGCCCCTGTTTCACAGCCTACTCACTTAATCACTACCCGTATAGATTTTGTAACGACCCTATTTTCGTATATTATATTTTTATATATTTTATTTTATGGATTTGCATTTATAAATATTTTCTCGTAATCGATAAATAATTATTTAGCGCGAAGATAAGTTCGTAATCGAGTTTTTAGGGTTTTGGGCGAATTTGGGCCAAGAGGATGAATAGTATTGGGTTTTTGGGTTTATGAGTAGTAATGATCAAGTGGATGAGAGGTAGTAAGCTTGGATTGGATTGAAGGGCTAGGATTGGTCCTTGAGAGTTAGTAAGGAATGGATGGCCAAGATTAATTTGCTTGGATTATAAGATAATCACAAAGACTTTCCTCAATCACTATTCATTGTCTTTTGGAGAAGAAGAAAACGTGAAAGAGAAGGAGAAGAGAAGGAGAAAAACAAGAGGAAGCTAGGGCAAGAGCAAGAGAGCAAGAGAAAGCTTGAGTTTGCTAGGTAAGAGAGTTAGTATTACTTGTTCACAAGTGATTAAGAGAAGGGGAGAATGTCTATTTCTCCATCCCAAACTTCTCCTTCACTTTGTCTAGGTTTTGATAGAAGTTTTATTGGTTTAAAGATGTTAAATGATCATGTTATGCTTGCTTGATGCTAAGTGATGTTGCTAGTATGTTTAGTTGAAGTTTTGTGAGTGTTATAGTGTTTTTGAACTCAAATGAAAAGTTATAGAAAGTTAGTGTTTTTAACCCTAATGTTTTGCTAGATATAATCCTTGCTTGTGATTGTTTTTAAATGATGTTTTATGATAGAAAATCATTTTTAACATGTTTTAGAAGCTTGGGTAACTTTGAATGAGCAAAAATGGTGGAAAATCACATTTTTACACATAACTGTGCTGTCACGGTCGCTGTAGCGACGGGCTGTCGCTTGTAGCGACCAGGTTCTGTCTGTCTGCGCTTGTAGCGACGGATCTGCGCTTGTAGCGACAAGCCTGCGCTTGTAGCGACCAACTGGGCGCTTGTAGCGACCAGGTTCTGCCTATCCGCGCTTGTAGCGACGGATCTGCGCTTGTAGCGACCAAGCCAGAATATCACACTCAGTTGGGCTGTTCTGGGGGTCTTGGTGCGCGCGGGGATGACTTTTTGCTACTGCATTCTCATAATATATTTTGGAAACCTTGCCCACCATTTTAACTCATTCTTAATGCTTCCTAAAGAGTAATTGTTCAAGAAAACGGCACTTTTGTATATCAAATTATTTAATTATTTTGAAAGGGGTTTTGAGTTTGATAATAGTATAAATTGATGTGTGGGAATTGATGAATATAATTGAATTGGTATGGTATCCAAAGGATTGGATTTACCTTAGAAACATTTATGTTTATTTGGAGTTTTGGTTTAGTATGATGTTGTTGATGATGTTGTGAACCATGTTTGATGATTTACGCATGCTTGTATTATGATTGGCCATGAGTGCCTACTTGTTGAAGTTAGCATGAGTATTGGTAGTGTACACACATATTTGAGCATATGTAGGTGTAAATATCAATAATTGCTAAGTGAACATACATGCATTTCATGATGGTATGTATGCTCTTTATGGGTAAGAATGAAATCCAATTATTATTGGTCATATGCACGACCGTCCTTTTATGGCGAATGAGAGGTGCAGAAGTAATCCAGCTTCGGTTGGTCAAGTGTACGACTGTCCTTTTATGGCGAATGAGAGGTACACAAGGGATATAAGTTTATCCAACAGTCCGCCATGACTCTAAAGCTGAGCAAGAATTGGTACCACATGCATTAGAGTGCATTTTAGGAACATACATTCTACTTGACATTAGAGTGCACTTTAGGAATTATGTGTGCATAATGGTTGTTAAGTGGTAATTGTTATTGATGAGTTTTGTGCTTGAAGAATTATGTGTGCATGGTAATTGATGATTGGTAATTTCCATCTGTTGACTTAATTGCTTAAAGTGTTGATATGTTTTGAGTACTTGTGATTAATGAATAAATGCTTGACGATAATTGATGATGCATGTGCGTGAGTTAGAATATGCATGATGGGTAAAGTGTAAGTACCCTACTTATTCTTGTGTTGTTTATATTATGTTGATTATGTTTTACTAACACTCTCTGTTTTGTGTTATGTGCTGGATCTTTGGGGATCCAGGCTTTCAGGAAGACGAGCATATCGTCGAGGATTAGCTGTCGTCGTATAGAACTTGTGTAGTGGTGAGGGTTTAGCTTGGCTACCCTTTATCTTTTGAGTTTAGATATGTGCCCTAGATAGAGTCTAGTGCTCTGATGGTTGTAACACTACGTTTTGGGGTAATCTTTTGTTGTGTATTAACTTGGCATTTGTCTCTGATGTAGACAGTGCCACTTTTGAAAACTATGTATATATTTTTTGTATATTATATGCATGCTTGGTTATAAGTGTGTTTGTTATTTTTCCGCTGCTGTATGTGAATCAAATATATTTTGATCTGTTGATGTTTATGAAAATGCGTTTTCATTATGTTGTAACTTCCTATGTCCTTAACGTTTTCTTTATTAAAGTTAATAATCGGCGGTTAAGGGTTAGGGTGTTACAATAGTGGTATCAGAGCAGGTCGATCCATTGGATCAATTAGGTGTAGATTACCCTTTGTGTAACATGTGTTAGGAAAACACTGTTTATACTGTTTTGAGGAAACGAAGTGTATCCTCACTCGTGGTGCGTGGTGTTGGTTCAGGTTATGGCGCAAAAAGCATTTGCCGATGCGATGGAATTGATGGCGAATGCCATGGTTCAGAAGGCTGTGAGTAGGACGGCTGATAGAGCAGCACAGGAAGCCAAGACTAACTACTACAAGGCTGTGAATGAGAAGAGGAGGAGAGCCTTCGGAAGAGGAAAGCCTTATGATAATCGGGGAAAGAAGCCGGATGGAGGTGGAAGCAGTGGTGGTAAAACTAGAGGTGGTAAGAATTGTTTTAAGTGTGGACAGCTGGGACATCGTTTCTATGAGTGTCCGGAGAATGAAGTAGGATGTTTCAAGTGTGGTGATCCTAACCACAAAGCTGATCAGTGCAAGAAGGGTATTGTGTGCTTCAACTGCAAGGAAGCGGGTCACAAGAGCTATGTGTGTAAGAAGCCAAGAGCGGCTAGGGGAAAAGTGTTCGCTTTGGATGGTGGTGATGCAGAGGCTGACAACTTGATCAGAGGTACATGCTTTATCAATAATACTCCTTTGTCTGCTATTATTGATACGGGTGCTACCCATTCGTTTATTTCTGTGGATTGCGTGAAGAGGTTGGGTCTTAGAGTAGAAAATATGATGGGACGCATGGTTATAGAAACGCCTGCGAGTGGTTCGGTATCGACTACTCTAGTCTGTGTTGACTGTTCAGTCACTATGTTTGATCGACACTTTGGAATGGATTTAGTCTGCATTCCGTTGAGCGGAATAGACGTTATCTTTGGTATGAATTGGTTAGAATTTAATCGGGTTCATATCAACTGTGGCAAGAAGACGGTTATGTTTCCAAGATCGGAGCCAGAGTTGTGTTCGAAGCTCATGTGTTGTCGAGAAGTGGTAAGATCAGTGAAGGCTCAAGAGGACGTGTTTGCTATGTTTGCATCGTTGAGAGTGGAAGAGAAGAATGAGGTTGATGCGTTGCCAGTGGTGCGTGATTTTGCAGATGTATTTCTAGATGACATTTTGGATTTACCACCCGAGAGAGAGGTTGAATTCGCAATTGACATAGTACCTGGCACTAGTTCGATATCAATGGCGCCGTATCGTATGTCAGCTGCTGAACTAGAAAAGTTGAAGGAACAATTGGAGGAATTGTTAGAGAAAAAGTTTGTAAGACCGAGTGTATCGCCGTGGGGTGCGCCGGTTCTGTTGGTAAAGAAGAAAGATGGTAGTATGCGTCTGTGCATCGATTATCGTCAGTTGAATAAAGCAACTATCAAGAACAAGTATCCACTTCCGAGGATAGATGATTTGATGGATCAGTTAGTGGGAGCCTGTGTGTTCAGCAAGATTGATTTGAGATCGGGATATCATCAGATAAGAGTTAAGGTGGAGGATATACCGAAGACTGCTTTCAGAACAAGGTATGGTCACTACGAGTACGCTGTTATGCCTTTTGGAGTTACTAATGCACCTGGAGTGTTTATGGAATATATGAATCGTATATTTCATTCCTTTTTGGATCGATTCGTGGTGGTCTTCATAGACGATATTTTGGTATACTCGAAGACGGAAGAGGAACATGCCGAGCATTTGAGGATTGTGTTGGAGGTTTATCGAAGGATTTTCAAAGTTGGCGTTGCCGTTAACACAGTTGACTAGGAAGAGTCAAGCTTTCATTTGGGATGACAAGTGTGAGCAGAGTTTCCAAGAGCTGAAGAGGAGGTTGACATCTGCACCTGTACTAATTCTGCCAAATCCGAAGGAACCGTTCGTGGTTTATTGTAATGCATCGAAGATGGGTCTAGGTGGTGTGTTGATGCAGAAGGGACAAGTCGTTGCTTATGCATCAAGACAGCTGAAGATTCATGAGAGGAACTATCCTACGCATGTTTTGGAGCTAACTGCTGTCGTGTTTGTTCTCAAGATTTGGAGGCACTACTTGTATGGGTCAAGATTCGAGGTTTTTAGCGATCACAAGAGTCTGAAATACTTGTTTGATCAGAAAGAGCTCAATATGAGGCAAAGAAGATGGTTAGAGTTTCTTAAGGATTATGATTTCGAGTTGAGTTATCACCCGGGTAAGGCTAATGTGGTAGCCGATGCGTTGAGTAGGAAGTCTTTGCATATGTCGTCTCTGATGACGAAGGAACTGAGAGTGATTGAAGAGTTTAGAGACCTCAGTTTGGTTTGTGAAAGGACAACCAGAAGCGTGAAGTTAGGAATGTTGAAGTTGACGAATGATTTTCTTGAAGAGGTTGTGGAAAAGCAAAAGTCTGATGTGAGATTGACGAAGCTTAAGACGCTCATCGAGCAAGGGAAAAAGGTAAACGTTGAGATCGATGAGAAAGGCGTGATGAGGTGTCAGGGAAGGTTATGTGTACCTGATGTGCCTGAGTTGAAGCGGATGATCTTGGAGGAAGGTCACAGAAGCAACTTAAGTATTCATCCTGGTGTTACTAAGATGTATCAAGATCTAAGGAAAATGTTTTGGTGGCAAGGGATGAAGAAAGAGATCGCCGAGTTTGTTTTCTCGTGTTTGACTTGTCAGAAGTCCAAGGTGGAGCATCAGAAGCCGTCGGGGCTATTGCAACCTATGTTTATTCCAGAGTGGAAATGGGATAGTATTGCGATGGATTTTGTAAGCGGTTTGCCGAAGACGTCGAAAGGTAATAATATGATTTGGGTAGTTGTCGACAGGTTAACAAAGTCTGCTCATTTCATAGCTATCAAGACCGGTATGCTAGTACCGAAGTTGGCTGAGATTTATGTTGAGCAAATCGTGAGATTGCATGGAATTCCGTCGAGTATCGTATCAGATCGAGATCCCCGTTTTACTTCAAGGTTTTGGGAGAGTTGCAAGAGGCGTTGGGGACTAAGTTGAAGATGAGTTCTGCTTATCACCCGCAGACGGATGGTCAGTCGGAGAGGACGATTCAATCATTGGAGGATTTATTAAGATCGTGCATTTTGGAACAAGGAGTGAGTTGGGAAGCTTGCTTACCGTTGATTGAGTTTACGTATAACAACAGTTTTCATTCGAGCATTGGTATGACACCTTTTGAAGCGTTGTATGGGGGAAGATGTAGAACACCTTTGTGTTGATTTGAATCGAGAGCAAGATGCGAGACTCCTATCCAGAGTTGTTTTCAGGTATTTTCGAGGGCGAAAATTCTTTTTAGGGGGGGTAGAGTTGTAACGACCCTATTTTCGTATATTATATTTTTATATATTTTATTTTATGGATTTGCATTTATAAATATTTTCTCGTAATCGATAAATAATTATTTAGCGCGAAGATAAGTTCGTAATCGAGTTTTTAGGGTTTTGGGCGAATTTGGGCCAAGAGGATGAATAGTATTGGGCTTTTGGGTTTATGAGTAGTAATGATCAAGTGGATGAGAGGTAGTAAGCTTGGATTGGATTGAAGGGCTAGGATTGGTCCTTGAGAGTTAGTAAGGAATGGATGGCCAAGATTAATTTGCTTGGATTATAAGATAATCACAAAGACTTTCCTCAATCACTATTCATTGTCTTTTGGAGAAGAAGAAAACGTGAAAGAGAAGGAGAAGAGAAGGAGAAAAACAAGAGGAAGCTAGGGCAAGAGCAAGAGAGCAAGAGAAAGCTTGAGTTTGCTAGGTAAGAGAGTTAGTATTACTTGTTCACAAGTGATTAAGAGAAGGGGAGAATGTCTATTTCTCCATCCCAAACTTCTCCTTCACTTTGTCTAGGTTTTGATAGAAGTTTTATTGGTTTAAAGATGTTAAATGATCATGTTATGCTTGCTTGATGCTAAGTGATGTTGCTAGTATGTTTAGTTGAAGTTTTGTGAGTGTTATAGTGTTTTTGAACTCAAATGAAAAGTTATAGAAAGTTAGTGTTTTTAACCCTAATGTTTTGCTAGATATAATCCTTGCTTGTGATTGTTTTTAAATGATGTTTTATGATAGAAAATCATTTTTAACATGTTTTAGAAGCTTGGGTAACTTTGAATGAGCAAAAATGGTGGAAAATCACATTTTTACACATAACTGTGCTGTCACGGTCGCTGTAGCGACGGGCTGTCGCTTGTAGCGACCAGGTTCTGTCTGTCTGCGCTTGTAGCGACGGATCTGCGCTTGTAGCGACAAGCCTGCGCTTGTAGCGACCAACTGGGCGCTTGTAGCGACCAGGTTCTGCCTATCCGCGCTTGTAGCGACGGATCTGCGCTTGTAGCGACCAAGCCAGAATATCACACTCAGTTGGGCTGTTCTGGGGGTCTTGGTGCGCGCGGGGATGACTTTTTGCTACTGCATTCTCATAATATATTTTGGAAACCTTGCCCACCATTTTAACTCATTCTTAATGCTTCCTAAAGAGTAATTGTTCAAGAAAACGGCACTTTTGTATATCAAATTATTTAATTATTTTGAAAGGGGTTTTGAGTTTGATAATAGTATAAATTGATGTGTGGGAATTGATGAATATAATTGAATTGGTATGGTATCCAAAGGATTGGATTTACCTTAGAAACATTTATGTTTATTTGGAGTTTTGGTTTAGTATGATGTTGTTGATGATGTTGTGAACCATGTTTGATGATTTACGCATGCTTGTATTATGATTGGCCATGAGTGCCTACTTGTTGAAGTTAGCATGAGTATTGGTAGTGTACACACATATTTGAGCATATGTAGGTGTAAATATCAATAATTGCTAAGTGAACATACATGCATTTCATGATGGTATGTATGCTCTTTATGGGTAAGAATGAAATCCAATTATTATTGGTCATATGCACGACCGTCCTTTTATGGCGAATGAGAGGTGCAGAAGTAATCCAGCTTCGGTTGGTCAAGTGTACGACTGTCCTTTTATGGCGAATGAGAGGTACACAAGGGATATAAGTTTATCCAACAGTCCGCCATGACTCTAAAGCTGAGCAAGAATTGGTACCACATGCATTAGAGTGCATTTTAGGAACATACATTCTACTTGACATTAGAGTGCACTTTAGGAATTATGTGTGCATAATGGTTGTTAAGTGGTAATTGTTATTGATGAGTTTTGTGCTTGAAGAATTATGTGTGCATGGTAATTGATGATTGGTAATTTCCATCTGTTGACTTAATTGCTTAAAGTGTTGATATGTTTTGAGTACTTGTGATTAATGAATAAATGCTTGACGATAATTGATGATGCATGTGCGTGAGTTAGAATATGCATGATGGGTAAAGTGTAAGTACCCTACTTATTCTTGTGTTGTTTATATTATGTTGATTATGTTTTACTAACACTCTCTGTTTTGTGTTATGTGCTGGATCTTTGGGGATCCAGGCTTTCAGGAAGACGAGCATATCGTCGAGGATTAGCTGTCGTCGTATAGAACTTGTGTAGTGGTGAGGGTTTAGCTTGGCTACCCTTTATCTTTTGAGTTTAGATATGTGCCCTAGATAGAGTCTAGTGCTCTGATGGTTGTAACACTACGTTTTGGGGTAATCTTTTGTTGTGTATTAACTTGGCATTTGTCTCTGATGTAGACAGTGCCACTTTTGAAAACTATGTATATATTTTTTGTATATTATATGCATGCTTGGTTATAAGTGTGTTTGTTATTTTTCCGCTGCTGTATGTGAATCAAATATATTTTGATCTGTTGATGTTTATGAAAATGCGTTTTCATTATGTTGTAACTTCCTATGTCCTTAACGTTTTCTTTATTAAAGTTAATAATCGGCGGTTAAGGGTTAGGGTGTTACAATAGTGGTATCAGAGCAGGTCGATCCATTGGATCAATTAGGTGTAGATTACCCTTTGTGTAACATGTGTTAGGAAAACACTGTTTATACTGTTTTGAGGAAACGAAGTGTATCCTCACTCGTGGTGCGTGGTGTTGGTTCAGGTTATGGCGCAAAAAGCATTTGCCGATGCGATGGAATTGATGGCGAATGCCATGGTTCAGAAGGCTGTGAGTAGGACGGCTGATAGAGCAGCACAGGAAGCCAAGACTAACTACTACAAGGCTGTGAATGAGAAGAGGAGGAGAGCCTTCGGAAGAGGAAAGCCTTATGATAATCGGGGAAAGAAGCCGGATGGAGGTGGAAGCAGTGGTGGTAAAACTAGAGGTGGTAAGAATTGTTTTAAGTGTGGACAGCTGGGACATCGTTTCTATGAGTGTCCGGAGAATGAAGTAGGATGTTTCAAGTGTGGTGATCCTAACCACAAAGCTGATCAGTGCAAGAAGGGTATTGTGTGCTTCAACTGCAAGGAAGCGGGTCACAAGAGCTATGTGTGTAAGAAGCCAAGAGCGGCTAGGGGAAAAGTGTTCGCTTTGGATGGTGGTGATGCAGAGGCTGACAACTTGATCAGAGGTACATGCTTTATCAATAATACTCCTTTGTCTGCTATTATTGATACGGGTGCTACCCATTCGTTTATTTCTGTGGATTGCGTGAAGAGGTTGGGTCTTAGAGTAGAAAATATGATGGGACGCATGGTTATAGAAACGCCTGCGAGTGGTTCGGTATCGACTACTCTAGTCTGTGTTGACTGTTCAGTCACTATGTTTGATCGACACTTTGGAATGGATTTAGTCTGCATTCCGTTGAGCGGAATAGACGTTATCTTTGGTATGAATTGGTTAGAATTTAATCGGGTTCATATCAACTGTGGCAAGAAGACGGTTATGTTTCCAAGATCGGAGCCAGAGTTGTGTTCGAAGCTCATGTGTTGTCGAGAAGTGGTAAGATCAGTGAAGGCTCAAGAGGACGTGTTTGCTATGTTTGCATCGTTGAGAGTGGAAGAGAAGAATGAGGTTGATGCGTTGCCAGTGGTGCGTGATTTTGCAGATGTATTTCTAGATGACATTTTGGATTTACCACCCGAGAGAGAGGTTGAATTCGCAATTGACATAGTACCTGGCACTAGTCCGATATCAATGGCGCCGTATCGTATGTCAGCTGCTGAACTAGAAAAGTTGAAGGAACAATTGGAGGAATTGTTAGAGAAAAAGTTTGTAAGACCGAGTGTATCGCCGTGGGGTGCGCCGGTTCTGTTGGTAAAGAAGAAAGATGGTAGTATGCGTCTGTGCATCGATTATCGTCAGTTGAATAAAGCAACTATCAAGAACAAGTATCCACTTCCGAGGATAGATGATTTGATGGATCAGTTAGTGGGAGCCTGTGTGTTCAGCAAGATTGATTTGAGATCGGGATATCATCAGATAAGAGTTAAGGTGGAGGATATACCGAAGACTGCTTTCAGAACAAGGTATGGTCACTACGAGTACGCTGTTATGCCTTTTGGAGTTACTAATGCACCTGGAGTGTTTATGGAATATATGAATCGTATATTTCATTCCTTTTTGGATCGATTCGTGGTGGTCTTCATAGACGATATTTTGGTATACTCGAAGACGGAAGAGGAACATGCCGAGCATTTGAGGATTGTGTTGGAGGTTTATCGAAGGATTTTCAAAGTTGGCGTTGCCGTTAACACAGTTGACTAGGAAGAGTCAAGCTTTCATTTGGGATGACAAGTGTGAGCAGAGTTTCCAAGAGCTGAAGAGGAGGTTGACATCTGCACCTGTACTAATTCTGCCAAATCCGAAGGAACCGTTCGTGGTTTATTGTAATGCATCGAAGATGGGTCTAGGTGGTGTGTTGATGCAGAAGGGACAAGTCGTTGCTTATGCATCAAGACAGCTGAAGATTCATGAGAGGAACTATCCTACGCATGTTTTGGAGCTAACTGCTGTCGTGTTTGTTCTCAAGATTTGGAGGCACTACTTGTATGGGTCAAGATTCGAGGTTTTTAGCGATCACAAGAGTCTGAAATACTTGTTTGATCAGAAAGAGCTCAATATGAGGCAAAGAAGATGGTTAGAGTTTCTTAAGGATTATGATTTCGAGTAGAGTTATCACCCGGGTAAGGCTAATGTGGTAGCCGATGCGTTGAGTAGGAAGTCTTTGCATATGTCGTCTCTGATGACGAAGGAACTGAGAGTGATTGAAGAGTTTAGAGACCTCAGTTTGGTTTGTGAAAGGACAACCAGAAGCGTGAAGTTAGGAATGTTGAAGTTGACGAATGATTTTCTTGAAGAGGTTGTGGAAAAGCAAAAGTCTGATGTGAGATTGACGAAGCTTAAGACGCTCATCGAGCAAGGGAAAAAGGTAAACGTTGAGATCGATGAGAAAGGCGTGATGAGGTGTCAGGGAAGGTTATGTGTACCTGATGTGCCTGAGTTGAAGCGGATGATCTTGGAGGAAGGTCACAGAAGCAACTTAAGTATTCATCCTGGTGTTACTAAGATGTATCAAGATCTAAGGAAAATGTTTTGGTGGCAAGGGATGAAGAAAGAGATCGCCGAGTTTGTTTTCTCGTGTTTGACTTGTCAGAAGTCCAAGGTGGAGCATCAGAAGCCGTCGGGGCTATTGCAACCTATGTTTATTCCAGAGTGGAAATGGGATAGTATTGCGATGGATTTTGTAAGCGGTTTGCCGAAGACGTCGAAAGGTAATAATATGATTTGGGTAGTTGTCGACAGGTTAACAAAGTCTGCTCATTTCATAGCTATCAAGACCGGTATGCTAGTACCGAAGTTGGCTGAGATTTATGTTGAGCAAATCGTGAGATTGCATGGAATTCCGTCGAGTATCGTATCAGATCGAGATCCCCGTTTTACTTCAAGGTTTTGGGAGAGTTGCAAGAGGCGTTGGGGACTAAGTTGAAGATGAGTTCTGCTTATCACCCGCAGACGGATGGTCAGTCGGAGAGGACGATTCAATCATTGGAGGATTTATTAAGATCGTGCATTTTGGAACAAGGAGTGAGTTGGGAAGCTTGCTTACCGTTGATTGAGTTTACGTATAACAACAGTTTTCATTCGAGCATTGGTATGACACCTTTTGAAGCGTTGTATGGGGGAAGATGTAGAACACCTTTGTGTTGATTTGAATCGAGAGCAAGATGCGAGACTCCTATCCAGAGTTGTTTTCAGGTATTTTCGAGGGCGAAAATTCTTTTTAGGGGGGGTAGAGTTGTAACGACCCTATTTTCGTATATTATATTTTTATATATTTTATTTTATGGATTTGCATTTATAAATATTTTCTCGTAATCGATAAATAATTATTTAGCGCGAAGATAAGTTCGTAATCGAGTTTTTAGGGTTTTGGGCGAATTTGGGCCAAGAGGATGAATAGTATTGGGCTTTTGGGTTTATGAGTAGTAATGATCAAGTGGATGAGAGGTAGTAAGCTTGGATTGGATTGAAGGGCTAGGATTGGTCCTTGAGAGTTAGTAAGGAATGGATGGCCAAGATTAATTTGCTTGGATTATAAGATAATCACAAAGACTTTCCTCAATCACTATTCATTGTCTTTTGGAGAAGAAGAAAACGTGAAAGAGAAGGAGAAGAGAAGGAGAAAAACAAGAGGAAGCTAGGGCAAGAGCAAGAGAGCAAGAGAAAGCTTGAGTTTGCTAGGTAAGAGAGTTAGTATTACTTGTTCACAAGTGATTAAGAGAAGGGGAGAATGTCTATTTCTCCATCCCAAACTTCTCCTTCACTTTGTCTAGGTTTTGATAGAAGTTTTATTGGTTTAAAGATGTTAAATGATCATGTTATGCTTGCTTGATGCTAAGTGATGTTGCTAGTATGTTTAGTTGAAGTTTTGTGAGTGTTATAGTGTTTTTGAACTCAAATGAAAAGTTATAGAAAGTTAGTGTTTTTAACCCTAATGTTTTGCTAGATATAATCCTTGCTTGTGATTGTTTTTAAATGATGTTTTATGATAGAAAATCATTTTTAACATGTTTTAGAAGCTTGGGTAACTTTGAATGAGCAAAAATGGTGGAAAATCACATTTTTACACATAACTGTGCTGTCACGGTCGCTGTAGCGACGGGCTGTCGCTTGTAGCGACCAGGTTCTGTCTGTCTGCGCTTGTAGCGACGGATCTGCGCTTGTAGCGACAAGCCTGCGCTTGTAGCGACCAACTGGGCGCTTGTAGCGACCAGGTTCTGCCTATCCGCGCTTGTAGCGACGGATCTGCGCTTGTAGCGACCAAGCCAGAATATCACACTCAGTTGGGCTGTTCTGGGGGTCTTGGTGCGCGCGGGGATGACTTTTTGCTACTGCATTCTCATAATATATTTTGGAAACCTTGCCCACCATTTTAACTCATTCTTAATGCTTCCTAAAGAGTAATTGTTCAAGAAAACGGCACTTTTGTATATCAAATTATTTAATTATTTTGAAAGGGGTTTTGAGTTTGATAATAGTATAAATTGATGTGTGGGAATTGATGAATATAATTGAATTGGTATGGTATCCAAAGGATTGGATTTACCTTAGAAACATTTATGTTTATTTGGAGTTTTGGTTTAGTATGATGTTGTTGATGATGTTGTGAACCATGTTTGATGATTTACGCATGCTTGTATTATGATTGGCCATGAGTGCCTACTTGTTGAAGTTAGCATGAGTATTGGTAGTGTACACACATATTTGAGCATATGTAGGTGTAAATATCAATAATTGCTAAGTGAACATACATGCATTTCATGATGGTATGTATGCTCTTTATGGGTAAGAATGAAATCCAATTATTATTGGTCATATGCACGACCGTCCTTTTATGGCGAATGAGAGGTGCAGAAGTAATCCAGCTTCGGTTGGTCAAGTGTACGACTGTCCTTTTATGGCGAATGAGAGGTACACAAGGGATATAAGTTTATCCAACAGTCCGCCATGACTCTAAAGCTGAGCAAGAATTGGTACCACATGCATTAGAGTGCATTTTAGGAACATACATTCTACTTGACATTAGAGTGCACTTTAGGAATTATGTGTGCATAATGGTTGTTAAGTGGTAATTGTTATTGATGAGTTTTGTGCTTGAAGAATTATGTGTGCATGGTAATTGATGATTGGTAATTTCCATCTGTTGACTTAATTGCTTAAAGTGTTGATATGTTTTGAGTACTTGTGATTAATGAATAAATGCTTGACGATAATTGATGATGCATGTGCGTGAGTTAGAATATGCATGATGGGTAAAGTGTAAGTACCCTACTTATTCTTGTGTTGTTTATATTATGTTGATTATGTTTTACTAACACTCTCTGTTTTGTGTTATGTGCTGGATCTTTGGGGATCCAGGCTTTCAGGAAGACGAGCATATCGTCGAGGATTAGCTGTCGTCGTATAGAACTTGTGTAGTGGTGAGGGTTTAGCTTGGCTACCCTTTATCTTTTGAGTTTAGATATGTACCCTAGATAGAGTCTAGTGCTCTGATGGTTGTAACACTACGTTTTGGGGTAATCTTTTGTTGTGTATTAACTTGGCATTTGTCTCTGATGTAGACAGTGCCACTTTTGAAAACTATGTATATATTTTTTGTATATTATATGCATGCTTGGTTATAAGTGTGTTTGTTATTTTTCCGCTGCTGTATGTGAATCAAATATATTTTGATCTGTTGATGTTTATGAAAATGCGTTTTCATTATGTTGTAACTTCCTATGTCCTTAACGTTTTCTTTATTAAAGTTAATAATCGGCGGTTAAGGGTTAGGGTGTTACAGATTTCAACCTAGGAACTCCTAGACTTGAGACCCCTCTCACTTCCCTCAGTCAATCACTGCCCCAGTGATTTATCAGACTCTAACAAATCAAACAAAGATGGAGACACTCTCCTAAAAACTCAAAACGTTACTTTTGCTTAAAAGCTTCAAGTGATTACAACTCAATAAAAACAACCAACTCTAAACACTTGAGTGGTGTACAAAACCAAAGCACAAAGCTTACAGACTCAAAACCTAAGACATAATCTCTCAATGATAACTTTGGTTGAGTTAAATTCCTTCAATGACAGCGTCCTCTATTTATAGCTTCAGCAACAACATAATTCTTGAACCAAATCCTTCAAAGATATATTTCCAGAATTCTTTAGAAGAAAATAGAAGTAATTTATTTTCCAGAAATATATTTTCCAAAGATTTCTTTGAAAATATATTCACAAATAATTAAATCCAATCTTTAGAAAATATCTTGCGAAATTCTTCTTTCTTCTAGAAATGCAGCTTGGATAAATCTTCAATTAAATCTTTAAAAGATAATGTGAGAAAATAAAACAGCTCCAAGACACAAGAAAGAACGCAGCTTCTTAACGCAGAAAACCAGCTTCTGAACGTGCTTCTGAAATACAACTTCTGAAGGTTCAGCTTCTGATGAACAGTGCTTCTGAAGCGCAGCTTCTGATGAACAGTGCTTCTGAAGACACATTTCAGCTTCTGAAGTTCTGCTTCCAGCTTCTAAAGACACATTTCAACTTCTGAAGACATACTGCTTCTGTAGACGCACATTGCTTGTATATTTGATTTTAGCAAACATGAAGCCAACAACCAAATATCCAACAAATAGAAGTAAGATTGCTTCTATGATTTATAATATCAGCAGAAACAAAGGAGAAGGAATTGGCTTCAAAAATGATTCAGTTATTTTGTCAAATGAAACAAATCTTCCATCCTGTTCTGAAGATATTAAAGGCACTAAAGTATGCTTCGTACCTGCATCTGACAATTCTGAGAAACAGAATTTAGCAGAAACTGAGACTGCTGAGTCTGAAGTTCTGAACTGCTCAGAATCTGAAACTTCTGACCCTAAGGGAAAGATGAAGGCAGAAGTTAAAGCTTTGCCAAAGTCTAAACCAAAAGGTTCTAAGTCTAAGACTTTGAGGAAAACAGACTTTCAATCTGAAAAGGTTCAAAGTCTGAAGAGTTCAGAACCTAAGACAAGCAAGTCTCAGAATCTGGAAAATTCAGACTCAAATTTTCAAAAGGCTGTGTTTAATAAACCAGTTTATACAAAACCTTTTCAAAACCAGAATGTCAGGCAAAGCAACTAGAAGAAAGCCAATCTGTCATCTGATTCTGATGTTATTAAGAAATGATAGAAAGTCTGCCTTGTGTCAGGAGCAAACAAAACTGCAGTTCTTAACAAATCAGAACCTTCTACTTCTGAATCCAAGATTCTGAACAAATCAGAATCAAAGACTCTTAAGTCCAAAGTTCTGAAGAAATCAGAACCAAAATGTTCAATGGTTCAGACTCTAAACAACTCAGAACCAAAGACCTTCAAGTCTCAGGTTCTGAAGAAATCTGAGTCAAGACCATTGAAAACTCAGGTTCTGAAGAACTCAGTTTCTAAAACTAAGACTTATTCAAGATTAAAGGATTCACATCCAAAGTATCTGAACAAGTCTGAGTTCTATAACTCCAGACATAAGGTGCAAAAGGCTAAACCTTTCAGGACTAACCCAAGAGGACCCATATGGGTACCCAAGTCAGAAATCATTTCTGTTGCAGATATGATTAAATGCCAAAGAAAAGGTGATGTCCTGGTGCCTGGACAGTGGCTGCTGGCATTGCATAACAGAAGGCAAGTCTATGTTCCAAACCCTGACCATGAAAGAGGGAGGAACTGTGGAATCTGGAGGAAACCACAAAGACTGGATCATTAAGAGCTCTACAGAAGCTGATACTTCTCCTAAAACCAATCAAGAACATTGTTGGAACAAAAATGGGTGTTCAGCAACAAACTAAATGAACAAGGAGAGGTAAATCAGAAGCTCTAACATAGGTATGTTTTGTTCTCTGTTATACTTAATAGATTCTACATAAGTTGGAAAACTATCAGATTCATGAAAACAGCATAACCATCTTTGTGATAATACTGCTGTAATCTGATTGTCTAAAAATTCCAATTCTACATTCAAGAGCCAAGCATTTTTGAACTTAAACTTCATTTTATTAAGAGATTTTGTTCAGAAGATAGATTTATATTTATTAAAAAGGATCTGAACAATGCAATTCATCTCTTGGAAATATTTGCTTGACTCTGAATAAGAAACTGAGAATCTGAGTTCATCAGAAGCCAAGACTTAACAGACTCACTTTGAGAGTCTGAAGAAAGTCCAGCTTCTGAAAACATCAGAATCTGAGTTTCAGAATCTGAATTTTTGTGACTTCTGATTAAACTCATCATAAGTGGACATTTTACACATGGCCCACTAATGAGAGTGAATCTGAACTGTTGTTCAACACTTGGTCAGAATCTGATAAGTAATAACAACTGGGTTAAGCCTTGAAAACTGTACTTTACACCCTCCTAAAGTCATCAATGTGCAGTGTGTTTAAATGTTTTTCTGTTTCTGAAAAGTTTTAATCAAACACACTCAAAACACAGTTTTCAATTTTCATCTTATATGTTCAGTTTTCAGACCCAGTTTTAAACTCTCATTTTTGTCTGAAACAGTTCAGCAGTACTGAACAAAATGTTCTGAACAATTGTTTCTATAACAGTTCAGCAGTTCTGAACAAATGTTCTGAAAAATTGTTCCTGAAACAGTTCAGTGATACTGGACAAATAATGCTCTGATCAGAATGCTCTGAACAATCTTTTATGCTTCTGAACATCATTCTTTGTTTTTTTCAAATGCAATGTTATATACTTCATGTATGATCAAGTTTGCTCTGATGTTTATCCTTGCTGGTTGATTACCTATATGATTGCATGATTGTCTCACTTTTGAACTCTCTCTCTGTTTTAAAATTCTTTAATTTACTTTTTGTTGATGACAAAAGGGGGAGAAAGTGTACAAGTATTTCAGGCTCTGAGCCAGTCAGAATATAAGTTAATTTCTGTTAGTTAATTAACTTATGAGAACTGTTTTTAATCTCTTAGCTCTGAATTAAATTCTGTGAGATAAATTACTCTTTATTGAGTTGAAATGAATTTAAATAACTTGGATAAGACTCAGGGAGCTTACAAACCTCATCCTATGGATTACAGACTTAGGGGGCGCTTACAAACCTCATACCTTGAAGTCAGCTTGTTATTTATAATTCTGAGTGATAATTTCACTTTATTGTTTTAAGTTAAATTTAATTAACATGGATAAGAATCAAGGGGAGCTTGCAAACCTCACCTTGTGGATTATCAGACTTAGGGGGAGCTTGCAAACCTCATCCTGAAGTCAACTTGTTAATTAAAGTTAACAACAATTCTGAAATAATCACCTTTTTGATTTAAACTGAATTTAATTAACCTGGATCAGACTCAGTGGGAGCTTGCGAACCTCATACTCTGCAAGCAACTTGTTAATTAAATTAACAACAATTTTTTGTTTAATACTTGTGTTTGTCATCATCAAAAAGGGGGAGATTGTTGGAACAAAATGTATGAACAACTCTCTTTTCGGTTTTGATGATAACAAAGTGTTAAAAAGAAAATTGGAATTGCTAATGCTTGATTCTAAGTGTGCAGAACCATGTACTTAAAGTTTGGTATTTAACAATGGTTATGGAAGAACAAGCTAAGAGCAAGAAGGAAAGCATAGAAGCTTATGTTGCAAGGCTGAAGCAAATCTGTGTCTGAAGGAAGCTTCTGAAGACTGAGTCTGAAGGTGCTTCTGAAGGCAGCTTCTGAAGACTGCGTCTGAAGGCAGCTTCTGAAGGTCAACGGAAGTCAACGTCTGAACATTGCGTCTGAAGGTCAACAAAAGTCAGCGTCTGAAACTGTGCGTCTGAAGGCAGCGTCTGAAGCCTGCTTCTGAAGGAGTGCTTCTGATGAACAGTTCCTGAAGAAGCTTCTGAAGTCTGTTTTTTAAGGAAAAGCAACTGTCACTGTCAACTGTAAAGCACTGTACAAAGTCAGAACAGCTCTTTGCATTGTTGTCTCTTTGGGCAAAACACGATACATGTTTTAAGGAAACAATTCAAACTTTGCTGCTCTGTTTTGCGCACCAGTTCCAGAACAGAAATTAAGCTGGACTTAGCTTCATTTGCAACGGCTCTATTTGATGACATGGCATCTTCCCAACAGCTCTTTAATTCTTCTATAAAGGATTGAAGATTTGAAGAAGAAAGCCAAGGACTCTGTACAGAAAAACCAGAACTGCACATTGCTCTGTTTTACGCATCTGTCATCTAAACACTTGGAAATTCTTACAAACTTAGTATCTTAGAGTTTCTTAAGTGTAGAGTCTTAACTTGTGTTGTATTTTGTGAACACCTCTGATTGTATATCAAGTGTTCAACTCAAACTGTTTTATGTTGTAAAATCTGTTTGAACCCAAAGTCTCAAGCCTGCGTGCTGAGCAACTAGAAGTCTCTTGACTGTGTGTCTTGAGCAATGAAGTCTCTTGACTGTGTGTCTTGAGCAGGGAAGTCTCTTGACTGTGTGTCTTGAGCAAGGAAGTCTCTTGACTGTGTGTCTTGAGCAGGGAAGTCTCTTGACTGTGTGTCTTGAGCAAGGAAGTCTCTTGACTGTGTGTCATGAGCAGGGAAGTCTCTTGACTGTGTGTCTTGAGCAGGGAAGTCTCTTGACTATGTGTCTTGAGCATTAGAAGTCTCTTACTAGGTGTTTGAGCAACTGGAAGTCTCTTAGCTGTGTGCTTTGAGCAATTGTAATCTCTTTGATTATAGTTCAAATCTCTTGTTAGTAACAAGGGGACTAGACTACTTCCGGTTTGTGGAAGGAACTAGTATAGAAACCTTTGTTTCTCTCTTTCCCTTTCTCTCATTTACTTTACCCGCTGCTATAACACTCTGAAAAAGTTTCAGAATCTGATTCTGAACTTAACATAAGTTTTGAGAAAGAAAAAGTAACTGCCCACACAATTCAACCCCCCCTTCTTGTGTGTTTTTCTCACCTTCATACTTATCTATATCTCTCATACTTCTCTTTCTACTGCTTAAACTACTTCACCTTTTTAGGCTTATCTCTAATCCGAGGAACTTATGTTTATCCTAGTTATCTATCTTAAACAACTCTCTTGCCCCTCTTACCATTGTCTTTCATTTCCTATTGCCAAGCCATCTTTAACATCATTAGGTTCTCATAAACTACTATCACTAGTTCATGTTTAGACTTGCTATTGTTTTGAGGTAACTACTTCTATTTATGCCTAAACACACTCCCTCATTTAGATATGTAGTTTAAGGATCCATACTTTCGCCTTACACGCTAACGGATTGCTTAAACTAACTATTGCTTTCATAGATGTTTTAGAGTCCATTGGAAAGATTGTGCTGAATTTTCATGAAGAACGCAGCATGACCCATGCATGGCGTTTTAATCATAACTCAAGTTTTAAAGATCTAAATGGATTCAAACCAAAGGTAAATGAAAGCTGACATCTATATCTAAAACTTTCATGAAGGGACCTAAGTCCAATTCGGGACAGAGAGGGTGGAAATGTTTCGTTTCCTAAACCTGGGCAGAGTGCACAACCGTACTGACCCCTGCGTAGTAATATGACCATAACTCAAGTTGTGGATGTCTAAATAGGGTCACTTAAAAGCCACATGAAAGCTAACATCCTTATCTACAAATTTCATGAAGACACCTAAGCTCAATTCGGAGCAGAACATGGTCAAAAAGTTGGTTTAACATCGTGTCACGATTCTGCAAATCGTGGCACGATGGTGACAGCTTGAAAAAGGATTTTTGCCACTGGAATTATCGTGGCACGATGGGACAGTTCCAGAACCCAAAAAAACAGCGTTTTGGCCCTCGAAATTGCTCCTAACTTGGCTAAACATCCCTATTTCCGACCCCTTATGATCATAAATTGTTAGGAAACATTACCTAGGGTTACCCTATCATCCAAACACTAATTTTTCACACCATCCATTAATTGCAACAACCATTCACATGTTAAATTCTCTAATCAAAACCTAGCCATTTGTTTTCACAATTCTAATCTTCCTACATTTTTTAATTCGTTCATAATCAATATCTCATCAAAATCTCACATCATAGCAACAACATCATCTTAAGAATTAAACACCCCCACATCATATATTAAGATACTCTAAAGTGCAAAGATTCTCCCCCTTACCTCGAATCCTTCGAACATCTCCATTTTTGGCTTGACTTTGTTGCGGCAAGGGTTTTCCTCTTCTTCTGCTCTTTTCTTCTTTCGTTTCTACGTTCAGCAATACTGACTCCCTAGCCTCTATGTTTTTCTATTTATATTCGGACTGGTCACTCGTTGTGATCCTTTTTCTCCTCAGCCCACTATTCTTTTACTTTATCCCTCCCCCACTTATTTAAAACATATATTCTACACCTCCCAACTCTATTATTTTATTTTTGATTCCTCTCTTCATTTTACTTAATTCTCGTACTACTTCTCAATCATCATCAATATTTTATTTTCTCATCAACAAAATAACACTCAAGCAAAAGAAGCATCAATAATAACTTTAACCAAAACTTCACCTATTAAACTTCATGGAATTAATTAAAATAGAAAAATTGGGGTGTTACACTTGGAGAAGAGGAAACTATAAGAGCTCAAGGGGAAGAGGGGAATTCAACTAGAAGTAGCAAGAAAAGTGAAGAATTAAGGTAATAAGGGAGATTACTTTTACCAGATGGGTTTAATAAGCAAGTATGAGGTTTGACTATTTTTAATTATGATTAATTGCATGTTAATTGCTGCTGATTTTGGTGAATTTCGTGCTCCTTTTTGTTGATTAAATTAAGCATGTTAAACCTTGATGATATTGCATTTTCTTCATGTCAAAATTCATGTTTTATTATGATTAATTGATACCTTTGTGAATTTTGATGATCTTGATGATTAACATGATAATTGAATGATGTTTGTTGATTATGAAGTTGATTATGAGTATGTGTATGTATTTAGTTTGAGAAATCATGAAGTTATGTTGAATAAGTTGCAATTTAAGTGATTTTGAGAAAATTGATTAATTAAGTGAATTTGCTTAAGTTGCTACTGTTTTGATTATGTTGCTGCCATATGATGAAAAGCATGTAAATGTTATGTTGGGTGTGTAGCTTTGATGAGAATTAAATTGTTGCTGTTGTTGGTGTTTTGCTAAAATGACTTAATCAATTGAAAATGAGAAATTTTTTGCTTAAGTGAATAAGTTGTTGTTGGAATAGTTTGAATAGGTGATTATGATGATGTTGAACTTGATGAAATACTGTTGGTGTTGTTATGCAAGCTTATTTGCTAAGTGGTTGGTGAAAATGGAATTTTGATACGAACTTTGAAAATTACCGAAAAACCTTTGGAATTCATGTCAATTTGATGTTTCATTGTGTATCTATTGTTCAATTTAAGTGTATTGATCATGTGTATTGTTTGTAAAATGATTTTGGGTCAATTGGGACGAAAAATGGGATTTTTGGGTGAGTTTTGGTGTAATATCCCGCTTAGATGTAACGGTTAACAGCGTAGAAACTTATTAAGCAAGCATGGCAATTATGTAAATATGTGGCAATGGCAATTATGTAAATATTTGAAAGGAGAAGAATTATTTTAAGAAGGGAACAAGATATTTTCTTGTTCATTTTTCTTCTTCCCTTCACTCTTCCAAAATCAGCTCTCTCCCCCTCTTCCCCTCTAGTCACACGCCCTCCTCCCTAATTGCCACAACCCATCAAAAGTTCATCAAATTCTTGTAAGGTTCTTACTAGCAAACTTGTGTTGGAAGTTAGAGCAAGAGAAAGAAAAGAAGAAACAATGAAGAATTAAGAGAAGAGTAGATTGGAGCTAGAATTGGTGATTGGAAACTTGGCAAGGAAGTAAGCTAGTGATTCAGGTGAGCTCCCTAGGGGTTTTAGAACCCACTTTGTTGAGTTTTGATGAATATTTTGTATATTGAGTAAGTATGTAATTCTAGTGCCCTAATTCCATTTTGTTTGTAATCCCTTGATCATACATGTTGTAAGCTATCAATATGCTTTAGAAATCCTTCCCTTAAGATGTTATGATGCCTGGGTATGAGTGGATTAACCAAAAAGGGGTGGGAATCACATTTTGATCATGTTCTATGCTGTCTGATACTG
Source organism: Medicago ruthenica (assembly GCA_018208015.1). Classification (NCBI taxonomy): domain Eukaryota; kingdom Viridiplantae; phylum Streptophyta; class Magnoliopsida; order Fabales; family Fabaceae; genus Medicago; species Medicago ruthenica. Next base: position 56,698,145 of record CM031375.1, on the reverse strand, counting down.
AAAATCGGACACCGAATTCATGGAATCGGCTACCGATTTTGCTGCTCAATTTTCAGTATTGTTACGACAAAAATCGGCCCCCGATTTTCATGGATCGGCCCCCGATTTTCTTAAAATCGGCCCCCGATTTCTTAAATTCGGCCACCGAATTGCATGCCCTTGAGGAAATGTACATATTAAGATAGGATGAGGAAAGGTGCAATATGGAGAGGTGAATACTCAAATCCATAAGTTAGCATAGAAAGGTTAAAGAGCGAGTTTAGGATTGATTAGAATTGTGAGGACAAAGCCCAGACGAGTATGGAATATTTTTAATAACCAAGTGTGGCTTATGAGAACGATAAGCCTATGACCATGGGTTAATATGTTAAGCATTGGGAGGTTATATTCCCTGGAAATGCAATGAATAAGCAAAACTCTTAGAAATTATGAGACGTACTTTTAAGTACACAAGGTAAGAAATGATGAGATTAAGAATGCATTAGATATGCACTAGAATATGAAACGTATTAGATATACATATGAACTTAAGTTAAGAATTTAATGATAAAGATTAAACGTGTTCATCAGACTCCGGATTATGCCGGATGGGATTTCTCCGAAAGGGCTATCCACACGTAAGTTATAAGACTATGTTAAACGTGTCCAGCAGGCTCCGGGTTATGCCGGATGGGACTTTTCCGAGAGGATTGTCCACACGTATGTTAAAAGATTAAGCATGTTCAGCAGACTCCGGGATACGCCGGATGGGACTTCTCCGAGAGGGTTGTCTACATGCAAAGTTAAGTTGTGTTCAGCAGACTCCGGGATTCGCCGGATGGGACATCATCGAGAGAGTTGTCCACACAACGATAAGAGGAGTCCGGTGTTAGCCTGATATGATAGGAGTTTCACCGGTATGATGGGAGATGTACTTAGAGGTTACTCCACCCGGATGCACTCCGTAAAATGAACCAAGATAATGTATTGTTTGTTCAACGCTAACTTCTAACTTTATGTTATGAAAAGATGAATATGAATACGAATATGATTATGTTTATGTACTATATACTAAGAGATAAGACCAAGTAGTCATCAGACAACAGAAAGTGATCATAGACTCCCCTCGATCACTAAGCATAAGATTATGTACATGAAAAGTATAAGATAAGGTAAAGACATGTAGCGATCCTAGGTTTCCCCTTGATCGCGAAATAAGTAGAGAATGACGGCGATCGTAGGAATCCCCCAAGATTGCCAAGAGTAGGCATGGCGACCCTAGGTTTCCCCCGTGGTTGCCAACAGTAGGTTGGGCTGGAGCTCACTGAGACGTAATGTCTCACCCCATTCCTCCTGGTGCAGGTTTGCAGGTTAGCGAAAGTTTTTCAGATGAAGTTCTTCAGGAAGACGCTGGATGGAGTGCAGTTGCTCGTCATGGTCAAGCTCAGGAGTTTATCAGTATACGTTTAAGTATTTGTATACGATGTTGGATAAATGTATAAACGAGCTACTTGTACCCCTTTCAGTTGTATTGTATGTATTATTATTATTGAAAATTTTTAATGTATCCGGTATCAGATTAATACACATGCTAAATATTCTAGATAATTTAGTATGGGTGTTACATTTGGGGTCTTCCCGTATGCGATACCCTGTTTTCTGGTTGCCCAAAAAACATGACTTCGCTCAGCGAAGCTCCATGGTCGCTCATCGACCTTAGCAGATACAACATCAGCTGTTCAGCGTGTTTTGGCCTTTGGGGGACGTTTCCGAACATCCCCGTGCATTCCTTTTGTGCTGTTTTGACCTTTCGTTGATAGATAACGATTGCTTGCAATGAATTGATTATAAAGTGTGATTTTGAGATGAACTTGACGTTTTTACGAAACTAGATATATGTCGAAATGAATTTAATAATCAATTACAGTAGTATGAATGAAGTTGAATCATGAATATAATGTGGTGTAGTAATAGGTTGAGATAACCTTACTTAATTTATTCATGAAATGTGGATTATGTGATTTATGGTGAATATATGCAAGTATGCCAAATGTTTATAATGATGAATAATGTTGTAGCATGATTTAAGAAGTGGTATGATGATGGTTTGATGTAATTTCCTTGATTTAATCATGACATGTGAATTATGCAGATTATGATGAACTAAAGTAAGATGTTGAAATGTTTACGATATGGTGATGATTAAACTTGTGGAGTAAATTAATTAATGAAATGATTAATCGTGAATTGTGAACTACATGATTGATATTGAATGAGAATATTGTGTTATTTTGATTATGATATGATGAATAAACATGATGATGTGAAGAAATGATGTTGTGATAACTTGTGATGTATGGAGTGTATTGATTTGATAATGCAAATAGTAGAGACATGTTATATGATAGAGTGGATTATATAAACATGATGATGAGTGCATTATTGAGTCTATACATGATGTCCATGCATACGTATGTCGAGTCAGGACTTGTTAGTTCACAACTTGCCGATGGGACTTTAAGAGTCACAACTTGCCGATGGGACTTTAAGAGTCACAACTTGCCGAAGGATTTGATAATCCAACATGCGGTGGGATCACTCAGTAATAGACCTTTGATATCCAAACTTTAGTACCACATGAAGTTAGTGTCGTGTTAGGCACATTGCATGAACATGATGAGTCATATATACTTGATGATATTGATGACGTGGTTGGTGCTTTATGCTTGAATTGATAATGAGATATGAACGATGTAAAATTGAGTTGATTATCTGTTGATGACTTATAGACAAGTTGATATTTATCTGTTGATGACTTAGAGAAGAGTTGATGATTTATAATTGAGATTATGATTTAATTGTTGATGATGTATAATTAAGTTGGTAATTATATAATGATGATGGTATACTATGATTTATGAATTATGCATGAGTATTAACCAGACTTTATGTATCGATGAGTACTTATATATTAAGTGATGTTTTGTCTAAAACTTACATGCGTTTATTATATCCTTTTGTTGAATGTATATCTTATCCTCTAGTGGCTTTATTGTCGCCTCATCCGTGGGTTCAACCCTTGTGGATGTAGACTTGCAGGTTGAGGAGTAGTTGCTTGGTGAGTTGTGCAGAGGACGGCGTTACACCTTCTCCTTTACGTTGCATTTTCTATGATGTCTATATTAGGTGCTCTGATTTAGGAGTCCGGGATTTATTTCTACTTGTTGAATTTTATGAGGATTGTATTTATTTGAGATATTTATGTTGAGACCCGAGATGATGTTTATGTTGAGATGATTTATTTCCGCTGTGCTGTAAAATTTGTTGATGAAATTTTTATTATGAGGAATTAGCATGAGATGTTTGATGTATCGTAATACCTTGATGTAGTTGAATTACATGAATTATTATTTAAATAGTTGTCTTGGAGATCGGGGTCTTACAAAAGACAATAGTGATTCATGTTTGAACAAAGATTCTTTCATTACTTGACTAATGCAAAAGTTTAAAATGTTCAACACAATTCAATATATTGGTTTAAGTAATTGTTATAATTAATTATTTAAATAATTAAAAAATATAATATTAATATTTTTTTAATTATTTGTTTTATGACTTATTAATTGTTGTATAATTTATTAGGTCAAGTCAAGTACATTTTTAATAAAAAAATTAACAATATTTAATATATTTTATTTTCTAATTTATGAATTTATTAGTTTTTATACATAAATTTATTGAATAAATTTTCCAAATTACTTCAGAAAAAATTACTTTTATATCATTTACATTATTATATTAAAAAAATATCTATCTCTAATTATGAAACTTAATGTTTACCAAAAATACAATCTTACCCCTTCTTAATTTTTTGACACGTCATCAAAATTAAATCTTTTTGTATCTTTTGCTTCAACATTCCCCTATTTTTTCTCTCTTAAAACCAAATTAAAACAAACTCACTTTATAAAACAAACTAACTTCTATTCTCTATTTATGAAACTTAATGTTTACCAAAAATAAAATTTTACCCCTTCTTCATTTTTTGACACGTCATCAAAATTATATTCTTTTGTGTCTTTTACTTCAACCTCCCCCTATTTTTTCTCTCTTAAAAACAAATTAAAATAAAATCACTCGATAAAACACATTAATTTAAACTTTTTTTAAAGAACAAACTTAATCTTAATCCCAATCAAAACAAATTTTCCTATAATTCAACTTCTAAATATTTAAAGAGTTAAAAACAATTTACAATCAATTATCTTTCTCTAATTCTCTAATTATGAAAGATAATGACCAGTATAAACACAATTTTGCCCCATCTTAATATTTTGACACATCAACATATATTTACCTTTTTTTGTCTTTTGTAACAAAATATCCTATTTAGCTGAGAGAGAAAATAACTTTTAAAAGATTGATGTGATTTTGTAACAAAAAATTCCTTTTATATTGATATATCTAAACAAACTAAATTATTAAAAAAATGATTTTATTACGATAAACAAACACAAAATAGATTATGATTTTTTATAATTTTTAAAAAAATCACTAAATTATAGAATTTCAATATTATTTTTATTTTAATTTGTAACAAACAAGCTCTATGGGGTTTGTTATAACTTAAAAGAAAACTTTAAAGAGCATTGTACTTGTTTGTTATAACTTTTTAAAAAACCAGGTTAAAAAAAAATCTAAAAGCGTCTTTAAATGAAAAGAGATTATAGTAACTTTTCAAAAATATAAGAGAGGGAGAAAATAAGTATAAAAAAATGAAGATAATGTTGTAACAAAAAATCCATTTTATATAGTTGTATCCAAACAAATATTTTTTCCAAAGAAGTGATTGTTATTATGATAAACAACCACAAAATTGATTATACTTTTTCAAAAAAACTCTAAAAGATAATCTCTAAATGATGGAATATCAAAATATATTTTTATTCTATTAAAACCGAACCATATTTTCAATTTATATTTATTAAAAATAAGTCTTATGATTGTACCAAAAAAAAAGTTTTTGATGTTCATGTGCTTTTATCTCACACTGAATCTATTCGATGCAATATCACTACCTTCCTATAATTTTTTCTTTATTAGGATGCAATAGAAATACCTTCCTATAAGTTTTTCTTTTGTATGTAATCAAATGAAAAAAATGAGAACTGTTTACACATTTAGTCTAAAAAATCATCATAAATATAAATTTTAATAAAAACATTAATAAATACATTTCACTTATCAATAAAATAACAGAATATGGTTCAGACAATTATCGTTGATACCAATAAAACACTGAAAAAATATTTTCACTAATAAAATAAAAAAGAAAAAAAATTCAATTATATCTGATTGATAATCACAAAATAACATAACTTCATTCATAAAACAAAAAAAAAACATAACTTCAAGAAAAGTACAAAATATTTAATACAAGGCATATACATACTTTTAAAAAATTACACATTTTCAAGATTGTTTCTTTTCAAAAAATAATTTGCCTTTTTTTTTTATCCTTTTTTTAGTCAACAGAAAATTTATATTAAATAACAAGAAATAGATAAAGAGACTGAGGCATTAGACATGACTCAATTACAACCCAAAATGGGGATACATCATAATAAATCAAACCAAGTGGATCGACCCTAATCTATCCTAAAAATATTCACTAATCACGGCTGCAACCCAGTGAACCCATGTACGGGCGCGAAACCAGGTTACAAAAAAGAAAAGAAAAGTGAACATCTGCGAAGAACAATTAGTGGATCGATCATTAACACGACATCAAAATCCATGTGCCAACAGCTCCCTGAACAAACCAGCAACCATAAAAGCTCTTTCGAGCTTGAAGAACCAGAGTGTAGGCAAACAAGACACCTTGAAACCTGCAGATCTCAACATATTTGGAAACAACAGAAAATCAAAGAAGTCATGTCACCATGTCATATTATAAAATAATATATTTTATTGTTGTAGATTATTAATTATTATATCTTTTAGAAATATGACTATATAAAACATTGAAAAAATGATAATTGAGTCACTAAATAATATAATTATACAATTCATACACGGGAATCATAACGATATCTTTATCAATAATGAAATCTTTATTATTTTTAATATTTTTACACATTTTTTGTTTACCATTTCATAATATTTAATAACAACTATTTCAATGATTTTATCATGGTCAAATTACTCTTTAAAAAAATCATGGGCAAATTACACTAACCTCACTTAAGGTCTTCTCAAATAACACAAACACCCGCTCTATTTTTTAACTAAACTCTAATCTCCCTTATTTTTTTATCAAATTGACAAGCACTTCTCTTATGATATAACACGGTTTAAACTTTATTAATTCCATTTTTTTAGCAATTAACTTCTTCATATGAGTATGAACTCACTTAATTTTCGACAATTTTTCTTTTCATTTTTCACTTGGGTGATTTTTCCCAACTTATTGTTTCTCGGTCAAGCTGGTTTAATTTTTAAACACTAATGTAATAAAACAGATATATTCAAGATTATTTCCTTTTCATTGATCAACCACAATGTCTATCCACCAAAATTCTTCTCATTTCTATATTCTCACTTAATCTCTTCTATAATTGCCGATGTTTGATTCTATTTGGTGGTAAAAACAAATGTTGTTATTGTTTCTCCATTGCGAGAAAAAAAACCCCATTTAACTTAATTGTGAAAAGAGAAAACAGATACAAACAAACCAAAATGACTTAAATTAAATTGTATATTTACAAAATTATTGAAATGGATAAAATGAGGGGAGATTGATGTGTTTGGAAAATTAAAAGGGGTTCTTGTGTTATTTAAGAAAATCTCAAGGGAAGTCAATGTAATTTGTCCTTTTATCATTAACGTCGGTTTTATCATTAATTTTTTTTCTCAATTCATATAACATTGCAATGCACTTTGATGCATAATCCCCCGCTTCAAATTGCTAGTTAGTAATAAAAGTCACATCACGTTGTAAAGGAACAAAAAAAAATGACTTATAGTATTTTTATATTCCGTGAGATAAAAACCATTGATTACAATTTAATACTTTTAAATTATATTATAAAATAATATAATTGTTGAATGATGATCCTATAAATACAGCCTTACAATGTCTTCATGGTCACAAACCACAAATATTCATCTCATGGTTATTGTAACAATGAGATTTTATTCATCTTTTGTTCTTCTACTTTTTTTCTTTTGTAGATTATCTGTCACTAAGACTCAAAACCATGGCTTTAGTGTAGAACTCATCCATCCTATCTCCTCAAGATCACCATTTTACAATACTAAAGAAACTCAAATCGAACGAATTTCAAGTATTGTGAACCATTCCATCGACCGTGTTCGTTATCTCAACCATGTGTTTTCTTTTTCCCCAAATAAAGTGCAAGATGTGTCTTTATCATCATTTATGGGTGCTGGATATGTAATGAGTTATTCAATTGGCACCCCACCATTTCAACTATACAGTCTTATTGATACGGGAAATGATAACATTTGGTCCCAATGTAAGCCGTGCAAACCATGTTTAAACCAAACATCACCAATGTTTGACCCTTCAAAATCATCAACTTACAAAACCATTCCATGCACTTCTCCCATATGCACAAATGCAAATGGGCATTGCTCTTCCAATGATAAAAAGAAATGTGAATATAAATATACATATGGTGATGGGTATTCCCAAGGAGATCTTAGTATTGACACTCTTACTTTGAACTCTAACAATGGCACTCCTATCTCATTTAAAAATATTGTGATAGGATGTGGGCGTAGAAATCAGTGGCCACTAGAGGGGTATGTCTCAGGAAATATTGGCCTTGCACGTGGGCCTTTGTCTTTTATATCCCAATTGAATTCTTCAATTGGTGAAAAATTTTCTTATTGTCTAGTTCCATTATTTTCGAAGGCAAACGTTTCAAGCAAATTACATTTTGGAGATAAATCAATGGTTTCTGGACTTGGAACTGTTTCAACTCCCATAAAAGGGGAAAATGGTTACTTCACGACATTGGAAGCATTTAGTGTGGGAGATCACATTATAAAATTGGAGAACTCTGATAACCAAGAAAATTCCATCATTGATTCAGGAACAACGGTGACTATTTTGCCAAAGGACGTTTATTCTAGGTTAGAATCTGTAGTGTCAGATATGGTTAAGTTAAAGCGTGTTAAGGATCCTAGTCAACAGTTCAATCTTTGCTATCAAACGACATCAACAACGTTGGAGGTTCCAATAATCACTGCACATTTTAGTGGGGCGGATGTCCATTTGAATGCTCTAAACACCTTTTATCCAATTAATCACAAAGTTGTGTGCTTTGCTTTTGCTTCTGGTGGTAACTTTTCTAGTCTTGCGATATTTGGTAATGTAGCGCAGCAAAACTTTTTAGTTGGATTTGACCTCAAAAAAAATACTATCTCCTTTAAGCCCACCGATTGTACCAAACATTGACTTTATGTATGATTATGGTGGTAAATTAAATCAATAATAATACTAAAATTAATTTTTATGGTGCTTGATGATATTATTGTACATTTCATTGTGGTAGATAAATCCCTTATTTCTAACCTTAATTTGTTGAAAACCTTCCCCGTCCCCTCTTATAAATGCACCCATCAAACCCAATGACGAAATTTTTCCTCACTAAACTAAGTTAACCACACTTAATACACATAACAACACATACTAATTCCCCATGTACATGCAATAAATGCTTTCCCATTCCCGAAAATACTCCCATTTTCTATGTTTATATTACCAATTATTGCATTAAATTTTACATATTTTCCAATGTGTTCTTTAATTGCATGAAATAAATGCTTGCGCCCTTTTCCTATAATACTCCTCTTTCCTATGTGTATATTACCAATAGATGCATTAAATTTTACATCTGTTTCCAATGTGTGTTATGCTTCTCTAATTGTAACTATAACTAAACCCACTTTTCCACACTATTTCCAATAATTGCTTGCGTCTATTCCCTATATTACTCCATTTTCCTATTTTTATATTACCAATGGTTGCATTAAATTCAACAACTATTTCCAATGTGTGTTTGGTGAATGTGAGTAAAACACAAGAAGGGAGGGTTGAATTCTTCAGCTTCTCTTGTTTCCAAATGTTCTTGTATATATTCTTCTAGGATCAGAACTTGATTTAATCCTATGAATTTTAATCTATGGTCCTGAACATTTGAATATATATTAGCATATTCAATTGTTTTTTAATACTTTGTTATCATCAAAACTTTAGAGGTATTGTAGAAATCCAATTTTGTTCCAACAATCTTCCCCTTTTTGATGATGACAAACATAAGTATTTAAGACAATTGTTGTTGATTTAATTAACAAGTTGACTTCAGAGTCTGAAGTTTGTAAGCTCCCCAGGTTCCAAAGTCTAAGTCAATGAAAAACAATTCTAGATTAAAATTGCTAGGTTCTCTTATCCATTCAGACTCAGATTTAAATACTTTTATCTACTCCCCTTTTGTCGGCAACAAAAAAAAGCAAGAAATAAACAAATTGAGAAATAGATAGATAAGAAGATGTATATATTGAATCAAAAATCACATAGTCAAGTAATACAAATCCAAAGGTGAATTGTGTTGGTATATATGGCAAGATAGAATACTCGCTAGAGGGGGGTGAATAGCGTTTTAAATTTTTTATCAAGTTTTTCATGAAAGGCAGTTTGAAAACAATTCGACTAATTAGATTTGTGCTCGAAACAATAACAATGACAAAAGGATTAAGACAATGTAATGCACAATAAGATTTACTATTGAATTGAGAGATTCAAAGGCTAAATCTTAATACAATCAATGATTAATAATTCTCACACAACATACAAAACTAGACAATTCTCAAACCAAACCTAAGAGCAATTAAATCAGCTATAGCTAATGAACACAAGGTATATGTGTTTGAAAAACTGACACTATATTGAATCCAAATGTGATCAATGTGAATTAAAAGAAAACCTTATTCGATGAATTAAGTCAAGGTTAACAAATTGAGACAAGATCACATTCAAATCAATTTTAAAAAATTATCAAACAATCATATACTCAAATTAAACAAAATAAAATAGGAAAGGGAAGAGAAACGACACCGAGATTTATAGTAGTTCCCCCTTTTGTCCTCGCTTCGGGGAACATCTACTCTTCTTGGTGAAAAACGTCTCCACCAAGGACTTCCACTAAAATTGAATGTTTGATTACAATGTTGTGATTACAAGAACTCCTTCAATTACCCTAATTTTCAATTCCTATGCAATCACTCCCCCAATCTTCAAGTACCCTTTGAAATTGGTGTTTCTTTAAGTCTTCGAATCCTTAATCACTCGTGCAATCCTTGAAGCTCTTCCCGCGAACTCTTCTTTGCTCTGTCCGGTGGTTGGATCCCCTTCAACTCAAGAAGGTTAGAAAGAACCCCCAATACTCTTAGAGGTGGAATGAAATTACTCAATTCACTTTAGATCCTTGATTCCCAATCAATATCCTTGAAAGCAATCAACATACAATCCCTATAGCACTTTAGCAATCTATGAATCAAAGACCACAATGATTCTTAGAAAAAGTGTTTAATCTGAAGAACAAATGGAAAATGAGGTTTAGAGACTCTAGAGAGAATAGATGCAAATGATTCAGTAGTTTGGGTGTTATGAGGATATGAGTATATATACAAAAGGGTGGCAAGAGCAAATATTTGGCCAAAAACAACATAATGAATTGATTCACTAAATGTGTGATTCGATTCAGACAGCTAAAGATAAGCAAGATGTGTTAGAACAAGAAGTGTCTTGGGCAATTCCTCTAAGATTTTGATGATAACAAAGTATTGAAGAACATTTGGAATACTAATATATGTTCAATGTGCAGAATCATAGAAAGATCTATCAAGGAAGAACATATGAAGAGCACCAGAAGGAACAAGAGAAGTTAAGAAGACTATGGTGGAAGACCAAAGGAAGGTCAACCAGAAGTCAATGTCCTTAGAAGACGGGCACCACACAGATTCTGGAGAGGGAACTCAACAGATTCTGTAATGGTCATCAGACTCAGAAGCAGACATTGCAGACTTGAAACACATAAAGAAGATATAACATGTAAAAAGCAATCTATAAAATTAACAAGGAACACATACTCATGCATAGCATTGCAATTTGACATGAGAAAACAAATAATAAACGCAAAAAGGGTAAGAAAGATAATTTCCAAAGAAATGTCAAAACACATTTGACATACAACGGAAATTCTTTACCTATAACCAAATACCTACTCCCTTGTTCAAGTGCTTCCAAGAGTGATGATCAAGGAGAGGTCTCCTGTGACAATCCAAACATGATAAGGTCAATGGTGAGGTTAATTATTTTACATCCTCATATACGCCTTCAACACACTTTTCCTCTTAATATCCTTGCTAAAGACATGCAGCTTATAGTGGAGTGTCATCCTCGACTTGGCTCATGATCAACAATCCTATAACACACTCAAAACAACAAACCTTTCCCAACTAGTGGGAGTAACTGAAATACAAGGGTTCTCCAAATTGAAAAGTAGCGTTGAGATGTGCCCCCCTTTTCCAACAAAAACATAAAGATAGGGGATACTATAACAACCCGATTGTTTTAGCATTGGATTTATCTTTTATTATTAATTAGTATTATTTATTTAATTATAATTGTTAATTGATTATTTATGTGTGATTGGTGGGTTAGAGTAATTTTAAGTGATGGAGGGTATTTTAGTCATTTTATGGGTGAGTGGCATGTTTGTAAATATGTTAGAACCAGAAATTTGAATTTTAGAGAATAGTGGTGTATAAGTAATATGGGGGGTTTAAGTGAAGTAAAAGTGTAGAGAAAATAACTGTGAGACAATTATGACTAAGCCCATTAGTGGGAATAACCCTAAAACCTTATTATAAAGGCTAAAGTGTACTTTTGGCCCCCTAAGTTTTAAAATGTTGCGATTTTGGCCCCCTATTAAAAAAATGAAAAATTTGGCCCCCCAAGAATTTGCCCCTTTGCAATAGTAGTCCTTTTGGCCAATTTTGACCTAGTCAACGCCTATGTGGCAGACCATGTGTGTAATTAGTTAATTAAAAAAAAATTAAAAAAGACACATAATCATTTACTAAACTAAATAAATGATAAAAAATTAAAAAATCAGAAAGCGGCGACGACAATGATGATGAAGGTCCTTTCTTTGACTTAGAGTTTACTGCACCTGAAGAAGAAGAAGATGGTTCTGAAGAATCCAACAATAACAACCAACAACAACAAGAAGAAGAACAAGATGAAGACGATGAAGAAGAAGAAGATTCTGATGATGAAGATGGTGGTGAGACTGAGAGTGAGTTTAAGATAACACTTTCTCTTTCAAATAATGAAAGAAGTGATGCAAATCTTTCACTGTCACCTTCAGAGGATTTATTCTTCAAAGGAAAGCTTGTTCAGTTGAAACCTTCTTCCTTCATTCTCAACAACAACAACAGTTCAGATTCAGAACCAAACTCAAAACCTCAATTCACTGCTTCATTGTTAAAATCAGCAACCAAGTTTCGTGTCTTCATGTCTGGTCTCAAAAAACCAAAAACCGATTCTGTTCTTGAAAAGAAGCAACACAAACCAGAGAGAATCAAATTCAAAGTTGAAGAAGTTCCTATTGTGTCACTTTTCACCAGAGACAAAAACAACAAATCTCATACAAACCAGAAAATTGAACATGAATCATCGTTATCACCTTTGGAAGAGAAGCGTTTCTCTAAGGAAGTAGTTATGCACAAGTATTTGAAAATGGTGAAACCTCTTTACATAAGGGTTTCTCGTAGGTACAGCCATGGTGAAAAGGTTGAAGCATAAATAGCGAAAGAAGATGAAACCGTAGCTGAAAGTGAAGAAAACAATGGTAAGAGTCAGAGTCAAAAACAGGGGAATAATATTCTGGCAGGGCTTAGAGTTGTTTACAAACATTTAGGCTCTGTTTGGATTGATGGTGTGCGCCCTCTTTTAAAAACGCGCAATCTTCCGAGGCGTGTGCGAACGCTCGGAAGGCCTTGTGAAGTCGCCACCAAAGTTTTTGTGTAAAGGGAACGTTGATAAACCCTTAAGTTTTTTGTTTGAAGGGAAACGATAATAAAACCCTTGACGATGAGGAAAAGGACTGGTCATCGCAACCATTGTCGGGTTCGGGAGTCGATTACGCAAGGGGAAGGTATTAGCACCCCTCACGTCCGTTGTACTCAACGGGAACCTTCTATTTGGCTAAAGCTTAAAATGTTTTTAATTGTTTTGCGCGCATGCTTATCTATGTAAAAAGGGAAAAAGAAAAAATATGATGCAAGGGAAAAAGAAAGTTTTTTATTATTGCGCTTGACAAGATGGCGATCTTGCTCCTACGTATCTCCCGGTAGTCGGAGAATTCAAAGCGTACGTAGTTCATTGGTAAAGAACGTACATATGTTGGTTATTTTTAATGGACGATGTTTTGACCGAATTCTTGCGATTAAACGTAGCTTGTATGCTCGCGTATGGGAGACTTAAGCGTATAGCTTGTATGCTCGCGCATGGGAGGCTTAAGCGTTTGTTTACGAATCGCGCTTAGAATAGGTAAAACATGTCCGTTGGGTAAAAGGGTTGGAATTGGTCGCTTTGGGACCAAAATGGTGCAATGGACTCAATCGAGTCGATCATTGACCGGAGTGACTCCAACGAGTCGGGGAAAGGTTCGATTGATCCAACGGGATCAAGAACGGGTACAATGGACTCGATCGAGTCGAACATTGCCCGGAGTGACTCAAACGAGTCGAGGGATTGAATCTAGTGGCCACGGGGGACCAAAAGGTTCGGATTGACCACAAGGGGCCAAGAATTGGTTTGGTATGGTCGGATACGTTGAAAATGGAATGACGATTATCCGAACGACGAGACATACGTCACGCATTCGTACAATCGGGGCAATGGAGAGACATACGTCACACCATTCCTTTTTCATTCAAGTTTTTGGTTGAATTTCTTAGAAATCCCAAAGTTTATCAAAACATTTGGTTTGGAACTCAAAATGAAGAGGTTTTAACAATTTTGTGAAAAAACGCACAAGTTCGGCTCGTTTTGCGAACGGTTTTGAAAAGCGAACAAATTCGGCTTATGTTCACGTTTGGTTTTGAAAATCATGAACAATGTTTATTGTTCAAGTTTGGATTTGGAAGTGATGAACATAGCTTGTTTGTTCAAGTTATTTTGAAAGTTTGTGGACATAACTTGTTTTGCAAGTTATCCACAAAAGTGTTACCCGAACTTGCGAATTTTCCAATATTATGCAAAATCCTTGAATAGGTTTGAGTAAAATGAGTTTTAAACCTCCTAGGTTCTGAGATCTTGGGCTAGAACCTCAAAAATTGGCCATTTGGGAGCCTAAACTCAGATTCTGAGTTCTGTCATGGTCGCTCTGCAACCATGACTTCGCACTGCGAACAATGCGAATTTTTGAGTTCAGAAGCTGTTTCTGAACTGTTGTTCAGAAACAACTTCTGAACACACTCAGGACCTTTTAGGAGAGTGAAATGCTTTGAGTTTTTGCAATGAAAAGGGCTGGACAAACCAGTTTTGATGTTTTGCAAACCTTGGGATTTCTTTTGAAATTCAAAAGGGGTTTTTAGAACAAAAAGGTTTTGATCCAAAATTGATATGCAAGCACAACTATAAATGCAAGATAATGACTTAGAAACTTACAGAGATCCTTAGCAAAGCTCCTACTGCAATGAACTTGGATTGGTTGAAGGTTCTTGCAAAGGTTTTGAATGTGCAATGAACTTGTGCAAAGCTTTGTATTGGAATTGGTTTTTGCTAGGGCTTTGTGCTGTTTTCTCTGGTTGTTTGTAAGTGTTTCAAGTGTTAATGAGTAGTGTTTCTTTGTGTGTATAATGCTATATTTGCTCTTGCCTTGCATCTCTATTTATAGGCCAAAATGCAATCCAATGCAATGATGGAAAATCCATAGGACCTAGCTGGTTTGTGGGCTAAATTCAGGCTAAATGACTTTGCATTTAATGCTAAAGGATAGAGGTAACCCTGCCTTGTGCCAAGGGTTAATACCTTGACTGATTTCAGCCACAAATTCAATGGTCTTTGGATATAAATGATGATGAAACATGGCTGGATTGCAATTGGCTATGCTTGGGGATTAATCCTTGCAATCACAATGGTTGGACAATGAAAACGTGCACTGTGATGTGCAGAGGTTGGGGGATGCAAAAGGCAACATGTGGCTGGTGTGAGAGGGATGAAAAGCTGCTGAAAAAACAGGGCAAGCAATCATGGTTTTTGCAAGTGAAAACCAGCTGGGTTTGACTGGTTTTGGGGAAGCAAGCAGGAAGAAAGTCCTCAAGCTGGTGGTTGGCAACCCTAGGGTCAGTAGCTGGTCACTTGGGAGGGACAAGAGCTGCCCAAGGGCAAGCCCACTTGCTTGCCACATGCTAGGTTGGAAGAAAAAGCTTCTTTCCTTGGCATTAATGGCAAGTCTCTCAACTCTGGCTTTGCTGAGCCCAATTAGCCATGAATGCTGATGAAAATAATAATGCAAATGATGTGTAACAAAAACTGGAATTAAATCAAAGAAACCAAAAATCTGCAGAAAAATCGCAGACTTCGCACTGCGAAGTCACCATTTTTGAAATGTTGACTTTTTTGTTGACTTTGACTTTTTCCCCCTCTTTGTTTTTTTTTTATTTTTGTTTTAAAAGACTTAGGACAAAATTGGGGTACTATAGCTGCCCCTACTTAATTGTGTCTTTGCATAGAGTGTGTGAGTGCCAAGGGCATCTCATGAACTCTTTGCAAAGATCAATTAAGTAAAAGAAGGACCCGAATTTTGTCCTTCGCGGTATGAAAGCAAGGTAAAAGATCGTCACTTAAACATCTGAGATGTGTATGAACGCTCAAAAGGTTAGGCGATTAGATCTGAAGAGAAAAAGATTGTCACCTAATCAGGTGATTTCAATCTGCGAGACGTGTATGAACGCTCGAAAAGTGAAAAAATTGCGAGACGTGTATGAACGCTCGAAAAGGGAAAAGCTTGCGAGACGTGTATGAACGCTCGAAAGGGAAAAAAGCTTTGCGAGACGTGTATGAACGCTCGAAAGGGAAAAGGCTTACGAGACGTGTATGAACGCTCGAAAGGGAAAAGGCTTACGAGACGTGTATGAACGCTCGAAAGGGAAAAAAGCTTACGAGACGTGTATGAACGCTCGAAAGGGAAAAAAGCTTACGAGACGTGTATGAACGCTCGAAAGGTAAAAAGACTTACGAGACGTGTATGAACGCTCGAAAGGGTAAAAGGCTTTGCGAGACATGTATGAACGCTCGAAAGATAAAAGGCTTACGAAACGTGTATGAACGCTCGAAAGGGAAAAAAGCTTACGAGACGTGTATGAACGCTCGAAACGTAAAAGGCTTACGAGACGTGTATGAACGCTCGAAAAGGGAACAAGCTTACGAGACGTGTATGAACGCTCGAAAGATAAAAGTTTACGAGACGTGTATGAACGCTCGAAAATGGAAAAAGCTTACGAGACGTGTATGAACGCTCGAAAGGTAAAAGTTTACGAGACGTGTATGAACGCTCGAAAAGGGAAAAAGCTTACGAGACGTGTATGAACGCTCGAAAAATAAAAGTTTATGAGACGTGTATGAACGCTCGAAAGGTAAAAGGCTTACGAGACGTGTATGAACGCTCGAAAAGGGAAAAAGCTTACGAGACGTGTATGAACGCTCGAAAGATAAAAGTTTACGAGACGTGTATGAACGCTCGAAAAGGGAAAAAGCTTACGAGACGTGTATGAACGCTCGAAAGGTAAAAGTTTACGAGACGTGTATGAACGCTCGAAAAGGGAAAAAGCTTACGAGACGTGTATGAACGCTCGAAAAATAAAAGTTTACGAGACGTGTATGAATGCTCGAAAAGGGAAAAAGCTTACGAGACGTGTATGAACGCTCGAAAGGTAAAAGTTTACGAGACGTGTATGAACTCTCGAAAAGGGAAAAAGCTTACGAGACGTGTATGAACGTTCGAAAGGTAAAAGTTTACGAGACGTGTATGAACGCTCGAAAAATAAAAGATCGCCACTTAATCCGGTGATCTGATCGGAAAAAGATAAAGGATCGTCACCTAAACAGGTGGCCTTAATCTGGAAAAGATAAAGGATCGTCACCTAAACAGGAGGCCTTAATCTGGAAAAGATAAAGGATCGTCACCTAAACAGGTGGCCTTAATCTGGAATGATCATCACCTAATTAGGTGATTGGATCTGAAAAAGTCGTCGCCTGAATAGGTGCTTAGACTTAACTGGGGAAATAGGACCTACCACTGTAGGGATAGTGTAATCGTCTCTAGGCATGGCTAGTACTTAGATTGTTGAAAAGGGAAACATGATTGTATGATGCATGACATGCTTCATGTTGTTTTATGCAATATGTTATGCAATATGGTATGATATGAGGTAGACTCAATCTGAATTTCGTTTTGGAAAACTCAGCTAGGACACCTAATGGCCGTGAGCAGGTCACCTGGGGATGTGATAAGTTTGGGAAGGAAACCGCCGGGGTTATTCTAGGAGAACTTACTGGGGAAGCTCTGGAATGGGCCAACTGGGGAACACTAGGGATGATGAATGGATGTTGGTGAATATGTGAT
Source organism: Medicago ruthenica (assembly GCA_018208015.1). NCBI lineage: Eukaryota > Viridiplantae > Streptophyta > Magnoliopsida > Fabales > Fabaceae > Medicago > Medicago ruthenica. The sequence goes on along the minus strand of CM031375.1, from coordinate 56,680,440 downwards.
ACTCACTGGAGAATCCTCGTGGGGAATGCATGACATGATTATGAGATGCATGTATTATGATTGATTTATGCATGTATGAATGCATTATGATATGATGCATGTATGAATTATGAATGATATGCATGTATGATGATTGGGTGCCGAGCAAAGTCGGTCTTTGGGTGAAATTGTATTTGGATGTAAGTAGATGCCAAGCATGGTTGGGCTCTTTCTGGGGATTTGTTTTTGTGATTGCCAATGATGATTGGGCTCTTTTTTTTTGGGTTGAGACTCGCTGGGGAATGTCAATGATAATTGGGCTATTTGGTTTGCCAATGAATATTGGGCTTTTGGTTTGCCAATGATTATTGGACTTTGGTTTTGCCAATGATTATTGGACTTTTGGTTTGCCAATAATTATTGGGCTTTGGTTCGCCAATGAATATTGGGCTTGGGTTGCCAATGAATATTGGACTTTGTGGTTGGGTGCCAATGATTATTGGGCTTTTGGTTTGCCAATGATTATTGGACTTTGGTTTTGCCAATGATTATTGGACTTTGTGGTTGGGTGCCAATGATTATTGGGCTTTTGGTTTGCCAATGATTATTGGACTTGGGTTTGCCAATGATTATTGGGCTTTTGGTTTTGGTTGCCGAGCGAGGTCGGGCTTTTGTTGATTGGTTGCCGAGCGAGGTCGGGCTTTTGTTGATTGGTTGCCGAGCGAGGTCGGGCTTTGTGTTTTTGGTTGCCGAGCGAGGTCGGGCTTTTTGTGATGTGGGGAATTGTCTTTTCGACACCCGGGATCTTTGCGTTTCACGTATCGTGAGTTACGCACTTGTTTCTACTGAAAAGCAGGATCTTGAAGTGCCCGATGAAGTGTTTCAGGCTTTGAGTCCTTTGATGCAATACCGGGGATCAAAGAAATTCTTTCGACATTTAACGTCTAAGTAAAAAACACATTTTTTGTTTTTTTGTTTTTATGTTATTCCCATATTTCAATGCATTATTTATCATGAATAAAAACACATTTTATGAACAAGTAAGAACGCATAACAATAAAAGGCTTAAAGATGGTTTTTTTTTTTTTATGAAAACTTAGTCCTTTGTATGGGTAACTAAACATGAAAATGTAATCCCTATAAGAGGAGATTACAGAGATAGAGAAAAGGGAAGAAACAAAAAGGCAAATGGAAATTTGCTTGGGTTTCACGTGCTACTTTCCCTATGACTTTGAAATTCTTTGCTTTGAAAGACGATAACGAGGCTGATTTTTTCCCTCTCGAATTCTGTCCGGACCTCATGTGCCGCAGTCTTTTGCCCTTTTCTTTTTTATTTTGAAACCCCTAACTTTTGCCTGGACCGCTCTTTCGAGTTTTCAGTCCACCGGGGTGTATTTCCTTTTTTGATGTCCTTAATTTTTGCCTAGACCGCCTTTTCAGGTTTTCGATCTACCAGGACGCTATCTATTGCCTAAACCGCCCTTTTCGGGTTTTCGATTTAGCGAGCTTTTTTTTTTTGGGCATAATAAATTTTTTGACTGCGTTGGAGTCTATTGATAGGGGGATTCCTCTCCATCCATAGTAGTGATGATTAAGGCTTCGTTAGAGAAAGTCCCTTTTACTATGTATGGTTCTTTGTAGGAGTCCATTTCCCGTGGGGATCCTTGTGGATAGGTAATATCTTCTTGAGCACTAGGTCTCCTTCTTTGAATTCTTGAGGACGGACCTTTTTGTTGAATGCCCTCTTGAGCCTCTTTTGGCACAGCTGTCCATGACACAATGCTGTGAGGCGCTTCTCCTCTATGAGGTTCAGTTGGTCAAATCGTGTTTGGACCCATTTGGCTTCCTCTAATTTTGTTTCCATCAAGACCCTTAACAGGGGAGTTTCAACTTTGATGGGAAGCATGGCCTCCATGCCGTATATTAGGGAAAAAGGGGTTGCCCTGGTTGAAGTGCGAATGGCTGCTTTATAGCCATGTAGTGCAAAGGGAAGCATCTCATGCTAAGCCTTGTAGGTTTTTTACCATCCTTTGGATGATTTTCTTTGATGTTTTTTTTTGGCCGCTTCTTCCACACCGTATATCTTTGGCCGGTATGGGGAGGGGTGGTGGCATCCGATTTCGAAATCTTTGCACAACTTCTTTTTTGTGTTGTTGTTAGATTTGCCCCAATATTTGTGATGATTTTTGTAGGGAGTGCCGTAACGGCAAATGATTTCTTTTTTGATGAATCGGGCCACCACTTGCTTGGTCATGTTTGCATACGAAGCTGCTTCGACCCACTTGGTGAAATAGTCGATGGCGACTAGTATGAACTGGTGTCCATTTGAAGCCTTGGGCTCGATCATTCCAATCGTGTCTATGCCCCGCATAGAAAAAGGCCAGGGTACTGACATGACATTTAGTGGAATTGGGTGGCACGTGCCCCTTGTCGGCTTAAATTTGCCCCTTGTGACATGCTTTGGCGTAGTGAAAGCAATCGGCTTCTATAGTTAGCCAATAATAACCCGCCCTTAGGATATATATTTGTATGTCCGTTGGCATGGGTTTGGAAGGACTCCTCATGGATTTCTTTGATGAGCATGACTGCTTCATGTTTATCCATACATCTGAGTGAGACCATTCATAATTTTCTCTTGTAGATGGTATTCCCGCTGAGGAAAAACTGTGGTGCCAACCTTTTGAGGGTTCTCTTGATGATTGTATTACCCTATCCACTTGATCCTTAGGTCTGGACAATCCTTCAGGAGGTTCATAATCATCCTCATTATCGCCTTCCGTTTGGTTAATTAGAAAATCAAAGTCGCAAGGGATCGTAGCAGTGTTTTTTTTGGATTTGTGAATCTATGAGTATGATTTTTTGATTTGAGGGTTGCAAAAATTTATTGCTAATTAAGAACAAAAGAAAAACGATCTCCATTGAACATAAATTGCAATTTCATTAATGATGAAAATGATTTGAAATATGGGGGTCCCATAAAGTTAATCCTCTGCCTTGGACAGAGCAAAGTGATTTTTTTTTTGTTTTTTTTTTAAAACATGTTAAATTACTTGGACAAAGAAATGTTTTCTGGAATTTCGATGGCCTTCCGGTTGCTCGGATCTCATCAGAAACGTCACGGTGCACCGGGTCGGGTACTTCTTTTTTGTTTTGGCATAGGGGAATGTTGTGGGTGTTTCTTTGAAATGTATGGAAATGCATGTATGCATGTATGAATGCAATGCTTATGCAAAAACATGCCCCTTTTTTTTGTTTATGCAAAAAAAAAAAAATTCCATGAATGCACATGTTTATGGTATGCAGGGGTATGGTATATGAAGGTTCGAAACTTCCCCCCATCCTCACATGTAGGCTCTAGAGATGAGATTTTCTAAAAAGGTCCCTAGAGTCATAGATCTCACATGAAATTTAGGTCGTCGATCGCGACACGCGTGACTTCAATTCATTCCATGTGAAAATCTCCTATAAGCGGGGTTGGGCATCCTACCTCACGGACATACGTCAACGCGGGCTTCCGCTCACAACCACCATTCTAACTTAGTTTTCTCTCGAGCTCGGGTAGAGAGCCTCACACGTCCGGCATTAACCCGAACAATGTGGAGTAACATCGCTCAAGTAACATCCCCGCATTTGATATATATGATATGAATATAAAGCAATATAAAGCATTTATAACATAAAGCAAGAGGATGACACAGATAAATAAAATAAAAGCATGCGCACAAAAAGAGATGAAAACATTTAGCTTAAAAGCTAAATAGGATAGGCTTGACTCGCTAGTGGGAAATTAGTCCCCAGTGAAGTCGCCAGCTGTGCGCCCTCGTTTAAAAACGCGCAATCTTCCGAGGCGTGTGCGAACGCTCGGAAGGCCTTGTGAAGTCGCCACCAAAGTTTTTGTGTAAAGGGAACGTTGATAAACCCTTAAGTTTTTTGTTTGAAGGGAAACGATAATAAAACCCTTGACGATGAGGAAAAGGACTGGTCATCGCAACCATTGTCGGGTTTGGGAGTCGATTACGCAAGGGGAAGGTATTAGCACCCCTCACGTCCGTTGTACTCAACAGGAACCTTCTATTTGGCTAAAGCTTAAAATGTTTTTAATTGTTTTGCGCGCATGCTTATCTATGTATAAAGGGAAAAAGAAAAAATATGATGCAAGGGGAAAAGAAAGTTTTTTATTATTGCGCTTGACAAGATGGCGATCTTGCTCCTACGTATCTCCCGGTAGTCGGAGAATTCAAAGCGTACGTAGTTCTTTGGTAAAGAACGTACATATGTTGGTTATTTTTAATGGACGATGTTTTGACCGAATTCTTGCGATTAAACGTAGCTTGTATGCTCGTGTATGGGAGACTTAAGCGTATAGCTTGTATGCTCGTGTATGGGAGACTTAAGCGTATAGCTTGTATGCTCGCGCATGGGAGGCTTAAGCGTTTGTTTACGAATCGCGCTTAGAATAGGTAAAACATGTCCGTTGGGTAAAAGGGTTCGAATTGGTCGCTTTGGGACCAAAATGGTGCAATGGACTCAATCGAGTCGATCATTGACCGGAGTGACTCCAACGAGTCGGGGAAAGGTTCGATTGATCCAACGGGATCAAGAACGGGTACAATGGACTCGATCGAGTCGAACATTGCCCGGAGTGACTCAAACGAGTCGAGGGATTGAATCTAGTGGCCACGGGGGACCAAAAGGTTCGGATTGACCACAAGGGGCCAAGAATTGGTTTGGTATGGTTGGATACGTTGAAAATGGAATGACGATTATCCGAACGACGAGACATACGTCACGCATTCGTACAATCGGGGCAATGGAGAGACATACGTCACACCATTCCTTTTTCATTCAAGTTTTTGGTTGAATTTCTTAGAAATCCCAAAGTTTATCAAAACATTTGGTTTGGAACTCAAAATGAAGAGGTTTTAACAATTTTGTGAAAAAACGCACAAGTTCGGCTCGTTTTGCGAACGGTTTTGAAAAGCGAACAAATTCGGCTTATGTTCACGTTTGGTTTTGAAAATCATGAACAATGTTTATTGTTCAAGTTTGGATTTGGAAGTGATGAACATAGCTTGTTTGTTCAAGTTGTTTTGAAAGTTTGTGGACATAACTTGTTTTGCAAGTTATCCACAAAAGTGTTACCCGAACTTGCGAATTTTACAATATTATGCAAAATCCTTGAATAGGTTTGAGTAAAATGAGTTTCAAACCTCCTAGGTTCTGAGCTCTTGGGCTAGAACCTCAAAAATTGGCCATTTGGGAGCCTAAACTCAGATTCTGAGTTCTGTCATGGTCGCTCTGCGACCATGACTTCGCACTGCGAACAATGCGAATTTTTGAGTTCAGAAGCTGTTTCTGAACTGTTGTTCAGAAACAACTTCTGAACACACTCAGGACCTTTTAGGAGAGTGAAAAGCTTTGAGTTTTTGCAATGAAAAGGGCTGGATAAACCAGTTTTGATGTTTTGCAAACCTTGGGATTTCTTTTGAAATTCAAAAGGGGTTTTTAGAACAAAAAGGTTTTGATCCAAAATTGATACGCAAGCACAACTATAAATGCAAGATAATGACTTAGAAACTTACAGAGATCCTTAGCAAAGCTCCTACTGCAATGAACTTGGATTGGTTGATGGTTCTTGCAAAGGTTTTGAATGTGCAATGAACTTGTGCAAAGCTTTGTATTGGAATTGGTTTTTGCTAGGGCTTTGTGCTGTTTTCTCTGGTTGTTTGTAAGTGTTTCAAGTGTTAATGAGTAGTGTTTCTTTGTGTGTATAATGCTATATTTGCTCTTGCCTTGCATCTCTATTTATAGGCCAAAATGCAATCCAATGCAATGATGGAAAATCCATAGGACCTAGCTGGTTTGTGGGCTAAATTCAGGCTAAATGGCTTTGCATTTAATGCTAAAGGATAGAGGTAACCCTGCCTTGTGCCAAGGGTTAAAACCTTGACTGATTTCAGCCACAAATTCAATGGTCTTTGGATAGAAATGATGATGAAACATGGCTGGATTGCAATTGGCTATGCTTGGGGATTAATCCTTGCAATCTCAATGGTTGGACAATGAAAACGTGCACTGTGATGTGCAGAGGTTGGGGGATGCAAAAGGAAACATGTGGCTGGTGTGAGAGGGATGAAAAGCTGCTGAAAAAACAGGGCAAGCAATCATGGTTTTTGCAAGTGAAAACCAGCTGGGTTTGACTGGTTTTGGGGAAGCAAGCAGGAAGAAAGTCCTCAAGCTGGTGGCTGGCAACCCTAGGGTCAGTAGCAGGTCACTTGGGAGGGACAAGAGCTGCCCAAGGGCAAGCCCACTTGCTTGCCACATGCTAGGTTGGAAGAAAAAGCATCTTTCCTTGGCATTAATGGCAAGTCTCTCAACTCTGGCTTTGCTGAGCCCAATTAGCCATGAATGCTGATGAAAATAATAATGCAAATGATGTGTAACAAAAACTGGAATTAAATCAAAGAAACCAAAAATCTGCAGAAAAATCGCAGACTTCGTACTGCGAAGTCACCATTTTTGAAATGTTGACTTTTTTGTTGACTTTTGTTGACTTTGACTTTTTCCCCCTCTTTGTTTTTTTTTTATTTTTGTTTTAAAAGGCTTAGGACAAAATTGGGGTACTACAGATGTGTTGTAGTGGAATGGAATGGAATGGGATGGCATATAATAAAATTCCATTGTTTGGATTGATGGGATGTAAATGGAATGGAATGGAACACAATGGAACCAATTTCATTCTATACCACTCAATCTTTTAATTTCTCATTCCCCCCAATTTGGGGGTATCCAATGGAATGAAACTTGTGTCTTGAAATTTTACTATTCTACCCTCATTTTATTTGCCTCTTCCTCTACTCAGTCACAATTTCCCACATGTTCTTTTCTTCATTTCTTCCTACTGACTGCTCATCTCACTTTCTTCTTCTCTGTACTGGCTGCTCATCTCACTTTCTTCTTCTCTGGTGTCTTCTCATTCCGATACGATTTTTCTTCACAAGGTACTTCATTTCTACATGATTTACATTGATTTTATTTTTACCATGTCATCACACCATTTTATGCTTGTTTAGATTACGGGAAGCTTTTAGAAACAATCCATGATATGCAGTTTTGAATCTCATGCAATTTTTACCGTGATATGCAATTTTGAATCCTTAATAATAATACATAGCATATACACTACAAGAATTTTTACTGTGATCTTTTAATCACTTGTGAAAAGAATATCTATGAGCCATTTATTTTGTCACTGTATGCTTATATGCATGTTTAGTTATGTATATCAAATTTCATTTGTCACCTTGATCTTTTCATTTTTATTATGTGTATCATAACAGCAATCCTTTGTGAGCCATTTATTTTGTGAACTAGTGTCAAATTTTTCATTTATTTTAGGTGATTGTGAACAATTTATATACTGCTTTATTTAGGTATCCGATGATTTTGTCATTTTTGGTAGTGTGAAATTTTTCTATATAGATAGTTGATGAATGTGTAATATAGAGGGTGTGTTCTTTTTATTTGTTTATGCTAGTTTCTTATATATGGCATATGCATTTGATTTGCTTTTTTCCTGGAACTGAGATTATGTCTATATGCTAGTTGTATAAAGTAACCATCATTAGAACAATGAAGACTGAGATTTTGTCTATACATTAGTTTTTATCATTTTTTCCTGCTATTGAGTTTTTCTCTATATATGATTGTTTTATTTTTTTTGCTTTGTTATTTGTGGTACTGAGTTTTTGTCTATATGTGATTTTCTTTTCTTTTGTTTGCTTTGTTATAGATGACTAATGAAGACATGAGAACAAAACATTTGAAATTGCTTCAAATGATGATTGTTCAAGTATCCATCATTATAGTTCTAATATTTCGCCTAAAAAACAAGTCTAGATCTCAAATACCCTCTAGAATCACAGAGCATAGAGAGAAAGTTAGGAACGAACTAATGAAACATATAATAGGTAGTGATCGATGTTATGATATAATTCGTATGAGTCCCAAAGCTTTCGTAAACTTGTGAACCTTATTACGAGATCACGGTGGGCTTACGCATACACGAAGAGCATCTATCGAGGAACAAGTAGCCAAATTTCTTCACATAGTCGGACATAATGTTAGAAATCGTGTGATGTCCTTCTTCTGTAGACGCTCAGGTGAAACTATTAGTCGTCATTTTCATAGAGTATTAGATGCTCTGATAGAATTGGAAGACAAATTTTTTAAACAACCTGATGGAACACAAGTGCCTCCAGAGATACGTAACAACAATAGGTTCTACCCATATTTCAAGGTAAGAATAAGTTTGTCTTACACTTTGATAAGTTATGTTATACACTTTTAATGGGATAATTGAATGTCAGGACTGTATCGGAGCAATTGACTGTACACATGTACGTGTCAAAGTTCCAACAGAACTTGCACCTAGATACCGTGGTAGAAAAGATTACCCTACACAAAATGTACTCGCTGCGTGCACATTTGACTTGAAATTTACATGTCTTGGTTGGATGGGAAGGAACAACATCAGACTCAAGAATAGTAAAAAGTGCTTTGACACGTCGGTATCCTCTTAAAGTCCCACAAGGTAACAAAAAAATACAAAAGCTTTTTATAAGTATGTAGCTTATCCAAACTAAGAGACTCATTATTTTCTATAGGAAAATATTATCTTGCTGATGCGGGATTTCCTTTAAATGCATGTCTCATCACACCTTATAGAGGAGAACGTTACCACTTACAAGAATATTCTAGAAATCCACCTCGAAACCCTCGTGAGTTGTTCAACAATCGACATTCGTCGTTACGAATGTCTATTGAATGTGCATTTGGAGTGTTGAAGAAGAGATTTCCAATTCTACAAACTTCAACTGAACCCACATTTGGAATTAAAACTCAAAATAAAATCATTGTTGCTTGTTGCATCTTACACAATTATTTGATGACTGAAGACCCTACTCAGAATCTAATAGACGAGGTGCGCCATGAGCTCGCAAATGAAAGCGGTTTGCAAGAGGGACATCAAGCTCAAAGAGAAAACAATGATGATACAACTAGAGGAGAGATAGTTAGAGATGATGTTACTGGTTCAATGTGGATAACTTACTAAAAAAGTGTTTACATGCCTCTCTTTCAAATATGGAGTGTTCTTAGGCTACTTTGGCTAGTTTGTTTTGATGTTTTGGGCTTATGTTTTGAAGCTTAATGTGTTGCCATTTGTTTTAGTATGAAAATTGAAACTTTGCTGATGCTAATGTGAACTTGGGTGAATCTGTTTGCAATCAGAATCTTAATTTTTAGTGCTTGGAATCTTCATATTGCAACTTGTGCTTGAGTTTGTAATTTGTGCTTAAATTATTATATATGTCGTTGGTTTTTTTTTTTAATATTAGATATGGAAGAAAGTTCAAAGAAGCCAAGGAAATCCAAAGGTCTTGATACTTGTAATTGGACTTTAGCTATGGATGAGGTATTGATTGATGCATATTTGCATCAACATATTATGGGAAATAAAAATGGTAACAGTCTGACATCTTCAACAATGGATAATATTTTTCAAGAGTTGAAAACTTACTTTCCAGACAAGCCAATTACTAAAGACAAGATTAAAGATCACATGAAAAATATCAAAGCAAAGTTCAATCCTTGTTATGATGTTTTCAAGAATGGTCTGAGTGGGTTTGCATGGAATGCAGCGACAAATATGTGGATTGCCGAAGATGAAGTCTGGGAAAGTCTAATTAAGGTATTATTTACTTTAACTGGAGTATTTTTTATTAAGTGTACACGATAAGTTTTTTTTATGTAACACTTTTTTTATTACGAAATTGTAGACAAAACCTGTAGCTGCTGAATGGAAAAATAAGCCTATTATGTTTTATGATAAACTAGCAATTCTTTTTGGGAAAGATCGAGCAACGGGAGATGATGAAGATACAGGATCTGAAATGAGAGCAAAAAAAGCTGCAAGTGGTAAAAAAAATTACTGCCCAACCATTGAGGATATAGACCATTTGGTTGAAACCAATGAAGTTACTTTGGAGGGATTTGAAGTTGATGAGGAATTTGATCCCAATGGTTCTCCTAAAAGACCTTATATTAGGAAGCCTCAAGATGTTCAAGATGTACCATCCTCTAGGAATAAGAAACGTGCAAGAAAGGTGGATGAAGATGAGACAAGCATGGGCGAAATTGCTAAGACTTTTAAGAAAATGGCTGAGATGTTTGAACTGAACACTGCAGAGTTGGTCAAACAGAATAAGAGTTCTAGCACTGAAGATGTTTGGGCTAACTTGGTCGAGATTGGTGTTGAAGAAGCTTCCTTGCCTTGTGTCTACATGCACCTTGTTCAACATCCAGAAGCATTGAAAGCTTTTAATGGAATTCCAGTTGATAAGCGTAAGGAAATGTTACCTTACATTGTGCCGAACTATCCTGGAAGAAGAGTATTATGATCAACAGTGAACCCATGTTTGACTTATTTTGTTAGTAAGAGCTAATGTTGGTTGAAAAGAAACTCTTTTGTTTGTTTTAGCTTTTTGAGAGGTTTCAAAAGCCATTTTTGTAGAAGCAAGAAAAACTTGTTTTATTGAAGAAAAAAAAAGTGGACAAGCATTGTTATTTTCTGTCTGGGTTCTAACATTACTCATGCAAGTACATGTTATTTATCAACTATTGCATTTTGACAGGATAATGTTCCTTAGTCTACGATGTTGTCTTTGTTATTTATCAACTGAAATTGAAGACCATTCCATAGATCTTGTTGTTTAGAACCTACAAGTATATTGAACCCACTGTACAAATTAATGTGTGAGGTAGAGGGAAATATAAACTATCATGTTCAAGTGGGATTGGATCACTCATACATCAATAGTAGTATTAGCAACCATTGTTTGATACATATATGAATATATAATCATAATATGGAACTTATTTTATAAGGGTAAAAATGGAAAAAATATTGTAACTTACTTTATTCCATCCATTATCCAAACAATGGAGTGGGAACCTTGTTCTATTACATTGTAAAATATCCAAACAATGGAATGGAATCTATATTCCATTCCGTTCCATTCCATTCCATTCCGTTCATTTAAATTCCGCTCCGTTTCGTTCTCTTCCATCAATCCAAACAGAGCCTTAGGGAAGAGCCATTCTGCGTCGGCAGGGCTTAGATTTTCGCCAGTAAATGAAAAAAAATCTAATTTTTTAATTTTTTTTCATTTATTTTATTTAGTAAATGATTATGTGTCTTTGTTAATTTTTTTTAATTAACTAATTACACACATGGCCTGCCACATAGGCGTTGATTAGGTCAAAATTGGCCAAAATGACTACTATTGCAAAGGGGCAAATTCTTGGGGGGCCGATTTTTTCATTTTTTTTAATAAGGGGCCAAAATCGCAACATTTTAAAACTTAGGGGGCCAAAAGTACACTTTAACCTATTATAAATACACTAGTAGTGAGTGGTGGTGAATTAGGTCAAATATTATAACACAAAATTTTGAGAGGCAGGTGAGAGAAGAGGCTTGGAGAAGAGGAAACTAGAAGAGCTCAAGGGGAAGAGTGGAATTCAACTAGAAGTAGCAAGAGAAGTGAAGAATTAAGGTATGAGGGGAGATTACTTTCATCAAGTGGGTTAAATAAGCACTTATGGGGTTTGGATGTTTTAGCTTATGAATAAATGCATGATAATTGTTGCTGTTTTTGATGAATTTTCGTGCTCCTTTTTGTAGATTAAATTAAGCATGCTAAACTTTGATGAAATTTCATTTCCTTCATGTCAAAATTCATGTTTCATTATGATTAATTGATACCTTTGTGAATTTTGATGATCTTGATGATTAACATGATAATTGAATGATGTTTGTTGATTGTGAACTTGATTATGAGCATAAATATATATGTGTTTTGTTTGAGAAATCATGAAGTTATGTTGAATAAGTTGCAATTTAAGCGATTTTGAGAAAATTGATTAATTGAGTGAATTTGTTTAAGTTGCTACTGTTTTGATTAAGTTGCTGCCTTATGATGGAAAACATGATAATATATGTTGGTTGTGTAGCTTTGATGAGAATTAAGTTGTTGTTGTTGGTATTTGCTAAAAATGACTTAATTAAGTGAAAATGAGTAAGTTGTTGTTGGAATAGTTTGAATAGGTGATTATGATGATGTTGAACTTGATGAAATATTGTTGGTGTTGTTGTATAAGCTTGATTGATGTTTTGTTGGTGAAAATGTGAAATTGAGATGAAGTTTGATTTTAAGTGAAAAACGTGATGATTATTCATGAGAAGTGATTATGTATAAGTCGTTTTAAGTTAAGTTGAAGTATAGTTGACTAAATAAAAATGGTTTAAGGATTTTGAACGATTTTCGTGCGAATTAGATCGAAAAATGGTTTTAAAAACGTTTGTTTTTGCAAAAATAGACTAAAAAGTCAGTTTTCCCTACCTGCTGAACAAGCACGACCGTGCGCCCTAGTGGCACGACCGTGCCACCCTTCCTAAAGGGGGAAAATGCATTTTTGTAGTATTTTGAGGTATCCAATGTGCGTGAATGGTTCCCAAACCCTTAAACTTGATTAGTAGATGTTTAATTATGATGATTAAGGTTGATTGACATGGTGTATGATTAAAGATAAGTTAGAATTGGAAATTTGTGAATTAAACTTGGAAATCTATCTTTAATTGCGCCGTGAATTGTATGCAATCATGATAATTGATTATGGAAGTGTGAATGATGTTGTATCATGATTATGAAGTGAGTTAATGATGGATTAATGTAACTTGCTTGAATTAATCATGAGATGCAGACTATGTGAATGTTGAAGAATGTAAATATGTTGTTTATAATACGACGATGATTAAACTTGTTGAAATGCATTAACATGATGTGTTGATGAATGTTGTGGCTTAATGCATTAAAGTTGTGATTTAAATGATGATGTGGTGATAACATGAATATGTGGATGTATTGATTTGATAATGCAATTGATAGCCGTGATAGCCGCATGTGAAATTCTGGCCAGACAATAACACAGAGTTAACAGGTTCTGAACCAAACAGGTTCTGAACAAAAACTTAGCACAATTAAAAACAAATAATCAGCAGAAATTAAAAGTGCAGGAAAGCTAAAGAACACAAGGTTTGTTAACCCAGTTCGGAGTAAACACCTCCTACTCTGGGGGATACCAATCCAGGAAGGAATTCCACTATAGGAATTAATCCTTATGACTCAAGACACTGACTCCCAGTTCCCAGCCTAAGCAATTAACTTCCTCCTAGTCTTGAATTCTACCCAACAGTTGAGTATTAGAGACCACTAACTTCCTATTCAAGCAACTGCAACCCAGCCACTTGAACAACCCTGAAAACTACCCTGTTTTGAATAAAACTTCAATAACAAACCTTCATTCGTACCTACAGGCTTAAAATGAATTTACAACTCAATAAAAACACTAAACCAACTCAAACAATGAGTGGTGCACAAATAAAACTCTAAGTTTAACACACAGACTCAATTTCTGAATTATAACTCTCTATTTCGTATCTCTTGAATAGCAGCAGCACTCCTCCTTTTATAATCTTCAGCAAGCAATATTAATCTGAATTAAATCTTCTAAAATAAATATGTTTCTGAATTATGCAAGGCTTGAAAAGGAAACATATAAATCTTCAATGTATCTGCAAAAGATTTCTTCAAGAAATATGAACTTCATAAAATACGAGCCAATCTTCAAAAGATCTCCTCCAAATTAATCAGCATTCTTAGAAAAACCATCCATGATTAAACCTTAACATATCTCGCAAAGATTCGCGCCAAAACAATTCAGAAAAACCAGCTTCTAATGAAGTCAACGAAAGTCAACGCGAGCATCAGACTCACATTTCAGCTTCTGAAGTGCTACAGTGCGTCTGAAGGAATTTTTAGGTTCTAAAGGTGATTTCAGCTTCTGAATGACTTCAAAATGAAAAACTTGCAACTGAAGATTTGTTCTACACATTATGATGCTTCTATTCAACACATTGGATTTGCCAAAATATGCAGCCAACACCAAAAGACTCAACACTCTCCCCCTTTGGCAAATTTTTGGCTAAAACCAATGTTCACACACCCAAGTTCTTCAATCTCCCATAAAATTAACTCAGCAATGAAGAACTCCACAAAAATATAACATAGCAAACAGATTATCAGCGGATTCAAGCTATGTTCACATTAAAAACCAATCAGTTTCAGCTTCTGAACACTGATACATACAATGCAGCTTCTGAACAAATTCAGCATCACTTCAGGATAACTACAACCACATTAAAACACTCCCCCTGAAGCTTCACAAATAAATAAACACATGTACAACCACTCCAGCATCTGAACTCTCCCCCTGCAACTCATAAAACTCCCCCTTACTTCTGAACTGCAGTGAAAAATGATAAACCAGCTTCTGCAACATCTGAAACACATCACACTCAGGAATTTAATGACCTTGTACTCCCCCTGAGACACATATTCCCCCTCAATATCTGAACTCACATCTCATGTTGCATTGGTCATGAAATCTTAACAAAACAGACAACTTCTGAAACAATTGAGTTAGCTTTTGAAATAACTGAGTTCTGATCAAACACTTATGAATACATTCTGAACACCAACACAGGTTTTTCTCCCCCTTTTTAGCCACAAAATTATGACAAAACACATGCATCACATAGGGATTGAACACTGAACAACAATCTACAAAATCTGTTCCAGCATTAACTTCAGACTCAGGATCAGACACACACACATCATTAGCAAATCTGGCAGGTACTCTATCTTCCTCACATCCAGTTTGCAGTAATTGCTATAATTCTTCATGTAAACAAACTCCTAACTTACTCCTCAGATTCTCAAATTGCTTAGCATCTAAGGCTTTTGTGAAAATGTCAGCAATTTGATTCTCAGTGTCCACATGCTCCAGCTGAATAATCTTGTCCTCCACAAGGTTTCTGATAAAATGGTGTCTGATATCTATGTGTTTAGTTCTGCTGTGCTGTATGGGGGTTTTTAGAGATATTAATTGCACTTAAATTGTCACAAAACAATGTCATAACACCTTGTTGAATATTATATTCTTCAAGCATTTGTTTCATCCACACCAGTTGTGAACAACTACTCCCAGCAGCAATATACTCAGCTTCAGCAGTTGACAATGAAACACAATTTTGTTTCTTGCTGAACCATGAAATTAAGTTATTTCCTAAAAAGAAACAACCTCCTGAAGTGCTCTTCCTGTCATCAGCACTTCCAGCCCAGTTAGCATCACAAAATCCCATTACATAAAAACTTAAACTATGAGAATACATGATTCCATAATCACTTGTGCTATTCACATATTTCAGAATTCTCTTCACTTGAGTTAGATGACTCATTTTAGGATCAGCTTGATATCTTGCACAAACTCCAACAGCAAATGTGATATCTGGTCAGCTTGCAGTCAAGTACAATAAGCTTCCTATCATGCTTCTATATTGGCTTTGATCTACTGAAACTCCATGTTCATCCTTAGTCAACTTCAGGTGAGTAGCAGCTGGTGTCCTTTTATGAGCAGCAGATTCCATACCAAACTTTTTCACAATGTTTTTAGCATATTTACTCTGAGAAATGAAGATAGTGTTTTCCATTTGCTTGACTTGCAATCCAAGAAAGTATGTCAGCTCACCAACTAAACTCATTTCAAACTCTGACTGCATTTGCTGAACAAACAATTTGACCATCTTCTGAGACATCCCACCAAATACTATGTCATCAACATAGATCTGAGCAATCATCAGACTTCCATGTTCATTCTTCACAAATAATGTCTTATCAGAACCACCTTTTCTGTATCCTTGAGCCACAAGAAACTGAGTCAATCTTTCATACCATGCTCTAGGTGCTTGTTTCAATCCATATAAAGCTTTCTTCAATTTGTACACATGATCTGGAAATTGATGATCCACAAAACCCTTAGGTTGTTCTACATAAACTTCTTCTTGCAGATATCCATTCAAAAATGCACTCTTCACATCCATCTGAAACAATTTGAACTCCAAAATGCAAGATACTCCCAACAGTAATCTAATGGACTCTAATCTGGCCACAGGTGCAAAGGTTTCATCAAAATCCAATCCCTCTACTTGAGTATAACCATAAGCAACCAACCTTGCCTTGTTTCTGACCACAGTACCATTTTCATTTGTTTTATTCTTGTATATCCATTTAGTGCCAATCACATTCAGCCCTTCAGGTCGTGGAACCAGATCCCACACTTCACTCCTTTTGAATAGATTCAACTCATCTTGCATTGCTTCAATCCAAAATTCATCAGTTAGGGCTTCTTTTACATTTTTGGGTTCAAACTTAGACACAAAACAAGAATCAGTAGTAGCTGAGTCTGATCTCCTGGTTCTGACCCCTTGATCCAAGCTCCCAATGATAAGCTCCTTAGGATGATCCTTCTGAACTCTAATAGATGGCCCTTTATTGGTAGGATCATGATCTGGATGTCCTTCTGCTTCTTCAGAGTCTGGATGATTTTCTGCTTCTGAAGTTTGTTCTTCTGAGGCTTCAGACTCTGGAATAACTTCAAACTTATCCTTTTCATTCTCAGCAGACAGATCATCAATAACAACATTTATGCTCTCCATCACAACTTTAGTTCTTGAGTTAAACACCCTATAGGCTCTGCTGTTTACTGAATATCCCAAAAATATACCTTCATCAGACTTAGGATCCAGTTTTCTCCTATTTTCTCTGTCAGCCAAAATGTAGCATCTGCTCCCAAACACATGAAAGTATTTTACAGTTGGCTTTCTCCCTTTCCATAATTCATATAAAGTACAGGCTGTTCCCTTCTTCAAAGTAACTCTGTTATGGATAAAGCAGGCAATATTCATGGCTTCAGCCCAAAACAAATAAGGCAGTTTCTTAGCATGCAGCATGACCCTTGCACATTCTGCTAATGTTCTATTCTTCCTCTCAACTACACCATTTTGCTGAGGTGTGATAGGTGCAGAGAACTCATGTTTTATACCTTCAGAAGCGCAGAATTATGAGAAACTCTTGTTTTCAAATTCTTTTCCATGATCACTTCTGATTCTGACAATACCACAGTCCTTTCTAGAAGTGGCTCTCAATGAGGTATGAGCAATCAGGCCTACATTCTGAACCTTAGGTTTCCACACCTTCTGAACATTGTGTCTGGGTGCAGCTGGTTCCACTCTTCTATACTGAAAATGTTCAGGATAGCCATAAAGTTTGAAGCAAAAAGGTTTAATATGCCCCTTCTTACCACAATGATGACAGATCCAGGTATGATTCCTCCTTCTTCTGTTGAACTTCTGGGGTTGCATCTGAACATGCTTCTGAGGTTGCATCTGGGATTGCTTCTGAAGTCTCATCTGAGTCTGCTTCTGACCATGCATCTGGGCTTGTTTCTGAGGTCTCATCTTAGATGTTCCAATCCTAGGATTAACATTTTGAGTAGCAGGAACAAACTGTTTAACTGGACTTTTCTGCTTGAGGTTCAGACTCTCATCCACAAATCCTAAACCAGCTTTTCCTTGTTTCTGAGCATCCAAAATTTCATCCAACACATTAGTAGCAGTATTCATCATTCTAACCTGCTTTTTCATATGCTCAAGTTGGGAATTTAGCTGGTTCACTTCTTCTTTTAATTCTGAATTCTGCACTAGAAGTTCTCCTTTTTCAGCCTCCAATTGAAAAATAGTCTCCTTCTGATCCAGAACTTGTTTGCAAACCTCAGCACTTCTGGTATATAGCTTCCTGTAGTTGTCAGCTAGTTCATCATATGAGGTTTTAACAGGTTCAGACACAGATGAAGCTTCAGACTCTGAGTCAGACTCTGAAAAAGTCTCAGACTCTCAAACAGCTTCCTTCTTTAAGATAACTCCTGACCTTACCATCAAACTAGTGTCACCCTTAGCAGATTCATTCTCAAAATCTTCTTCTGAATCTTCATCAGACCATGAAACAGCTAGGCTTTTCTTCTGCTTCTTAAGAAAAGTAGGACATTCATACTTGATATGTCCATACCCCTCACTGTCATACCCCAATTTTTGACCTAAAATTTCTTTTTTACTCGTCTTTTTTAGTTCGAAATTTTTCGTCGTCTCAGACGAAATTTTGACAAAGAGGTATTTTAAAATACCTCATTTTTTTAGTTTCATTCGGGTCCGTCTTTTTGTTTTTGTTTTTATTATTATTATTATTTTTTTTTTTATCTTTATTTTTATTTTATTTCTTTTAAATATTTTTAGTATTATTTTATTTAGCATCTTTATTGTTTATTTTTTTTTCTCTTTTTTTACTAGTAACCTTTTTTTTATTTTTAGAATCTAATCTTTTGTGGAGAAGACTTTTTTCATAAAATTAATGTGTTTTATTTTGTCACTTATTTGTCTTTTATTGAGTTTTATTGTCATTATTTTGTCAACCTGTCCTTTATTGAGCATTAGTGGTGGCAATTAGTATTTTAAAAGGGGAATTTCAGTCAGAAAGAAAGGGGGGAGAATTCAATCAGAGCCAATTTCAGTCAATCAAAAATCAGAACCACACCATAATCCTAATCACACACATACGGCCACACCACACAAAACCACCGTACAAACCACCTCAACCAACACGGTCACCAGCCACCAAACACAACAGCCACCGCCTCCATCTCCCTCAAACCTCCACACAAAATCAATTCGGCCTCCCCCACTCCCAACAATCCAAACACGGTACGGCCATTACCTCCCCACCACACACAACAGCACACGACCCCAACCAAACCCAGCCATCCCTCTCTCACAACCCACCCAAAACCCAGCCATAATCAAATCAAAATCACAGTCACAAGGAATCATAAGCCCAAACGCGTTCAGTTTCAATCTGAAGAAAAACGAGAGATTGAAAATTATATCTAAACCAAGCCCTAAACCAATTCTAAATACCAAGAACCATTCTCTTCAGCCTTGATAGTGTCTACTGAATACGATGGATCCATCTTATTCACGTAACAACAAATTTTCCAAACCCTCATCAATGAGAAAACCTCACCTATACTTCCTCATCGCTTTCCTCTGTGCTGCCTTTTATCTCCTAGGTGCTTACCAACAACGTGCTTCTTTTCTCCCCTCCTCCAGGCCCACACGCGGCCCACCTGCCTTCCCCTCTCATCCTGATTTTCTTCTTCCTGCCTTTTGCACCCCCCCCCCCCCTTCTGCTTCCTGCACCCCCTTTATTCTCTTAATTTATTTTCCTTTATCTTTTTTTATCATTTCTTGCATTTTATCTTTTAATCCTTATTTATTTTTTAGGCATTTTATTTTATTGCATTTATCTTTCAGTGCTTCATGCATTTTTTCCATTTCTTTATTTTTCCTTTTATTTCATGCATTCTTTTGTTTTTTTTTTTTTACTTTATGCAACATGTTTATTTAATGTTTAACATCTCATGCATCTTTATTTATTTTTACCTTTTTAGTATACTTATTTTAGTGCATTTGCAATTCCTTTTTATTTATTGTTTTGTCATTTCTTTTTTTATTTTTATTAGAATGTATTTAGGAGCAAATGTAAATATAAATGAGAATATGCACTGACACTCACACTTTATTTATTCTGCTTTATGTCTTTTATTTATTTTTATTTATTTCGCTTTACAAAAGAAAATACAAAAATATTAGGTTAGCTTATTTTCAAAGGGATTTCGTGGCGATCCAACGTCACCACGAAAATTCCTCGCGTTTAGCTTTTATTATGTTTTTAGTCTTAGGTAATTATAAAAAAACAACAAAAACATGCAAAAAATCAAAATCACAAAAATCTTTTCTTAATAAACCTTGATTTTCAATCAAGTGTCCGTTTTTTCTCTTTTATTTTCTTTAAATAACCATTAATTCATTTTAATAACATTTAAATCATTTTCAAAATAAAAAACACAAACCAATCTCATTTGCCACTTGGCTTTTATTTTTAGAACTTTTTTAAAACCAATAAAAAACACAAAACAAATCAAACGTCATTTTTACCCCGAACTACGAGGTTTTGATCCCTCACGGGTACGTAGGCAAAGGACCATGTCCTTCCAAATCATAAAAAAATAATAAAAAACAATTTTTTTTTTCTTCACTACTCTAATTCCTTCTTTTCTTTTTTTTTTTAAAAAAAAATATAAGCAAGTTATAGTCAAAATAAATAAATAAAATCAAGAGGTTCTCGTAGAGTACTACGAACGTTTAGGGTGCTAACACCTTCCCTAAACGTAACTAACCCCCGAACCCCTAATCTTTTAAAAATGTGGTAATTTAGAACTTTTTCCCCTTTTCTTTTGAAAAATTAAAAGTTCAGTCGTGAAATAAAATTAGTGAGTCAACGCTAATCAATAGCTTGATCTCCGAAAATCACCACGACAGAAATGGTGACTTCACTGGGGATTCCCTAAGAGGGTTGAGCCTAACTTGAATTTATTTAATTATTTTGTGCTATAACTTGCTTAAAATAAAAATAAGGTTGTAAATATGTGCCTATGTGTTTTTTTCCTTTTACGTGAGTGGTGAGATAATTCCTACACCCGGACTTGAGGGAAACATAAGATAGGATGGTGGTATAATCAAAGTGGCTTTCCGAGGGTAAATTTCGGATGTGACACATGTGATAACCCCGCTCAATGGAGGGATCTTGGAAGTATTACTATGTCGGCATGAGTAAGTCGTGTTCGGCATTGATATTTTCAAGTGACCTATGAAGTTGAGGACCTTTAGTTACCTTTAACCCATCTTGGCCTTTTAGGACGTAGTGCGGTGGCTAACCAAGAGTAATCTTGAATTAGTTGATACGCGATACTACACTCAAACGAGACTTTCTTACAAATATTATTGGATCGGGAGTCAATCTCGTAACCCGACGATATTTGGAAGGGGTTGAGGACTTTGGGAACTTGGTAGAACCCGTGATGCAGGTACAAATGAAACCATAGTCCTTACCAAATGGCGTGCTTACCCTTGACTCCAACATTTTGGACTTAACCTCACCATGTTTTCTCCGCTCTTTAGCATAATCATGCATACATGCATCCATGCATAAACTCTTTTCTTTTTCATCCAAAACATCGAAGGACTTAAATAAACTTTTTGTAAACATTGTAGATATGGACATTCCACGAAGAAGCACTAAAAAGTATCTTTTCAAGAAACCAGACTTGTCAAAATAAAGGAAGATAGGATCTTTAGTAAACGATCGAATGGATTTTCAAGCTCATCATGGAAGGCTACTTAATATCCTTAGAGTAGATGTTGAGGAAGGATGTCTGGAAACCTTGGTCCAATTCTATGACCCACTCTACCATTGCTTCACCTTTCCTGACTATCAGCTTGTCCCTACACTTGAGGAATACTCATACCTGGTTGGGTTACCCGTGCCTGACAAAATACCGTTCCATGGCCTAGAACCTATCCCTAAACCCCCCAACATCGCAGCCGCTCTCCACCTTGAAACTTCCATCATCCAAGCAAACCTTACCTTTAAAGGAGGCCTCCAAGGTCTTCCCACCCACTTCCTATATCAACAAGCCTCCATATTTGCTGAAGCAGCTAGCACTCTTGCCTTCCATTCCACCCTAGCCCTCCTTATATATGGCCTTGTACTCTTCCCAAATATTGACAACTTCATTGATATCCATGCCATCAAAATCTTCCTCTCCAAAAACCCTGTACCCACTCTACTAGCTGATACCTACCACTCCGTCCATGTCCGTACCCAAGCCGGCCGTGGAGCTATTCTTTGCTGTGCACCACTGCTTTACAAATGGTTTATCTCACACCTACCTCAAACTCATACTTTCAAAGCTAACCTCGAAGATCTTCCTTGGTCCCACAGAATCATGGCCCTCCACCCCTCAGACATAGTTTGGTACCAGGCAGCCTGTGACGTAAGGAAAGTTATTGTCAGCTGTGGTGAATACCCCAACGTACCTCTTCTTGGTATGCGTGGCGGGATTAGCTACAACCCTTTTCTAGCCCGTCGACAGTTCGGTTACCCAATGAGAACAAAACCAAACAACCTTGCCCTGACCAGTGAGTTCTATCTTTATCACGAAGACCACTCAAACAGGAGAGAGAGATTCGCACAAGCTTGGAGCGCCATCCGCAGACTTAACGGAAGTCAGCTGGGGAGGAAATTTGATTATGTGCATGAATCCTATACTCAGTGGGTTATTGATAGGACCATGAGCTTTGGCCTCCCCTACCATCTACCTAGATATCTGTCCTCCACCATTCCACCATCATCCTTGCCCATCCCCTTTGACACCAAGGAGGAGTTTCAGGAGCAGCTAACCAAGGAAAAGCAAGAAAAGGAAACTTGGAAGAGAAGGTACCAGGAACTTGAACGTGAGCATGAAACCTTGAAAGGGAAGTTAGCGCAGAAGAATCACGAGCTTTTCATTCAGAACCAACGAATGATCGAGAAGGATGATTTGCTTCAGCAAAAAGATGCTTTGCTCAGCCGGGATTCTAAAAGGAAGCGAAGGTTTACGGATTCGTTCTTTGGTGCACATTCAGATTCCGAGGATTCATCTACTCCAGGAGCTTAAGTTGAAGTCTTTAGAGTTTTATGTTTAGATTCTAGCTTCCAAAGTCTTGTAATCTGTCAAAAAGAACTATTTTGTAATATCTTAATGCTTAAACGGAATGTTCAAATCATGATGTTTACAATTACTCCAACAAAGTCCTTCGATAAAATATCTTTCTTTTTTTTTTTTGCATACGCATAATCATGCATCATATTGCATTCATAGTTTCTCAAGCCGAGTCTCACGTCTTGTTTTTTCCAAAGGTCCATCTGCCTAGTCCAAGAAATTGGCCCGACGAATTCTCCACAAACTGAATTGCATTTACAACACTATGGCTAGTCGGAAAAGAATGGATCTATTAGAGCAAGAAAACCAGAACCTCCGGGAAGAGGTGGCCAATCTCCGGGAAGGGATGGTGAAGTTGACCTCCATGATGAATGCTCTGTTGGCTTCCCAAGCCCAGACATCAGTTCCCCAACCTTTTGTCACTACTCTTGAGCAGCCAATCTTATTTGCTTTACCAACTTCTACCATACTTGCTCCACCGCCCGGCACGTCATTCCTATCAGACGAAGGTTTTCATCCCACTGTTTTTGGAACCCCAACTCCGGCAATCCAGAAATCAGCTCCAGCCCCAACAAAGGCCTCGGCAACAATATCAACAACAGCCTCGACAACAGGCTCCCCAACAGTTCGACAACAGAATCGGGTTCAGCAGATATCCCATTTTGATCCAATCCCCATGGCGTATGCAGAGTTGATTCCCGTTTTGCTTGATAAAAATCTTGTTCAAACTAGGGCACCTTCTAAGGTACCTGAAAGATTGCCAAGGGGGTATAGACCTCATCTTTCTTGTGCTTTCCATCAAGGGGCACCCGGTCATGATGTTGAGCATTGTTATGCCTTGAAAGCCGAAGTCCAGAAGCTGATCCAGGCCAACATCCTATCCTTCAAAGGGTCGAACCCCAATGTGCAAGCTAATCCACTACCGGATCATGGGACTGCATCTGTTAATTTGGTGCAAGATTGCCCAGAAGCTCACCCTGTTGAAGAAGGTGGCAGTGAATTTTGTAACACATGGCAGAGATTACTGCAATTGGGTCATTGTTGACATTCCCTCAGCTACTCATAGGTCCAAGTAATGTGTTTTGTTGTCTTGTCTTTTCAAAAAAATCCTTTCGTTCCACCCGAGACGAAAGTGAACTTTTAGGGCTTTTTTTTTGTTTCATGCATTCCCATCATCAAATAAGAAGTCGTTTTGTTCCTGACTGTGTTTTTTATTATTCTTAGCTTTTTCTGGAAAATGGTAACACAAAAAACCCAAAAATATTTTATTTTCTGTCTTCAATCAATTTAAAAAAAAAGTTTGCATCGTTCACTCATCTTCTAAAATCAATCATCAATCATATGCAGACTAAGCAATAAACCCGTTGAACACTGTAACCCTATGCTCTCTCCCGACTTTGAGTTCCCTGTTTATGAAGCTGAAGAGGAGGATGATGAAGGGATTCACGAAAAGATCTCTCTGTTACTAGAATATGAAAATAACATCATTCAGTCTCATGAAGAAACCCTGGAAGTGATAAACTTGGGTTCCGAGGGACTGCTGCTACGGTATTCCTGATAAAATTTCAGACGAATGGTGCTATCGAGGCTGCAAAAAAAAAAACAAACAAAAAAACAATAGCAAAAGCAAAAAAAAAAGAGAAAAACATCAAGAAAATTGTCCAGAAAATGGTAATCACTTACAAAGACTGGCATGAGATGTTACCATTCGCTCTGCATGGGTACCGTACCTCAGTGCGCACTTCAACATGGGCAACCCCTTTCTCTTTGGTTTACGGCATGGAAGCAGTGCTCCCTGTGGAGGTCGAAATCCCATCGATGAGAGTTTTGATGGAAGCCAAATTGTTCGAGGCTGAATGGTGTCAAAGTAGGTATGACCAGCTGAACTCGATTGAAGAAAAATGCATGGCTGCCTTGTGTCATGGACAATTATATCAAAGGAGGATGAAGCAAGCCTTTGACAAGAAGGTTCGTCCCCGTGAATTTCAAGAAGGAGACCTTGTGCTCAAAAAGATTTTATCTTTCCAACCAGACGCCAGGGGCAAATGGACGCCTAATTATGAAGGACCATATGTCGTCAAGAGAGCATTCTCCGGTGGTGCAATGACTCTCACGACTATGGATAGTGATGAGCTTCCCCGTCCTGTGAACGCCGATGCAGTCAAGAAATACTTTGTCTAAAAAATAAAAGAACAGCTCGGTAAGTCGAAAACCCGTAAGGGCGGCTTAGGCAAAAATGAGCGTCTCGGTGGACTGAAAACCCGAAAGGGCGGTCCAGGCAAAAATTAGAGACATGAAACAGAAAATAATCATCCTGATAGATCGAAAACCTGAAAGGGCGGTTTATGCAAAAGTTAAGGATCAAAAGACAAAGTAACTGCATCAGGTTGGCCATGACTCACTTGGGGCACATTAGTGGTCAAAAAGACTCTGAATCGGAAGCATCTAAATGGCGGAATTCAAAGTTGTTAGGGAGAATAACGGTTATTGTGTTCAATGTACCTTCCCCTTATATTTACCATTTTCCAAACTTTGTGAAATCCATGGAGCCACGCCATTTGCGGGCCACCACTCTGTTAAATGAACTTGAGCCTGTGCCTTTTATTTGGAATTCCCATTTATTCGGTTTATAAAATTTCTTCTATTTTTTATGGTAGTACTTGAAGCAAAACTTTTTTCAAAATCATAAATCTTTTTTTATATATTTCTTGGAAAGCATAGACAACAAACACATTCTCTCTGAACTCATGAATAAGTGAAGTGTGCGTCAACATCTGTCCTGAGAACGGATAAACTTTGCAGGTTAAACATGGTCAATTGCTTGAAAAAAAGAAAGAAGAAAAGGAAAAGAGCTCGGTAAGTCGAAAACCCGAAAGGGCGGCTTAGGCAAAAATGAGCGTCCCGGTGGATCGAAAACCTGAAAGGGCGGTCCAGGCAAAAATTAGGGGCATACAAAAGAGCACATTCCCGGTGGATCGAAAGCCCGAAAGGGCGGTCCAGGCAAAAGTTAGGGATTCAAAAAAGAAAAACAAACAAAAAAAGCATGACCGCAGAAACGCCAGTTCTTCTGCCAGGTCTATGGATTAACACATCTCCCCCAGGAAGTGTTTGCTCCCCACCGGTTGTTGCATACATCGGGCTTTACCCCGTCAATGTTTTGGATATGTCCCCAATGGCATCATCCCCAATGAAGATTGCTGAGTGTTTGTACTGCGTCGTCGGTCCACTTTCCATCTTACCTGTCCAGTCTTGTCTCATCAAGTTTATCGGTCATACCATCACACAAGTCAATCCTCCATATAGTCATACAAGTCGTATTGTCTCACATACATTCATACATTCATGCATATACACATTCATGCATACACAACATGCACATAGCATCATTCAATGCACGGTTGCATTAACCACCCTGAGTCTTGCTTTTCATGTCAATCAATCATGAACAATTTGTGACTCTTTTTCCCCAAGTGTCATCCCCAGTATGTCTGGTCCAGAGATGTCACCCTCTTTATGCCAAGCGGCAGTTCTTTAACGAACAGCTTGTGCGTACCGTTATTTCTTTGTCGTCAATGGCAGTTTGGTAACAACCCGAACAGTTGACATCTACCTTTATTCCTTGTCGTCAATGGAAGTTCGGCAACAACCCGAACAGTTGACATTTACCTTTATTTCTTTGTCGTCAATGGCAGTTCGGCAACAACCCGAACAGTTGACATCTACCTTTATTTCTTTGTCGTCAATGGCAGTTCGGCAACAACCCCGAACAGTTGACATCTACATTTATTCCTTGTCGTCAATGGCAGTTCGGCAACAACCCGAACAGTTGACATCTACCTTTATTTCTTTGTCGTCAATGGCAGTTCGGCAACAACCCGAACAGTTGACATCTACCTTTATTCCTTGTCGTCAATGGAAGTTCGGCAACAACCCGAACAGTTGACATTTACCTTTATTTCTTTGTCGTCAATGGCAGTTCGGCAACAACCCGAACAGTTGACATCTACCTTTATTTCTTTGTCGTCAATGGCAGTTCGGCAACAACCCGAACAGTTGACATCTACATTTATTCCTTGTCGTCAATGGCAGTTCGGCAACAACCCGAACAGTTGACATCTACCTTTATTTCTTTGTCGTCAATGGCAGTTTGGCAACAACCCGAACAGTTGACATCTACCTTTATTCCTTGTCGTCAATGGCAGTTCGGCAACAACCCGAACAGTTGACATCTACATTTACTTTCTTGTCGTCAATGGCAGTTCGGCAACAATCCGAACAGTTGACATCTACCTTTATTTCTTTGTCGTCAATGGCAGTTCGGCAACAACCCGAACAGTTGACATCTACCTTTATTTCTTTGTCGTCAATGGCAGTTCGGCAACAACCCGAACAGTTGACATTTACATTTACTTCTTGTCGTCAATGGCAGTTCGGCAACAACCCGAACAGTTGACATCTACCTTTATTTCTTGTCGTCAATGGCAGTTCGGCAACAACCCGAACAGTTGGCATCTACCTTTATTTCTTTGCCGTCAATGGCAGTTCGGCAACAACCCGAACAGTTGACATCTACCTTTATTTCTTTGTCGTCAATGGCAGTTCGGCAACAACCCGAACAGTTGGCATCTACCTTTATTTCATTGTCGTCAATGGCAGTTCGGCAACAACCCGAACAGTTGACATCTACCTTTATTTCTTTGTCGTCAATGGCAGTTCGGCAACAACCCGAACAGTTGGCATTTACCTTTATTTCTTGTCGTCAATGGCAGTTCGGCAACAACCCGAACAGTTGGCATTTACCTTTATTTCTTGTCGTCAATGGCAGTTCGGCAACAACCCGAACAGTTGGCATTTACCCTTTATTTCTTGTCGTCAGTGGCAGTTCGGCAACAACCCGGACAATTGACATTTGCCTTTATTTCATGTCGTCAGTGGCAAGTTCGGCAACATCCCGAACAGCTGACATTCACCTTTGTTTCTTGTCGTCAGTGGCATGTTACTTTTATTTCCGTCTTTACCTCAAGTGGCAAGCCCTACAAACAGGCAGCTTGTGGTCGGTATCTTTTCTCATATCATACTTCCTTCTTCAGCTGTCAATACGATAGTTGATCCATTCCCCAGTGAAACTATGTTATCCCCCAGTGGAGTCGGATCCCTTTCTTTAACGAATTCGGGTATCCTTTTGTTTTGTTTTACCCAGTCAGGTCATCTTCGCCGTCTTGTATTCGCATTTGCATCACGAGCATCTCACATTTTTTCTTTTAGGTCCAAAATTGGCGTACTCTGTATTTAAGTCCCTTCGACCCGTCGAATCCAAGATTTTCTCTTCAAATCTCCGGACGAAGAGACTTAAATAGGGGCATCTGTCATACCCCAATTTTTGACCTAAAATTTCTTTTTTACTCGTCTTTTTTAGTTCGAAATTTTTCGTCGTCTCAGACGAAATTTCGACAGAGAGGTATTTTAAAATACCTCATTTTTTTGGTTTCATTCGGGTCCGTCTTTTTGTTTTTGTTTTTATTATTATTATTATTATTATTTTTATCTTTATTTTTATTTTATTTCTTTTAAATATTTTTAGTGTTATTTTATTTAGCATCTTTATTGTTTATTTTTTTTTCTCTTTTTTTTACTAGTAACCTTTTTTTTTTATTTTTAGAATCTAATCTTTTGTGAAGAAGACTTTTTTCATAAAATTAATGTGTTTTATTTTGTCACTTATTTGTCTTTTATTGAGTTTTATTGTCATTATTTTGTCAATCTGTCCTTTATTGAGCATTAGTGGTGGCAATTAGTATTTTAAAAGGGGAATTTCAGTCAGAAAGAAAGGGGGGGGGGGGGGGGGGGGGGGGGAGAATTCAATCAGAGCCAATTTCAGTCAATCAAAAATCAGAACCACACCATAATCCTAATCACACACATACGGCCACACCACACAAAACCACCGTACAAACCACCTCAACCAACACGGTCACCAGCCACCAAACACAACAGCCACCGCCTCCATCTCCCTCAAACCTCCACACAAAATCAATTCGGCCTCCCCCACTCCCAACAATCCAAACACGGTACGGCCATTACCTCCCCACCACACACAACAGCACATGACCCCAACCAAACCCAGCCATCCCTGTCTCACAACCCACCCAAAACCCAGCCATAATCAAATCAAAATCACAGTCACAAGGAATCATAAGCCCAAACGCGTTCAGTTTCAATCTGAAGAAAAACGAGAGATTGAAAATTATATCTAAACCAAGCCCTAAACCAATTCTAAATACCAAGAACCATTCTCTTCAGCCTTGATAGTGTCTACTGAATATGATGGATCCATCTTATTCACGTAACAACAAATTTTCCAAACCCTCATCAATGAGAAAACCTCACCTATACTTCCTCATCGCTTTCCTCTGTGCTGCCTTTTATCTCCTAGGTGCTTACCAACAACGTGCTTCTTTTCTCCCCTCCTCCAGGCCCACACGCGGCCCACCTGCCTTCCCCTCTCATCCTGATTTTCTTCTTCCTGCCTTTTGCACCCCCCCCTTCTGCTTCCTGCACCCCCTTTATTCTCTTAATTTATTTTCCTTTATCTTTTTTTATCATTTCTTGCATTTTATCTTTTAATCCTTATTTATTTTTTAGGCATTTTATTTTATTGCATTTATCTTTCAGTGCTTCATGCATTTTTTTCCATTTCTTTATTTTTCCTTTTATTTCATGCATTCTTTTGTTTTTTTTTTTTTACTTTATGCAACATGTTTATTTAATGTTTAACATCTCATGCATCTTTATTTATTTTTACCTTTTTAGTATACTTATTTTAGTGCATTTGCAATTCCTTTTTATTTATTGTTTTGTCATTTCTTTTTTTATTTTTATTAGAATGTATTTAGGAGCAAATGTAAATATAAATGAGAATATGCACTGACACTCACACTTTATTTATTCTGCTTTATGTCTTTTATTTATTTTTATTTATTTCGCTTTACAAAAGAAAATACAAAAATATTAGGTTAGCTTATTTTCAAAGGGATTTCGTGGCGATCCAACCTCACCACGAAAATTCCTCGCGTTTAGCTTTTATTATGTTTTTAGTCTTAGGTAATTATAAAAAAACAACAAAACCATGCAAATAATCAAAATCACAAAAATCTTTTCTTAATAAACCTTGATTTTCAATCAAGTGTCCGTTTTTTCTCTTTTATTTTCTTTAAATAACCATTAATTCATTTTAATAACATTTAAATCATTTTCAAAATAAAAAACACAAACCAATCTCATTTGCCACTTGGCTTTTATTTTTAGAACTTTTTTAAAACCAATAAAAAACACAAAACAAATCAAACATCATTTTTACCCCGAACTACGAGGTTTTGATCCCTCACGGGTACGTAGGCAAAGGACCATGTCCTTCCAAATCATAAAAAAATAATAAAAAACAATTTTTTTTTTCTTCACTACTCTAATTCCTTCTTTTCTTTTTTTTTTTTTAAAAAAATATAAGCAAGTTATAGTCAAAATAAATAAATAAAATCAAGAGGTTCTCGTAGAGTACTACGAACGTTTAGGGTGCTAACACCTTCCCTAAACGTAACTAACCCCCGAACCCCTAATCTTTTAAAAATGTGGTAATTTAGAACTTTTTCCCCTTTTCTTTTGAAAAATTAAAAGTTCAGTCGTGAAATAAAATTAGTGAGTCAACGCTAATCAATAGCTTGATCTCCGAAAATCACCGCGACACTCACACTCAAAGCACTGCAAACCTTTGGCTTGGTTATTTTTCTCCTCAGACTTGGTCTTCTTCTCATCAGCTTGTTGCTTCTTGTTGTTAAATCTGAAATTCTGACCTTTGGTCTTGGATTTTCTGTCAACCTTCTTCAGAATTTTGTTGAATTGTTTTCCAAGCAACACTAGAGCTTCTGATAAATCACTATCCTCGTCATCAGACTCTTGTTGATCATCAGCTCCTGAATTAACTGCAAATGCTACTCCTTTCCCTTTCTTATCAGGCTGTTTGCAGAATGCAGTCTCAAAATTTAACAAAGACCCAATCAGCTCCTCAACCTTCATGGTGGTGATGTCATGAGCTTCTTCCATGGCTGTAACCTTCATATCAAATCTTCTGGGCAGGGACCTGAGGATTTTTCTTACAATCTTTACATCAGACATCTTTTCCCCAAGTGAATCAAAGGAATTTGCCATGTCCAGCACATTCATGTAGAAATCCTGAATAATTTCATCTTCCATCATCTTCAGGTTCTCAAACTTAGTAGTCAGCAACTGGAGTCTGGACATCTTCACATTAGAGGTTCCTTCATGAGTTGTTTTTAAGATTTCCCAGGCATCCTTTGCAACTGTACATTGTTTGATGAGTCTGAACATGTTTTTGTCAACACCATTGAATATAGCATTTAAAGCCTTTGAGTTTCCATGTGACAGATCATCTTCAGCTTTGGTCCACTCTTCTTCAGGCTTCAGAACCTCAGTTTTGTTACCATCTTTGTCCAAAACCACAGGATGATCCCAGCCTTTAAGCACAGCTTTCCAAGTTCTGCTGTCAATGGATTTCAGGAATGCACACATCCTGGATTTCCAGTACTCATAATTTGTGCCATCAAGTAGGGGTGGTCTGTTGACATAGCCTCCTTCTCTATCCATGCTTGCCAGAAAACACTACTTTGGATCTCACCCAAAACAGAGGCAGGGTGCCTGCTCTGATGCCAATTGAAATTCTGGCCAGGCAATAACAGAGTTAACAGGTTCTGAACCAAACAGGTTCTGAACAAAAACTTAGCACAATTAAAAACAAATAATCAGCAGAAATTAAAAGTGCAGGAAAGCTAAAGAACACAAGGTTTGTTAACCCAGTTCGGAGTAAACACCTCCTACTCTGGGGGATACCAATCCAGGAAGGAATTCCACTATAGGAGTTAATCCTTATGACTCAAGACACTGACTCCCAGTTCCCAGCCTAAGCAATTAACTTCCTCCTAGTCTTGAATTCTACCCAACACGTTGAGTATTAGAGACCACTAACTTCCTATTCAAGCAACTGCAACCCAGCCACTTGAACAACCCTGAAAACTACCCTGTTTTGAATAAAACTTCAATAACAAACCTTCATTTGTACCTACAGGCTTAGAATGAACTTACAACTCAATAAAAACACTAAACCAACTCAAACAATGAGTGGTGCACAAATAAAACTCTAAGTTCAATACACAGACTCAATTTTTGAATTATAACTCTCTATATCGTATCTCTTGAATAGCAGCAACACTCCTCCTTTTATAATCTTCAGCAAGCAATATTAATCTAAATTAAATCTTCTAAAATAAATATGTTTCTGAATTATGCAAGGCTTGAAAAGGAAACATATAAATCTTCAATGTATCTGCAAAAGATTTCTTCAAGAAATATGAACTTCATAAAATACGAGCCAATCTTCAAAAGATCTCCTCCAAATTAATCAGCATTCTTAGAACAACCATCCATGATTAAACCTTAACATATCTCGCAAAGATTCGCGCCAAAACAATTCAGAAAAACCAGCTTCTGATGAAGTCAACGAAAGTCAACGCGAGCATCAGACTCACATTTCAGCTTCTGAAGTGCTACAGTGCGTCTGAAGGAATTTTCAGGTTCTGAAGGTGATTTCAGCTTCTGAATGACTTCAAAATGAAAAACTTGCAACTGAAGATTTGTTCTACACATTAAGATGCTTCTATTCAACACATTGGATTTGCCAAAATATGCAGCCAACACCAAAAGACTCAACAACATGATTTAAGATCATGATTTATAACCGTGTGCATTGTCAAGTCCTTACGTGAACATCCATGCATTCATTGTCAGTCGATCGGTGCTTGATTTAAGATCAAGATTCATGGGTGCTTGATTTAAGATCAAGATTTATAGGTGGGTGATTTAAGATCACTATTTATGGGGGTCTGATTTAAGATCAGGATTGGTACCACATGCATGTAGAATCGTATTAGGTGCATTACATACACACGAGTCATGTTTGGTAATGTTTTGGTGTAAACTTGTGCGTTTATGTGGTAAATGTTAACTGATGGTGTGTGAAACTTATGGAATGTTTCATAATTGTGTTGTTGGTGATTTATAATTGAAATGGTGATTTAATTGTTGATGATGTATAATCAAGTTGGTATTTATATAATGATGAAGATATACTATGATTTATGAATTATGTATGAGTAATAACCAGGCTTTTGTATTGATGAATATTTGGATGTTAAGCGATGTTTTGCCTGAAACTTATATGTGTTTATTTATATTCATTTGTTGAATGTATATCTTACCCTCTAGTGGCTTTATTGTTGCCTCATCCGTGAGTTCAACCCTTGTGGATGTAGACTTGCAGGTTGAGGATTAGTGCTCAGTGAGTTGTGCTAAGGATGGCGTCACGCCTATTCTCCGTTTTATGTTGCTTTTATTGTCGATGATGTCTAGATTAGGTGCTCTGATCTAGGAGTTCGGGATTTGTCTCATTTGTTGATTTTATGAGGATTGTATTCATTTTGAGATATTTATGTTGAAACCCGAGATGATGTTTATGTTGAGATGATTTATTTGTGCTATGTTGTGATGATTATTGATGAGATTTTCTTTATGAGAAATATGTATGAGTTATTGGTGATTTTGTAGATTCTGATTAGTCGTGTTGCTTAATTTATCGCTTAATTAGTAGTCTCGGGGATCAGGGTCTTACAATGTGGTATTAGAGCAGGTTGGTCTAGTCCGGGCCAACACTTTGTTAGTGTCATCTTGTATTCGATAAGTATGTGGATTACTGTCAATGCTTTTGTTCTAACTAGGTGGTGCTTGTTGTGTAGTAGAGAGATGGCTAGACATAATGATGCGGCGATAGCTATTGCGATGGTTCAGATGGCTCAGGAATTGGCACAGGCTAATGTGGCGGCTCATAGGCAGCATCAGATGAGCTGAGGTTGGATCGTTTCACGAGAAACCATCCGCCGACGTTTAACGGGAGGTACGAGAGGATTTTCCGTGCGATGGTGACTACCGATGATCAGAAGGTTCGGTTGGCGACCCATATGCTTGCAGAGGACGCTGAGTATTGGTGGATGAACATCCGTCAGAGGTTGGAGCTTGGAGGAGCTGTTATGTATAATTGGTGAATCTAAAGCAAAATCTACCTTGACAACAACAAAAAAAGTGAAGAAAAGGAAATAAAAAGGAAAAACTAAAAGAAATAAGTTGTCAATGATAGTTCAGTTTCAAATCTATATCACCAAATTTCGGTGGGTAAGTCTATACAGAGCTTTGTCCTGACTTTAAATGGGGTCCCCACATGTGGTTGGTGGGATTGGTCGCTTCGGATTAGACGGTTCTTGAATCGGATACTGAGTTTTAAAAAAAAAATAAAAAATCTATATCACCAATACGTTGTTTTTGTTATAAATGAAAGTGGGAACAGTAAAATCTATATATTTGAAAAACTAAATTCTGTTTTTTTAAACAAAGTTTGTTTGTTTTTTTTTAAAACAAAGTTTGTTTGTTTTTTTTTAAACAGAGTTTGTTTCTTGTTATCTTAAAATTTAAACAAAATTTTGTTACCTATAATAATGGTTCCATGAATAGTTAAAATTCTATAAATAAGATGAGTAATAATTGTTAAAAGTTTTAAGTGCAAAGTTAAAGAACAGATCTGAGAGAAAAAAATTAAATAAAAGACTTCATGAATGTTTAAATGGAAGAAAGGGTGGAAGACTCACTGGAAATGCTGATGGAGGTCAAGAGGGAGAAATAGTTAAAGACTCATTTGACAAGATAGAAAAACAAGAACAAGGTGACAATGAAGAAGAAGAAGAAGTTTCATCAAGAGTGAATATGGAGAGAAAAAGACAGTAATTAACAATTGTTTGTTACGAGAGAAATATAACATATTAAATTTATTGGAAAGATAGTGTTTGTAATATCCCGCTTCAAACTCAAGTATTTATCAGAGGTGAGACGATGTATCAGAGATATTTTAAGGGAGGGCAATTTGGTAATTGTCGCGCCAGGATTTTTATTAAAAGGGGCAAAACCCATTTTTCCCTCATAATTTCTATTCCCTTCTCTCTCTAAAACATTTTCCTCTCCCTTCTCTCCTCTCCCTCTCTCCCGCCATCCTCCATCCCTTCATAATCTTCAATCTCTACCTCAACCTCTCAATTCTCATGCAAGCAAGTAAAGTTTGTGACTTTGAGCTAAGGAAAGCAAGGAAGAAAGGAAAGAAAATGGACTAAAGGTAGGGTTTTGAGAAGAGACCAAGCTAGGATTTTGGGTGAAAAGCTTGGCAAGGAATCAAAGCAAATGCTAGGTGAGCTCCCTAGGGTTTTAGAACCCACTTTGAGTGAGTTTGAGTATGTATTTCATTTTATGCTAAAATATGGTTTTTGTACCCTAATCCTGTTTGTTGCCAATTCCTTGCTAATCCATGTTTTAATTAGTCAATTTGTAATAGAAAATTATTCCTAACATCATTGGGATGCTTGGGTAAGTTGGGTTGAGCTAAAATGGTGAAAAAAAAAACAGTTTTCAACAATTTCTGCACTGATAAGCTCGCTACAGCGAGCTCGAGCGAGCAGAGCCTTTTGGTCACGGCCCTGGGTCGCTATAGCGAGCTCACCAGAAACAGCATTTGTCAGCTGAGCTGTTTCGGGTGATCCGACGCGTGTAAGTGAGGTTTTTCGCAACCGTTTTCTCCAGAAACTTTATAGAATCAAGGGACACCATTTTAACTCATCCTAAGGGCCTTCAACGGGCAAAATTATAAAGGGGCAAGGAATAGGTAACGTGAGGGAAGTATGTTGGATATTTGAAGGTTGGCTAATGTTTGGTAAAATCAAAATGTGCAAGCAATGCGTCTCCAGAAGTTAAAAAGTGTCTTCAGAAGCTGGAAATTAGATTTCAGAAGGTTCAGAAGCTGAAAACTGAATTTACTGTTCATCAGAAGCAAGACTGGCCTTCAGACGCAGAACTATTCTTCAGACGCTGGTACTGTTTATCAGACGCAGAACCGGGCTTCAGACGCACTGTTCAGACGTTGACTGGCGTTGACCTTCAGAAGCTGCCTTCAGACGTTGACTGGCGTTGACCTTCAGAAGCTGAACTTCAGAAGTTGTTTTTCAGAAGCTGGTTTTCTGCATTCTTTGGGATTTATTCAGTGCGTATCTGTTGAAGATTTATTGAAGTTTTATCCAGGCATTTGTTTTCTAGAAGGCTGATAATTTTGGTGAAGATCTTGGTGAAGATTGGCTTCATGTTTATGAATGAATATATTTCAAATGGATCTTTGCTTAATATGATTCAGAAATATATGTTTCCTTTTTGAGCCTTTGCAGAATTTCAAAATTGTATTTTGAAGATTATATGATTCAGAATTATGTGTGTCTGCTGAAGACTATATATATGGAAGACGTGCTGCTATTGAAGTTGATTGAATCAGAAACCAGAAATTAAGAGTCTTAGAGTTTTTAGTGTTTTTGAGTTTGTAAGCTTAGGCTTTGTTTTGTACACCACTCATATGTTCTGAGTTGGTTTAGTTGTTTTGAGTTGTAATTCACTCTAAGCTTTTAAGTACGAGTGATGTCTTTGATGTCTTGATGTGTGTCTTCTTAACTGAGTTGTTTACAGAGTTGTTAGTAACTGGGTTGTAGTTACTTGATTAGGAAGTAAGAGGGGGTTCTTATACCTAGGAGTTACTGGGTAGAAATCTTGACTGGTGGAGATTAAGTCACAAGACTAGGAACAGGGGCTGTGTCTTGAGTCTTAGAATTAATTCCTCATAGTGGATTTCCTTCCTGGATTGGTATCCTGCAGATGTAGGTGATGTTTGCACCGAACTGGGTTAACAAATATCTGTGTTCATTTACTTTCTGCACTTTATATTGTTGTTCCTAAACCTGTAGTTTTTGTGCTCTGTTTTGCATACATAGTGCTCTGTTTTATTGTCTGGTTCAGTACCTGCCAGAATTTCAATTGGCATCAGAGCAGACACCCTGCCTGTTATTGGGTGAGCTCCAGGGAAGACTTTTCTGACAAGAATGGACAAGGAAGGAGGATATGTTAACAGACCACCTTTGCTGGATGGCACAAATTATGAATATTGGAAGTCTCGTATGTGTGCTTTCCTGAAATCCATAGATAGCAGGACCTGGAAAGTAGTGCTAAAAGGTTGTGATCATCCAGTTGTGTTGGACAAAGATGGGAATAAGACTGATGTGCTAAAAGCTGAGGAAGAATGGACAAAGGCTGAAGATGATCTGGCTCTTGGAAACTCCAAAGCTTTGAATGCTCTATTCAATGGAGTGGACAAGAACATGTTTAGACTGATCAAGCAGTGTACCATAGCCAAGGATGCCTGGGAGATACTCAAGACCACTCATGAAGGAACTTCAAAGGTTAAGCTGTCCAAACTACAACTACTCACCACAAAATTTGAAAATTTGAAGATGATGGAGGATGAGAACATTCAAGACTTCTATATGAATGTCCTGGATATGGCTAATTCTTTTGATTCTCTTGGAGAGAAGATGTCAGATGAGAAGATTGTTAGAAAAATACTCAGGTCACTTCCTAAAAGATTTAACATGAAAGTGACAGCTATTGAGGAAGCTCATGACATCTCCAACATGAAGCTTGAGGAGTTAATTGGATCCTTGCTGAATTTTGAAACAGCTTTCTGTAACCATACTGAGAAGAAAGGGAAAGGAGTTGCTTTTGCAGTTAATACTGAAGCTGAGGATCAACAAGGGTTTAATGAGGATGATGAAGACTTATCAGAAGCACTTGGGGTGCTGGAGAGACAGTTTAATAAGATCCTGAAGCATGTTGACAAAAGATCCAAGTCAAAAGGTCAGAACATCAGATTCAACAACAGTAAGCCTCTAAGTGATGTGAAGAAGACCAAGACTGATGAGAAGAGAAATCAATCAAAGGGTGTTCAGTGCTTTGAGTGTGAAGGTTATGGTCATATCAAGTCAGAATGTCCTACTTATCTTAAGAAGCAGAAGAAGAGCTTGGCTGTTTCCTGGTCTGATGAAGACTCAGAAGAAGAAGTAGAGAGTGAATCTGCTAAGTATGTTGTTGCCCTAACTGGAAGAGACAAGTCTGATGTTAAGGTTAATGCCTCAGAAGCTCTTTCAAAGTCTGAAGCATTCTTAGAGTCTGAGACATTATCAGAGTCTGAAACACTATCAGAGTCTGAAGCCAGAGTTGAAAAATCATCTTATGAAGAACTGGCTGACAATTACAAAGACCTATACATCAGAAGTGTAGAAGTTTGCAAGCAACTAGTGGATAAGAAGAAGACAATATGCCAACTGAATGCTGAGAAAAATGAATTGTTAGTACAAAATTCTGATCTCAAAAATGAAGTGAGCCAACTAAATTCCCAGCTTGAGAACATGAAAAAGCAAGTCAGAATGATGAATACTGCTACTGATGTGCTGGAGGAGATATTGGAGAATCAGAAACAAGGGAAACAAAATGGCATAGGATTTTCTGATCAGACTTTGAACCTCAAACAGAAAAATCCTGCTAAAAGGTTTGTTCCTGCTGCTGAAACTTATGATCCAATGATAGGCACATCTAAGATGAAACCTCAGAAGCAACCTCAGAAGTCCAAGAGCAAGAGAAGAAATCATCCATGGGTTTGTCATCATTGTGGAAAGAAGGGACACATCAAACCATTCTGTTTCAAGTTATATGGTTATCCTGAGCACTTTCAGTACAGAAAAGTAGAACCTGCTGAAAACAGAATCAATGTCAAGAAGGTGTGGAAACCCAAATGTAATAATGTTGGTCTAATGGCTCACACCTCTCTGAAAGCATCATCTAGGAAAGACTGGTACTTTGACAGTGGCTGCTCTAGACACATGACTGGAGTTAGTAAATTTCTTGAAAATATAAGACCTCACACCAGTGGATATGTGACTTTTGGTGGTGGAGCTAGAGGAGAAATTCTTGGAATTGGAGATTTGGTCAGTGATGGACTACCAAGGTTAGACAATGTGCTGTTAGTTAAAGGATTAACTTCCAATTTGATTAGTATAAGCCAGCTGTGTGATCAAGGGATGGAAGTGAACTTCAACAAGACTGAGTGTCTGGTAACTGCTGGAAAAAGAGAAGTGCTAATGAGAGGTAAGAGATCTAAGAAGGATAATTGCTATTTGTGGGTACCTGAAGAAGAAGTCAGATTCTGTCACCAGAAACCTGGGCACTTAAACATGAAGGGTTTGAAGAAAGTCAAGTCTGTGGAACCCAAAATTAAGATCAATGAAGACAAAGTTTGTGGTGAGTGTCAAAGTGAAAAACAAATCAAGAAGTCTCACAAGGAGCTGCAACAACTTAAACTTCACATGGATCTCTGGATGTCTATGCTAGATGAAAGCCTAGGTGGGAAGAAGAATGTTTCTGTTTGTAATTCTTCAAGAGTTTGTCTGCATGACGAGTTATAGCAATTACAGATTGCTGAGGGTGAGCAAGCTGGTAGTGATGTTGCAGATGTTGAGTCTGATACTGAGTCTGATACTGTGTCTACTGGAAATTCAGTTTTTGTTCCCTATGTGAAGACTGTGTTTTGTCAAGATTATTTGGCTAAAAAGGGGGAGAAAAACTTGTATTTGGTTTCAGAATGCAGCTGTTCAGAGTGTACTAAGTTTCAGAGTTCAGAAGTTGTTTTGTTCAGAATTCAGGTTTTTCAGAAATTAACTGTATTATTCAGAATTCAGAAATGAAACAAGAGCTGTGTAGATGTGTTTGAGGAGGAGTTTCTGGTTCAGGAGGAGTGCATAAGTGTTAAGTTCCTGAGTTGTGAGCTGTTTCAGTTTCAGAAGCATTATCTCAGAATTTACTGCAGTTCAGAATTAAGGGGGAGAGTTGTTTGTGATGTGCTGAGTTGCAGGGGGAGTTTACTGGGAGTTTTCTGTCAGAAGCTGGTGTGTTTGTGCTTCAGGGGGACTTTATATGTGTACTTCAGAAACTGGGAGTTTATATGTGTGCTTCAGGATGCATTGTTTTTTTTCTGAACTGAAGCTGTTTGTTTGGTTTAACATAGCATTTATCCGCTGCTGACTCTAGTGCTATGGTTAATTTTGTGTGGAGTTCTTCATGGCTGAGTACATTGTGTTGAGTGAAGAACTTGTTTTTATGAAGAATTTGATTTTAGCCAAAAATTTGCCAAAGGGGGAGATTGTTGGATATTTGAAGGTTGGCTACATGTTTGGTAAAATCAAAATGTGCAAGCAATGCATCTCCAGAAGTTAAAAAGTGTCTTCAGAAGCTGGAAATTGGATTTCAGAAGGTTCAGAAGCTGAAAACTGGATTTACTGCTCATCAAAAGCAAGATTGGCCTTCAGACGCAGAACTGTTCTTCAGACGTTGGTACTGTTCATCAGACGCAGAACCAGGCTTCAGACGCACTGTTCAGACATTGACTAGCGTTGACCTTCAGAAGCTGCCTTCAGACGTTGACTGGCGTTGACCTTCTGAAGCTGAACTTCAGAAGCGGTTTTTTAGAAGCTGGATTTCTGCATTCTTTGGGATTTATTTTGTGCGTATCTGTTGAAGATTTATTGAAGTTTTATCCAGGAATTTGTTTTCTAGAAGGCTGATAATTTTGGTGAAGATCTTGGTGAAGATTGGCTTCGTGTTTATGAATGAATATATTTCAAAGGGATCTTTGCTTAATATGATTCAGAAATATATGTTTCCTTTTTGAGCCTTTGCAGAATTTCAGAATTGTATTTTGAAGATTATATGATTCAGAATTATGTGTGCCTGCTGAAGACTATATATATGGAAGACGTACTGCTATTGAAGTTGATTGAATCAAAAACCAGAAATTAAGAGTCTTAGAGTTTTTAGTGTTTTTGAGTTTGTAAGCTTAGGCTTTGTTTTGTACACCACTCATATGTTCTAGGTTGGTTTAGTTGTTTTGAGTTGTAATTCACTCTAAGCGTTTAAGTATGAGTGATGTCTTTGATGTCTTGAAGTCTGTCTTCTTAACTGAGTTGTTTACAGAGTTGTTAGTAACTGGGTTGTAGTTACTTGATTAGGAAGTAAGAGGGGGTTCTTATACCTAGGAGTTACTGGGTAGAAATCTTGACTGGTGGAGATTAAGTCACAAGACTAGGAACAGGGGCTGTGTCTTGAGTCTTAGAATTAATTCCTCATAGTGGATTTCCTTCCTGGATTGGTATCCTGCAGATGTAGGTGATGTTTGCACCGAACTGGGTTAACAAATATCTGTGTTCATTTACTTTCTGCACTTTATATTGCTGTTCCTGAACCTGTAGTTTTTGTGCTCTGTTTTGCATACATAGTGCTCTGTTTTACTGTCTGGTTCAGTACCTGCCAGAATTTCAAAGTACATAAACAAAGACCCGAGGAACAGGAATTAATACATTTGAGTTAGTAACTCTTAAGGAGGACATATGACAACGATATGTCTATAACCTTTAATAGGTTAAGAGGAACTGAGAGGTATTCAGTTGGAAGTACATGAGTACTAGGAATGTTTCTCAACATTCAAGGATTCTTATGAGAATAGTATCAGGTATGTTAAGGGTTAGTTTCTCAGGATACCCTTAACTAGGCAATTATAGTGTACCGTAGGCAGAGGTACCGGGATTTTTCCCAAGTTCAGGTACATTTATATGTACATCAGGACGTGCCTCAGTTGTTCACGTCAGAGTGACACTGAGTGTACACATATCAGTTCAGGATAGGATGTACCCTAGTTAGTGGTACAAGGATATTTATCAGGATTTATACAGATTATGTATAAACATGTATATATATGTTGACAAGTCGTGGCACAGGTACACTTCAGATTTATTATGAATAGGCCAGCCCGTTAGGGAGCCTACATGACGACTCTTATATATATAGATGTTCAGGAAATTATCAGGAATATATATATATATATATATATTAAAGGAATAATTAATTATCAGGATAAACTTTGTGTCTTCTGGGTTCTCGTAGTTAGAGAGCGCATGGGGTTCCAATCATTGCTGGAATGGAAGGAACTTTCCGCGAGGATAACCACACAATAGTTTATAGCGTGTCTTCTGTGTTCTCGCTAGTTAGAGCACAGGGGGTTCCAGTTATAGCTGGAATGGGAGGAACTTTCCGTGAGGATAACCACACACACAGGCAAGAGGAGTCCAGTGATTAGCCTCAGATAGGAATTTTCACCGGTTATCAAAGGAATGTGCTCCGAGGTTACTCCACTCGGGGGCATTCCGTAAAATCAACTCAGATAATAATGTTTGTTCAACGCTAAAATCTAACATAATATCAGTATATACTTTATTATGTTATCAGGCAGAATTACCTATCAGGAAGGTATCAGGTGGTGATCTTAGGAGTCCCCTCGATCACCGAGTTATCAGGTTATAGTCTAGATTTCATGACTATTCAGTTATCAGGCTCAGGCAATGATCCTAGGTTTCCTCTTGATCACTAGTTTAGCAGGATGTAGTTTAGTTATTATGACTACACAGGATAGCAGGAACAGGCAGGTATACCCTATATGGGAAAGGTTAAAGCTTGTCGATTATAGGAATCCCCGAGATCGCCAAAAGTAGGCATGGCAACCCTAGGTTCCCCGAGGTTGCCAACAGTAGGTTGGGTGAAGCTCACTGAGACATTATGTCTCATCCCAATCCTTCTGGTGCAGGTTTGCAGGTTGGCATGAGGATCGTGTTGAGGATCATCAGGGAGATGGTGGATGGAGTGCAGTTGCTCGTCATGTACCAGCTCAGGAGCTTATCGGACTTTTGTATAAGTATTTATTATGGTACTTGATTAGTTGTATAAACGAGCAAATTTGTATTCATTCAGTTGTGTTGTATTATTATTTTTGAAAACCTCGATGTATCAAGTATCAGTTTAATGCACATGCTAATATTCTAGATAAAATTAGTACGAGTGTTACAGTGTCTGTAAAAAAATTGGAATATATTGGTGGATTAAAATAAGGGTATAATAGGAAGAAAAGATGCAAAAATACACTTTGCTAATTTGGTGTTAATATTTCAAAACGACACTTACAAAGTAAAGGAGGGAGTAGTTGTTACATTTGTAAAAATTCAATAAATGCTCCTTTATTCAAGGTCTTTTTCAACAATTACCACAAAACCAAA
This sequence comes from Medicago ruthenica, assembly GCA_018208015.1. Classification (NCBI taxonomy): domain Eukaryota; kingdom Viridiplantae; phylum Streptophyta; class Magnoliopsida; order Fabales; family Fabaceae; genus Medicago; species Medicago ruthenica. Next base: position 56,637,604 of record CM031375.1, on the reverse strand, counting down.
TAAATATTTTAACTTGGCCTTATTTCAAGGTCTTTTTCAACAATTCCTACAAAACCAAATAAATATTTTAACTTGGCCTTATTACATCCTTTGAAAAACATTAGTGTTTCATGTTTGAACAAAGATTCTTTCATAACTTGACTAATGCAAAAGTTTAAAATGTTCAACACAATTCAATATATTGGTTTAAATAATTGTTATATAATTAATTATTTAAATAATTAAAAAATATAATATTAATATTTTTTTAATTATTTGTTGTATGACTTATTATATTTAATTGTTGTATAATTTATTAGGATAAGTCAACTACATTTTTATTAAAAAAATTAACAATATTTAATGTATTTTATTTTCTAATTTATGAATTTATTATTTTTTTATACATAAATTCATTGAATAAATTTTCAAAATTACTTTTATATCATTTAAATCATTATATTAAAAAAATATTTCTCTCTAATTATGAAACTTAATGTTTACCAAAAATAAAATCTTACCCCTTCTTAATTTTTTGACACATCATAAAAATTATATCCTTTTGCATCTTTTACTTCAACCTCCCCCTATTTTTTCTCTCTTAAAAACAAATTAAAACAAACTCACTCGATAAAACACACTAACTTAATTTTTTTTTAAAGAACAAACTTAATCTTAATCCCAATCAAAAAAAATTTTTCTATAATTCAACTTCTAAATATCTAAAGTGTTAAAAACAAGTTACAATCAATTATCTTTCTCTAATTCTCTAATTATGAAAGATAATGACCAGTAAAAACACAATTTTACCCCATCTTAATATTTTGACACATCAACATATATTTACCGTTTTGTGTCTTTCGTAACCAAATATCCTATTTAGCTGAGAGAGAAAATAACTTTTAAAAGATTGATGTGATTTTGTAACAAAAATTTCTTTTATATTGATCTATCTAAACAAACTAAATTATTAAAAAAATGATTTTATTACGATAAACAAACACATAATAGATTATGATTTTTTGTAATTTTTTAAAAAAATCACTAAATTATTGAATTTCAATATTATTTTTATTTTCATTCGTAACAAACAAGCCCTATGAGGTTTGTTATAACTTAAAAAACCAGGTTCAACAAAAAAAATCTAAAAGCGTGTTGAAATGAAAAAAGATTATAGTAACTTTTCAAAAAATATAAGAAAGGGAGAAAATAAGTCTAAAAAAATAAAGATAATTTTGTAACAAAAAATCCATTTTATATAGTTGTATCCAAACAAATATTTTTTCCAAAGAAGTGATTGTTATTACGATAAACAAACACAAAATTAATTATACTTTTCAAAAAATCTCTAAAAAGTAATATCTAAATGATTGAATATCAAAATATATTTTTATTCTATTAAAAGTGAACCATATTTTCAATTTATATTTATTAAAAATAAGTCTTATGATTGTACCAAAGAAAAAGTTTTTTGATGTTCATGTGCTTTTATCTCACACTGAATCTTTTTGATACAATATCACTACCTTCGTATAATTTTTTCTTTATTAGGATGCAATAGAAAAACCTTCCTATGGGTTTTTCTTTTGTAGGTAATCAAATGAAAAAATGAGAACTGTTTACATATTTAGTCTAAAAAAATCATCATAAATATAAATTTTAGTAAAAAAACATAAATAAATACATTTCACTTATCAATAAAATAACAAAATATGGTTGAGACAATTATCGTTGATACCAACAAAACACTGAAAAAATATTTTCACTAAGAAAATAAAAAAAAAACATTCAATTATATCTTATTGATAATCACAAAATAACATAACTTCATTCATAAAACAAAAAAAAAAACATAAGTTCAAGAAAGTTACAAAATATTTAATACAAGGCATATGCATACTTTTAAAAAATTACACATTTTCAAGATTTTTCTTTTCTAAAAATAATTTGCCTTTTTTTATTTATCTTTTTTTTAGTCAAAAGAAAAATTATATTAAATAAAAAGAAATAAATAAAGAGACTGAGGTATTAGACATGACTCAAGTACAACCCAAAATGGGGATACAACATAATAAATCAGACCAAGTGGATCGACCCTAATCTATCCTAAAAATATTCACTAATCACGAGCGCAACTCAGCAAACCTATGTACAGGCGCGAAACCAGATTACAAAAAAATATGAAAAGTGAACATCTGCGAAGAACAATTAGTGGATCAATCATCAACACGGCATCAAAATCCATGTGCCAACAGCTCCCTGAACAAACCAGCAACCATAAAAGCTCTTTCGAGCTTAAAGAACCAGAGTGTAGGCAAACAAGACACCTTGAAACCTTCAGATCTCAACATATTTGGAAACAACAAAAAATCAAAGAAGTCATGTCACCATGTCATATTATAAAATAATATATTTTATTGTTGTAGATTATTAATTATTATATCTTTTAGAAAGAGTGTGTAAAGTGAATCGTACCTTGAGGGTGAAGCTAACTCACCCTTATATAGGCGTGTGTGAGAATAACTGCTTCTGTGATATGCAGTGTGTGATTTGGAGGCGGTTATAGGACACTTGTACAGTGTCTGATACACGGGGTCGTGCTCTGGTGAGGTGTCGTGCACTGGTATTGGCATGTACCTTCTGGCGATGCGTCTTGGCATGGTGGACATTTAATCCACGTGTCATTGTCGGATTGGCCTTCTGACCGGTCCAGAATAGGTTAAGTAACCTACATTTTTAATAAAAAATTAACAATATTTAATATATTTTATTTTCTAATTTATAAATTTATTAGTTTTCATACTTAAATTTATTGAATAAATTTTCAAAATTACTTTTATATCATTTAAAATTTTATATTAAAAAATACTAGTAATAAAAGTCAAATCACATTGTAAAGGAACCATAAAAAATAATTTATAGTATTTTTATATTTGTTTTCTAAAAATAAACTATTGGCTACAATTTAATATATTTAAATTATATTATAAAATAATATAATTGTTGAGGTATGATCTTATAAAAACAACCTTACAATGCCTTTGTGGTCACAAACCACAAATATTGATCCCATAATCATTGTAACAATGAGATTTTATTCATCTTTTGTTCTTCTTCTTTTTTGCTTTTGTAGAGTATCTCTCACTGAGACTGAAAACCATGGCTTTAGTGTAGAACTCATACATCCTATCTCTTCAAGATCACCATTTTACGATACTACAAAAACTCAACTCCAGCGAATTTCAATTATTGTAAACCATTCCATCAATCGTGTCCGTTATCTCAACCATGTGTTCTCTTTTTCCGTAAATAAAGTGCCAGATGTTTCTATATCACCCTTTATGGGTGATGGATATTTAATGAGTTATTCAATTGGTACACCACCATTTCAACTTTACGGTCTTATTGATACGGGCAATGATAATATTTGGTCTCAATGTATGCCGTGCAAACCATGTTTCAAACAAACATCACCAATGTTTGACCCTTCAAAATCATCAACCTACAAAACCATTCCATGTACTTCTCCCATATGCAAAAATGCAAATAGGCACTGCTCTTCTAATGATAAAAGGAAATGTGAATATAAATATTCATATGAAGATGGGTCATATTCCCAAGGAGATCTTAGTGTCGATACTCTTACTTTGAACTCTAACAATTGCACTCCTATCTCATTTAAAAATATTGTGATTGGATGTGGGCATAGGAATCGGGGGCAATCTTTGGGGCCTGTCTCTGGAAATATTGGCCTTGGACGCGGATCTTTGTCTTTTATATCCCAATTGAGTTCTTCAATTGGTGGAAAATTTTCTTATTGTCTGGTTCCATTATTTTCAAAGGCAAACGTTTCAAGCAAATTACATTTTGGAGATAAATCAATGGTGTCTGGACTTGGAACTGTTTCTACTCCCATAAAAGGGGAAAATGGTTACTTCACGACATTGGAAGCATTTAGTGTGGGAGATCACATTATAAAATTGGAGAACTCTGATAACCAAGTAAATTCCATCATTGATTCAGGAACAACGGTGACCATTTTGCCAGAGGACGTTTATTCTAGGTTAGAATCTGTAGTGTCGGATATGGTTAAGTTAAAGCGTGTTAAGGATCCTAGTCAACAGTTCAATCTTTGCTATCAAACGACATCAACAACATTGGAGGTTCCAATAATCACTGCACATTTTAGTGGGGCGGATGTCCATTTGAATGCTCTAAACACCTTTTATCCAATTAATCACAAAGTTGTGTGCTTTGCTTTTGCTTCTGGTGGTAATTTTTCTAGTCTTGCAATATTTGGTAATGTAGCGCAGCAAAACTTTTTAGTTGGATTTGACCTCAAAAAAAATACTATCTCCTTTAAGCCCACCGATTGTACCAAACATTGACTTTATGTATGATTATGGTGGTAAATTAAATCAATAATACTACTAAAAGTAATTTTTATGGTGCTTGATGATATTATTGTACATTTCATTGTGGTAGATAAATCCCTTATTTCTAACCTTAATTTGTTGAAAACCTTCCCCTTCCCCTCTTATAAATGCACCCATCAAACCCAATGATGAAATTTCTCCTCACTAAACTAAGTTAACCACACTTAATACACATAACAACACAGACTAATTCCCCATGTACGTGCAATAAATGCTTGCCCATTCCCGAAAATACTCCCATTTTCTATGTTTATATTACCAATCATTGCATTAAATTTTACACATTTTTCATTGTGTGCTTTAATTGCATGAAATAAATGCTTGCGCTCTTTCCCTATAATACTCCTCTTTCCTATGTGTATATTACCAATGGCTGCATTAAATTTTACATCTGTTTCCAATGTGTGTTATGCTTCTCTAATTGTGACTATAACTAAACCCACTTTTCCACACTAACCACACATAACCATACACACAACTTTCTCATGTACACACAATAATTGCTTGCGTCGATTCCCTATATTACTCCATTTTTCTATTTTTATATTACCAATGGTTGCATTAAATTCAACAACTATTTCCAATGTGTGTTTGGTGAATGTGAGTAAAACACAAGAAAGGAGGGTTGAGTTGTGTTGTCTTTTTCAAATTTTTCTAAGTGTTTTAGCATTGGTCAGAGTTTGAAGTTGTTTAGAGTCGGACTCAGAGTCTGATAGCAGCGGTGTATAACAGACACCAAGATAAAGATATATATATATATAGAGAGAGAGAGAGAGAGAGAGAGAGAGAGAGAGAGATAGAGAGAGAAAGCAGACACAAAGGAATTATACTGGTTCCTCCAACAATCCAGGAGTAGTTCAGTCCCCTTGCACTTCCAATGGATTTTCACTATAATCACACCTGATATGGATAAAGATTTGAGAGACATTGGGGAGTGTCAGTGCATTAAGAGTCGTTGAGAAGCTTCAAATCAAAGACGTTGAAATATTGCCTGATATGGATAATGTTGTTAATGGGACATTTTAAATTCCTTTGCTGCAACTGGAATTATCCGTTCATTCCTTTTGTCATTGAAGTTCTTCGTTTGTTTCTACACATGATCAGAAGAAGACAAATTGTACTATCTTAGTCTGATAGAGACAGCTTCAGAAAAAGACAAAGTCTGACGTGGATTTTGGGTCCCTAAGAGCCTTTTGTTTTTCAGAGTCTGGTAGCCTTCAGAGCTGATGGTATTCAAAGTATGGAAGCCTTTAGAGTCTGATGGTCTTCAGAGTCTGTTGCAGAACTTCAGCTTCTCTTGTTTCCAAATGCTCTTGTATATATTCTTCTAGGATCAGAACTTGATTTTATCCTATAAATTTTAGTCCTGAACACTTGAATATATATTAGCATATCCAATTGTTCTTTAATACTTTGTCATCATCAAAACTTTAGAGGTATTGTAGAAATCCAATTTTGTTCCAACAATATTCCCCTTTTCCATGATGACAAACATAAGTATTTAAGACAATTGTTGTTGATTTAAGGCACTGAACACCTTTCGATTTGCTGCTTTTCTCATCAGATCCTGTCTTCTTCTTCATTATGCCAGAAAGATATCTTCCCTGGAGCTCACCCAAATACAGGCAGGGTGCCTGCTCTAATACCAATTGAAATTCCTGGCAGGTACTGGTTCTGAACCCGTAAAACAGAGTATGGAAACAATGGTTCAGAAGCAGAAAATAAACAGGACAGAAAGTAAATAACACAGTAATTTGTTAACCCAGTTCGGTGCAAACTTCACCTACGTCTGGAGGATACCAATCCGGGAAGGAAATCCACTAAGTAGTATTAATTCTAAGACTCAAGTCACATCCCCTGTTTTTCAGCCTTATCACTTAATCACTACCCGTATAGACTTCTACCTAGGAACTCCTAGATATAAGAACCCACTTACTTCTCAATCAAGTAATCACAGCCCAATGATTATCAGACTCAACAAAAAACAACAAATTGAAGACACTCTTCAAAAACAGAAAAACATCACTTGTGCTTAAAAGCTTTAAGTGAATAACAACTCAAAACAAACAACCAACTCTAACAATTGAGTGGTGCACAGAAAAAATAGAGCAACAACTCACAGACTCAAAACTAAGACTCTTTTAATTCTTGAGATGAGTAAGTTCTTCAAAAGCAAAGCCTTCTATTTATAATCTTCAGCAGCACATAATTCTTGAACCAAATCTTCAAAGATATAATCCCAGAATTCTTTAGAAGCAAATAGAAGCTCTTATTTATTCAGAAATATATTTTCCAAAGATTTCCTTGAAAATATATTCACAAATAATTGAATCAAATCTTCAGAACATATCTTGCACAAAAATACTTCCTTCTAGAAATGAAGCTTGGATAAATCTTCAATTAAATCTTCAAAAGATACTGTGAGAGATTTAACAGAATTCAGACGCAGAAACCAGCTTCTGAAATGCAGCTTCTGAAGTTCAGCTTCTGAAGGCCAACAAAAGTAAGCGTCTGAAGGCAGCTTCTAAAGGTCAACAAAATTCAACGTCTGAACAGTGCGTCCGAAGACCAGTTCAGCGTCTGATGAACAGTACCAGCGTCTGAAGACCTTTCCAGCTTCTGATGAACAGTAACAGCTTCTAAAACCCAATTTCCAGCTTCTGAAGACACAAAATAGCTTCTGAAGACGCATTGCTTGTACATTTGGATTTTACCAAACATGTAGCCAACAAAACAAATATCCAACACATTCCTTCTGCATCAACATCAAAACTAACACCATCTTCAATGATGTCCCACAACTCATCATCAACACCTACAATATGGTTGTACATCTTGATCTTTCTCCATGAAAATTGAGTAGCATCTCCATTGAAGGATGGAGGTCTCATAGAATAATTGTTCTTCTCAGTAGTGGAAGTGTTGTAAACTGTACTGGCTGTGAGTACAATATAGGAAAATTAGGGTTTTAAGAGTCTGTTTAGGTCATGCCTTGGGGATGATCCCAAGGTTACTATTCGTAGCCTTGACTTGGGCCTATTTGGTCATGGTTTTGGGCCCAAATCGTAAAGGGCCAAAACCATGACTAGGGCGCCCTTGTCAGCTGCTGAGGGCGCCCCCTGAAGGTCTCCTTTAGGGAGGTCATCTAGGATTATTTATTACTGTTGAGTGGGCCCCGCGCCCTCCTGGAGGACACCCAGCCTTACTCCAAGGGTTCTAACCCTTGTCTTTAGGATCTCAAGGCCTAAATGGTGAGATCTACGGTCCACAACCCAACAAGCACGAGTCTTGGGGCAAGGCGAAGTGATTAAACTGTTAACGCGGGGATTTGTCTATGACCTTTTGCCCAGCAAGTGGGGCTTATTGATCATGAAGCTTTGTGAAAAAATTATATGAGTACTAGCCCAACATGGATGTTAAACCACCCACGATGGGTGCTAGCTCAACATGAGTGTTTAATCCAACATGGGTGCTAGCCCAACATGGATGCTAGCCCAACATACTAGCTCCATGAATCTGTTTTGGGGGCCTTAGTGGGTGCTAGCCCAACGAGAGTATTCCTAGCCCAACAAGCACGAGTCTTGGGACAAGACGAAGTGATTAAACTATGTGTAGAAATGGCTCCTTTGAGTAGATTAAATCGCCGCGCCGGAACTAGCCCATTATGGGCGCGATTCCTTCTGAAGGTTTAGGTTGAGGACGTGCCTTAGTGGAATCCGACGGTTGACATGAGGCGACCGTTCGCTCTCGCTGACGTCATCTGCGCGTTTTCCCAGGCTTCTCGGATCTACTTTTCCTCCACTTTCAGATTTCTTTTACCCTTTTCACTTCCCTTACTTCTGTTTTTTTTTCTCTAAATCGTTTTTCGTCGTTAAAACTGTTACAGTCTTTGGGGATTGTTGCGCCTACTGTTTGCAGATCGTTCGGAGCCTGCGTTTGTTCTCAATCCTTTGCTGTTGTCAAAATCCAGGTAACCCTATTCGATCTTGTTCTTTATAAGTTAAATCAGTAGTATGGTGGTAATTAGGGAGTGCGATAGGGCGGGTAGGGAGTTATCCCCAACGAATTCATAGGAGAGGTGTTGGTTGTGGAGGGAAAGTGTTAGCCATGCGAAGCGGTCAGATGGAACCACTGATTGGGTGGTGTTCGATAAGGCCTACTACGGCCACTCCCTTTTAACAAAGTTTTCGAGCAATTCAGACGAGGGTGAAGGAGGGAGTAGTAGTGGGAATTCATCTAACTGTGTTATTCATTCTGTTCGCCCAGGTCCATTTTGTAGGAGAGGAATTTGTTACATGGCGTCCTCCAGTGGATCAGAGCAGGAGAGTTTCGCCGAAGAAGTGCTTCGTTCCGAGTCCGTGTACATGGAGCCCCAGCGAGTGGCGTTTTTTCGGAGTAAGTTGCACGTGTCCTCTACGGGATTTGAAGAGGACGTGGTCTTGGAACATTGTCGCCCAGGTGAGAAAGTGTGCTTACAAAGGCCGAATGGGGTGAAGAGTGAGATGTTTCACATGTATACGACTGTTTTTGAGGATCTGGGTGTGAAGTATCCCTTCACGCCCTTTGAGGTTGACGTACTCAATTGTTTGAACGTGGCGCCGTCTCAGCTGCAGCCAAACAACTGGGCATTTATACGCGCTTTTGAGATTTTATGCGAGGGGCTGGGTTTCCGGCCCTCAGTTGGATCCTTCTTCACGTTTTATGGTACGAAGGGGGTAGATAAGCTGTCTTGGGTGTCCGTCGGTGCTCATCCTGGCAAGAGGTTGTTCCCGCCCTACGCCTCTCATTATAAGCATTGGAGACAGACGTTCCTCAGGACCCGGGGACGAAAGGATTGTGAGGCAGCTGCTGTGTGGGTTGATGGTAAGCTGAGGTTTCCCATATGTTGGACGAGTGCTCCGGCGTCTATCATGGGATTTGACTACGAAAAGCTGGACGCGTACGACTAGGGCGTCGTCTGTTTTTTGGATAAGATGCTGCCCATGAACATCCGAGAGTTGTTGAATAGGGAAGGGAATGTGAATAGCTTAGACGCGTACTTACGTGAGTCGAATTTATTTATTTATGCCTATATTGTGCTTTTCTATTTTCTTGTCCTCTTAACTTTTCTGTTTTCATTTCTATAGAGGACATGGCGCCCATGATTGCGGCGGAGAGGAAAAAATATCTCGAGGAAATGAAGGAAAAGAAGGCTGCTGAGGGGTTGGCAGCCACTGATCCTGCTGGACTCATCACACGCAAGCTGAAGAGGAAGGCTGATCATCCGCCCGAGTCTCAAGCTGAGTCCCTCACAGCGGCCACGCAGGATATGGCGTCGCTCGGGAAAGATGATAAAGGGAGGGCAGTAACTGAGAAAAAAGGTAAGAAAACGCCTTCCCCTTCCTCGATTAGCGCCATCAAGACCAGTGGATCGGTGCAATCTTTCTGGGATAATGATTTTGACTACGGTGCCTATGTCAAGGAGAGGTTGGTCTTGAATCCAGAGGACGCGAAGGCTGGGAACTAGGGCACTGTTCCCTTTATGACGAGAGATGTGGGAGTTCATTGCTTGCGGTCCATAATGCTCTTGGACGCGGTAGATCAGAAGCATGAAGAACTGGTGCCGAATGAAGAGGCCCTTAAGGCTACGGTGAGGGCATTGGAAAAAGAGGTGAAGGAGGCCAAGGACGCGAGGGAGAGAGAAGTGAAGGAAGCCAGAGAGGCGGTGAAACTTGAGTGTGATAAGCGCATCTCCGATCTGAAAATTGGTTATGCAACGGATCTTGCTGGGAAGGACGGAGTTATCACTAAGCTGCAAAATGATGTCGCGGCTGGAGCGGAAAGGGAGGGTCAGCTTAAGGCTGAGGTTTCTGTAAAGCCCCAATCCCCGAGAACATAAATATAAAGATAAATCATACATTTATCCTACATTGGAACTTTACTAATTCAACATACGTCTCATATCAAATATTTATGATAAAAACTTCATCAATTAAATTACATCGCAGCGGAATAAAACATAATTAACATCAAAGCAATTGTCATGTCTCGGTCATAACATATAAATTAACATATAATCTCAACAAGGTTCGATCCAAAGATCTCATAGCATAACATAAATAAACCCCAAGTCTTAATCAGAGCTTCTAAGCTAGACTCCAAAGCAGATAAACTCGAATAGGCAAACACCATCCTCGTCATGTTCACGAATAAGTTATTCATCAAACTGCAAGTCTACATCAATGAGGGATTCACCCAAGGATGAGGCGACAATAAAACCACTGGAGGGTAAGATATATGCTCAACATAAGGGAATAATAAACGCATGTATGTCAGGAAAGCCACATCAACATTTATCACATATACATTTAAATAAACAATCCTGGTTACATAATTCAACATTCATATCACGTTCATATTCAATTATAATCTCAATCACAATTTTCAATCATATATCAATCAATCAAGATTCATCAAGTATCATCAATTCATTTACAATTCAATCACAATCACAAGAACTCATCAATTAAGCATTTACCACCTTAATGCACAAATTCACACCAAAACATTACCAAACACGACTTCTATGAATGTAATGCACCTAACACGACTCTATATGTTTTACGGTACCGCCACCGATGAAATCCTCGAGATCTAAAACCCCGCAATGAATTCACTATACAATCACCAATGAAATCCCCGAGATCTAAAACACGCAATGAAATCGCCGTACACCACACCGGACTGACTTATGAATGCATGGACCCACAAAGAGACTCGACAATGCTCACCAAACACACTCTCCATTTGTTATACAATTCACTCTGTCATATAATATATCATCACCTAACGCATTATCAAATCACTAAGGCTACACATCAAGTCAAGTAATTAAACATCATCATCATTTACTCAAACATCGTCACTTAACACATAACATGTATCATTATCACACACCATTCAATATCATCAATAGCATCAACAATAGCATCATCAATATCATCATAAATATCATCATCAATAGCATCATCAATAGCATCATCAATAGCATCATCAATATCATGTGTAAACAACAACACATCACAACCATCACAACATCAAGTATTTATAATCTTCAACATTCTCATAATTTAAGTTTCATGATTTAATCACACAAACTACACCAAACATCATTAAAGATCACAAATTCATAATTACCTACTCATTATTAACTCTAAATGATTCCTTAGACTCGTCATTAATTTTAAGGATGTTTCAAGATTCATTGAAAAAGAATGCGGAAGTTTCACGAAAAATGTGTCATGACCTATGTGTAGTATTTTGATCATAACTCAAGTTCCAGAAAACAAAGTGAAGTCCAACCAACGGAATTTGAAAGCTAACATCCATATCTACAACTTTTATGTTTACACCGAAACCCAGTTCAAAACAGAAACTAGTGAAAAAAGGGACGTAACAGCGAAAGTTGTCGTTGTCAGTGGTCGCTACGGCTACGGGAATCACTCAAAACTCACCCAAAAATCCCATTTTTGATCCCGATCAACCCAAAATAAATTTACAAATATTAATCATGATCAATACACTCAAATTGAACAATGGTTATACAGCAAAACATGAATTGATATGAATTTCACAAGATTTTCGGTTAATTTTCAAAGTTCGTCTCAAAAACCCATTTTTTTCCCAAAACAACTTAAAATGCCAAACAGATTTGTACAACAACAATTCCAACTTTCTAATCACATCAACATGTTCATAAGCACATAATTAACAACATAAATCAACTTAAAATCAATTATGTCAATAATTCATTCAAATTCACCAATTTAAGCAATTTTCACATAAACAACAACAACCATAATCCCAACTTAACCCAAATAATATAACCTCATAATTTCATAACCCAAATACATAATCATACTCATAATCAATTTAATTAATCATAAACAACACCAATTATCATGTTATTCATTAATTTCACCAAATTTCACAAAGTTCATAATTAACAAAATCAAACATGAGTTTTGGCGAATTAAAAGCATGAAATCAACAACTTAACACATATTCAATTCAGTCATCAACAAAGAGCACGAAAATCAACACAATTAATCATAATTCATAAAATTAAGCTATAATCTAAAAGCTCCCAAACACGCAATTGCTTCTTAAACCCATATGTTAATCATAATCTCCCCTCTTACCTTAGTTTCCTCGCTATTCTTGCTATTCTTAATGCAATCATCTCCTTCCCCTTTGATTCTCTAGCTTTCCTCTTCTCCAAGCCTCTTCTCTCTATCTCTCTCTTGCCTCTCGAAAGTTTTGTGAATAATGAATAACCTAATTCACTCACCACTAACTAGTATATTTATAATAGGTTTCTAGGGTTTGTTACGATTTCAAATATATCTTTTAAAACAAAGTTTGTTACCTTTTAAAATAAAATAAGGTTTGTTACGATTTCAAAAATATCTTTTAAAACAAAGTTTGTTACATTTTAAAATAAAATAAGGTTTGTTACGATTTACTCACAATATTTTTCTCTACACTTTTACTTCACTTAAACCCCTTATTACTTATACACCACTATTTTCAAATATTCAAATTTTGAACTTCTAATATATTTCAAATATGTCACTAACTCTCAAATTACCAAAATACCCTTCAGCTCCCAAAATTCAATAAATCACCAAAATAAACAATTAAACACACATAAACAATTAAATAAATAAATCCTAAAATTCGGGCTGTTACAACTCTACCCCCCCTAAAAGAATTTCTGTCCTCGGAAATTACCTGAAGGAAACAACTCCGGATACGACTCCTTCATCTTACTCTCCAACTCCCAAGTTATGCTCCCTCCTAAAGGACCTCCCCAAATCACCTTTACCAAAACGATCTCTTTCCCACGCAACTGCTTAACCTCTCGTCCTTCAATATTCAATGGCATAGTCTCAACGGTCAAATTTTCTCTTACTTCAAAATCATCCACTTGAATCACATGAGACAGATCATACACATACTTCCTCAACTGAGACACATGAAATACATCATGAAGATTTGACAACGACGGCAGTAACGCAATTTGATAAGCTACGGCTCCAACTTTCTCCACAATCTGATAAGGTCCAACAAAACGCGGCGTCAACTTCTTCGACTTCAAAGCTCTCCCAACGCCCGTAACTGGATTCACTCTCAAAAACACGTGATCTCCGGCTTGAAACTCAATATCCTTCCTCCTCTTATCATGATAACTCTTCTGCCTACTCTGAGATGCCTTCATCTTCTTTTGAATCATCTTAACTATCTTCGTAGTTTGCTGAACTACTTCCGGTCCAATCAAAACACTCTCACCCGACTCAAACTAACATAACGGCGTTCTACATCTCCTACCGTACAATGCTTCAAAAGGTGCCATACCAATACTCGAATGAAAACTATTAGTGTAGGTAAACTCAATCAAAGGTAAACATTCACTCCAACTTACACCTTGCTCCAAAACACAAGTTCTCAACAAATCTTCCAAAGACTGAATAGTCCTCTCCGACTGACCATCAGTTTGAAGATGATAAGTAGAACTCAATCTCAACTTAGTTCCCAAAGCTTCTTGCAAACTCTGACAAAACTTCGACGTGAACCTTGGATCTCTATCTGACACAATGCTAGACGAAATACCATGCAACTTCACAATCTGCTCAATGTAGATCTCGACCAACTTCGCCAAAGACATACTAACCTTGATCGGAATAAAATGCGCTGATTTCGCCAACCGATCGACAATCACCCAAATCAAATCGCAACCCTTCGCAGTCTTCGGCAAACCACTCACAAAATCCATAGAAATGCTATCCCACTTCCACTCTGGCACAAACAACGGTTGCATCATTCCAGACGGCTTCTGATCTTCAACCTTAGACTCCTGACAAACCAAACAAGCATAAACAAATTCAGCAATATCTTCTTCATTCCTGGCCACCAAAACAACCTCTTCAGATCTTGATACATCTTCATCTCTCCAGGATGAATAATCAAACTACTCCGATGACCTTCTTCCAAAATCTTACGCTTCAGCTCGAGTACATCCGACACATAAACTCGACCACGAAATCTCAGAACTCCACTCTCATCCAATCCAAAGTGTACCTCCTTGCCTTGGTTAACTAACACAAAACGATCAACAAGCTGCAAATCCACTTTCTGACCCTCTTTGATCTCTTCAAGAATGATACTTGTCAGCTTCAACATCCCTAACTTCACACCATTCGGAGTCAGCTCACTCACCAAACTCAGATCTCGAAACTGCTTAATCAACTCCAACTCTTTCACCATAAGCACCGACATGTGCAACGACTTCCTACTCAAAGCGTCAACTACCACATTCGCCTTACCGGGATGATAACTCATATCAAAATCATAATCCTTCAAGAATTCCATCCAGCGTCTCTGCCTCACATTCAACTCCTTCTAATAAAACTGGTACTTCAAACTCTTATGATCACTGAACACCTCAAACTTCGAACGAAAGAGATAATGCCTCCAAATCTTAAGCGCAAACACTACTCTGCTAATTCCAAATCGTTGTCGGATAATTCCTCTCATGAACTTTCAACTGCCTCGATGCGTACGCCACTACTTCACCACTTTGCATAAGCACACCACCTAAACCAATCTTCGATGCGTCACAATACACCACAAAAGAATCCTTCGCATTTGGCAAAATCAAAACAGGTGCAGTCGTCAACCTCTTCTTCAACTCTTGGAAACTCTCTTCACACTTCGCATCCCACACAAAAGCTTGTCCCTTACGAGTCAACTGCGTCAACGGCAAAGCCAACTTTGAAAATCCTTCAATAAACCTTCGATAATAATAGTCCAAACCCAAAAAGCTCCTAATATCAAAAACAAACTTCGAAGTCTCCCATTGCAACACCGCACCAACCTTCGACGGATCAACTACTGAAATTCTGGCAGTTCTGGTTCTGAACCAGTAAAACAGAGTATGAAAACAAAAGTTCAGGAGCAGAAAATTAAAGTGCAGAAAGTAAAGGAACACAATGAATTTGTTAACCCAGTTCGGTGCACACTTCACCTACATCTGGAGGATACCAATCCAGGAAGGAAATCCACTAAGTAGAATTAATTCTAAGACTCAACAGCCCCTGTTCCCAGTCTTATCACTTAATCTCCACCCGTCTAGATTTCTACCCAGGAACACCTAGGTATAAGAACCCACTTACTTCCTAACCAAGTAATCACAGCCCAGTGATTATCAGACTTAACAAAAACAACAAATTGAAGACACTCTTCAAAAACAGAAAAACATTCACTTGTGCTTAAAAGCTTTAAGTGATTAACAACTCTAAAGAAAACAACCAACTCTAACAAATGAGTGGTACACAAACACAAAGCACTAAGCTTAACAGACTAAAAAACAAAGACTCTCTATAATGACAACTTATGGTTTTTTCAGTCAGTCTTCAATAGTAGCACATACTTCTTAAATAGTCTTCAGCAGACACACATAATTCTGGACCATATATTCTTCAAAGATTCAATTCTGAAATTCAAAGAAGGAAATATATTTCTGAATTATATTTTGCAAAGATCTCTTTGAAAATATATTCATAAATAAACGAAGCCAATCTTCAATAAGATCTTCATGTAAAATAATCAGCCTTCTAGAAAACAACAGCCTGAATAAAACTTCAATAAATCTTCAAAAGATACGCAAAGAATTAATCAGAAAGAATGCAGAAATCCAGCTTCTGAAAAAAAGCTTCTGAAGTGCAGCTTCTGAAGGTCAACAAAAGTCAACGTCTGAACAGTGCGTCTGAAGACCTGTTCTGCGTCTGAAGAACAGTACCAGCGTCTGAAGGCCAGTTTTGCTTCTGATGAACAGTAAATCCAGTTTTCAGCTTCTGAACCTTCTGAAATCCAATTTCCAGCTTCTGAAGACACTATTTAACTTCTGGAGACGCATTGCTTGCACATTTTGATTTTACCAAACATGTAGCCAACCTTCAAATATCCAACAATCTCCCCCTTTGGCAAATTTTTGGCTAAAATCAAATTCTTTAGAAAGACAAGTTCTTCACTCAACAAAATTAATCAACAATGAAGAACTACACATATGTAGCAGAGTCAGCAGCGAATTAAAAACTAAGTAAACACAGACAACTTCAAAAAAAAAACTCCCCCTGCAACACACAACAGCAGTTTCTGAGGAACAGCTAGCTTCTCCCCTTGAAACACAACACTCAGGAACTTCCCCTGAACAGCTCAGCTCAGGAACTCTCCCCCTGAAGCAAACAGATCAACAATCACACATATTTCTCCCCCTTTTTAGCCAAACAAGTTTGACAAAACACCAGGAGCAAGAAACACAACACAGAACACAAAGAACCCATCACAGCACACTTACAATACCAAAAACACAAAGGAAATCCAGAACATCAGTCACCAACTAGCCAGTCTTCAGACTCAACATCAGAAGTTGCTTAGTCTTCATTAGACACAATCATCAGATGCTGCTCAATTGATGTGTGCCTCAGGCACATTCAGAACCTTCTTCCCAGCAATCTGCTTCTCAAGATCAGCAATTCTCTTCTGAACACAGGGCATGGTATCATGCTTAACAACATCTTCAGACTCACAAGGAACTAGTGCCTTCTAAACAGGAACATGAACCAACACTTTGCTCCAGATTTTAGATGATCCAGCACCAGAACTCATTTATGCTACAGGAATGGGCTTGCTGTCAGCAGTAACAACCTTTCCTTTCCCTTTGTTCAGCCTCTGAGCAACACTTGCACACTTTGGTCTCCATTCTTTCTTGATCTTGCTTTTGTTCACAGCTGGTTCCACTTTTCTGTGGTGAAAATGCTTGGGATAACCATGCAACTTGTAACAAAAAGGTTTAATGTGTCCCTTTTTACCACAATGATGACATACCCAAGGATGAGAAGCCTTCTTGTCTTTGGATTCCTGAGGTTTGTTCTTAGGTTTGCTCATCAGTGGAACATGAGTATTAGCAGCAGGTAAGAACCTCTTAGCAAGATTTTGTTGTTTGATGTTCAGATTCTTATCAACAAATCCTATGCCATTTGGTTTTCCTTGATTTTGATTCTCTAGAATCTCTTCCAGTACATCAGTAGCAGAGTTCATCATTCTAACTTGCTTTTTTATCTGATCAAGTTGAGAATTCAGTTGAGTTACCTCACTACTAAGAACAGAAATTTTCTCTAAGTGTTCACTTCTTTCAATCTGAAGTTGAGTGTTAATTGTTCTTCCAGCTGCTTGCACACTTCTGCAAATTGAACATGCACCTTCTTGCAAAACTCAGCAGGATCTTTGTAATAGGTAGCCAGATCTTCACAAGATTATTCTCCATCACTTAACTCAGACTCTGAAGAAGTTTCTGAACCCATAACTTCATCACCAGGGATGCATCTTCCAGTAAAGGCAGCAATATGCTTAGCAGACTTACTCTCCACTTCTCCTTCTGAATCCTCTTCATTAGACCAAGTCACAGTCAGACTCTTCTTCTGTTTCTTGAGATAAGTAGGACATTCTGACTTGACATGACCATATCCTTCACACTCATAGCACTGAACTCTTTTAGATTGATTGCTCTTCTCATCAATTCTTGAATTCTGCTTCAGGAACTTCTTAAATTGTTTACTCAGTAACACAAGAGCTTCTGATGAGGTTTCATCATCCACACTTTCAGCATCTGCTACAAAGGCAACACCTTTCCCCTTCTTATCAGTTCTGCTTATTTCAAAGTTTTGAAGAGACCCAATCAATTCCTCAACCTTCATGCTGGAGATGTCATGTGCTTCTTCAATTGCAGTAACCTTCATATCAAACCTCTTGGGTAGGGATCTGAGAATTTTCCTTACAAGCTTCTCATCTGATACTTTTTCTCCAAGAGATTCAAAAGAGTTAGCCATGTCCAGAATATTCATGTAAAAGCCTTGTATGTTCTCATATTCCAACATTCTAAGATTTTCAAACTTTGTGGTGAGAAGCTGAAGTCTAGACAGTTTTACCTTAGATGTGCCTTCATGAGTAGTCTTGAGAATCTCCCAGGCATCCTTAGCTATTGTGCACTGCTTGATCATTCTGAATATATTTGTTGAGTCTTTTGTGTTGGCTGCTTGTTTTGGCAAAAACCAAAGTAGTGAATAGAAGCATCTCCTCATCTAGAACATTTCTTGAGTTGGAAGTTTTCCATTTTGAAGCCATTCAGAAGCTGAAAATGCCATCAGAAGCTGAAAGCACTGTAGCACTTCAGAAGCTGTTTTCAGGTTCTGATGCCCATGTTGACTTTTGTTGACTTCATCAGAAGCTGATGTTTTTCAAGTTATTTTTATGCGAATCTTAGCGACATTTGGCAAGGATTTGTTCCAGGATTATTGCTTCTAGATTGCTGTTGAATTGGAGAAGATTTAATGAAGATTTGGTATTAAATTATGAAGATCGTATTATTTCTGCAGAATCTTTAAAAGATACATTCCTGGTTTATTTGTTTCCTTATTGGATTATTCATAATTCAGAAACAAATCCAATTCAGAAGATTGGCTACATAATTAAGAGACTAGTTGAAGGCTATAAATAAAGGAGGGCTGCTGCTATTCAAGACTCACGAAATACAGAGCATTATTCAGAGAATTGAGTCTTAGTATTTTAAGCTTTTAGCTTTATTGTGCACCCCTCAGTTTTGAGTTGGTTTAGGTTTGTTTTGAGTTGTAATCACTCTAAGCCTGTAGGTATGAGTGCTGTCTTTGTGTGTTGAAGTTGTTTTCAAAACAGGGGAGTTTTTGTGTTCAGAACTGGGTTAAGTTCAAAGGGTAGTTCAAGTAGCTGGGTGGCAGTTGCTTGAATAGGAAGTTAGAGGTTTTCTAATACTCAAGGTGTTGGGTAGAATTCAAGACTAGGAGGAAGTTAATTGCTTAGGCTGGGAACTGGGAGTCAGTGTCTTGAGTCATAAGGATTAATTCCTATAGTGGAATTCCTTCCTGGATTGGTATCCCCCAGAGTAGGAGGTGTTTACTCCGAACTGGGTTAACAAACTTCTGTGCCATTTTACTTTCCTGCACTTTAATTTGCTGCCTGTGTGTGTTTGTGTTTGTGCTCTGTTTTGCAAACTATTATGCCCTACGTGTTGTTCAGAACCTGTTAGGTTCAGAACCTGATAACTCTGTTTGTCTCTTATCATTGCCTGGCGAGAATTTCCATTGGCATCAGAGCAGGCACCCTGCCTGTATTTTGGGTGAGATCCAGAGGACTTAATATCTGGCAAGCATGGATAGAGAAGGAGGCTATGTCAATAGACCACCCCTATTAGATGGCACAAACTATGAGTATTGGAAGTCTAGGATGTGTGCCTTCTTAAAATCTATTGACAACAGGACTTGGAAAGCTGTGATTAAAGGCTGGGATCATCCTGAGGTTTTGGACAAAGATGGTAACAAAACTGGAGTATTGAAGCCTGAAGAGGAGTGGACCAAAGCTGAAGATGACTTGTCTCTGGGAAATTCAAAAGCTTTGAATGCTATTTTCAATGGTGTTGACCAGAACATGTTCAGACTTATCAAACAGTGTACTGTTGCAAAGGAGGCCTGGGAAATTTTAAAGACAACTCATGAAGGAACTTCTAAGGTGAAGATGTCCAGACTTCAGTTACTGACCACCAAGTTTAAGAACCTGAAGATGAAGGAGGATGAATCCATTCAGGATTTTTACATGAATGTGCTGGATATGGCAAATTCCTTTGATTCTCTTGGGGAGAAGATGTCTGATGAGAAGCTAGTAAGAAAAATCCTCAGGTCCCTGCCCAGAAGGTTTGATATGAAGGTGACAGCTATTGAGGAGGCTCATGATATTTCTGCTATGAAGGTTGAAGAGCTCATTGGTTCTTTGTTAAATTTTGAGACTGCATTCTGCAAACAGCCTGATAAGAAAGGGAAAGGTATAGCCTTTACTGTGAATACTGAAGCTGATGATCAACAAGAGTCTGAAGAGGATGACTTATCAGAAGCTCTTGTGTTGCTGGGAAAACAATTCAACAAGATTCTGAAGAATGTTAACAGAAAAGCCAAAGCCAAAGGTCAGAACTTCAGATTCAATAACAAGAAGCAACAAACTGATGAGAAGAAGACCAAGTCTGAGGAGAAAAGCAACCAAGCCAAAGGTGTGCAGTGCTATGAGTGTGAGGGCTATGGGCATATTAAATCTGAATGTCCTACTTTTCTTAAGAAACAGAAGAAGAGCCTAGCTGTTGCATGGTCTGATGATGGTTCTGAAGAAGATGATGTTAGTGAATCTGATATGTGTGATACTGGTCTGGTAGTAAGGTCAGGAGCCATCTTGAAGAAGGAAGCTGTTTTAGAGTCTGAGACTTTTTCAGAGTCTGACTCAGAGTCTGAAGCTTCTTCTGTGTCTGAAGCTGCTAAAACCTCATATGATGAACTAGCTGACAACTATAGGAAGCTGTATACCAGAAGTGCTGAGGTTTGCAAACAAGTTCTGGATCAGAAGGAGACTATTTTTCAACTGGAGGCTGAAAAAGGGGAACTTCTTGTGCAGAATTCAGATTTGAAAGAAGAAGTGAACCAGTTAAATTCCCAACTTGAACATATGAAAAAGCAGGTTAGAATGATGAATACTGCTACTAATGTGTTGGATGAAATTTTGGGTACTCAACAACAAGGAAAAACTGGATTAGGCTTTGATGATCAGACTCAGAACCCCAAACAGAAGATTCGTGTTAAAGAATTTGTTCCTGCCACTAAAACTGATAATCCTATGATTGGGACATCTCAAAAACAATCCCAGATGCAAGCTCAGAAGCAAGATCAGAAAAGACCTCAGATGCAAGGTCAGAAGCAAGTTCAGATGCTACCTCAGAAGCTGTCCCAGAAATTTTTCAGAAACAGAAGGTGGAGAAATCATCCATGGATTTGTCATCATTGTGGAAAGAAAGGGCATATCAAACCATTCTGCTTCAAACTTTATGGTTATCCTGAGCATTTTCAGTATAGAAGAGTGCAACCAGCTGCCCCCAGACACAATGTTCAGAAGGTGTGGAAGCCCAAAGTTCAGAATGTAGGCCTGATTGCTCATACTTCTCTGAGAGCCACCTCAAAAGAAGACTGGTACTTTGATAGTGGGTGTTCAAGGCACATGACTGGTGTGAAGAAGCTGCTGAACAATATCAGATCATACTCCAGAAGTTATGTGACATTTGGAGATGGTGTAAAAGGTCAGATTCTGGGTATTGGTGATTTGATCAGAGAAGGGTTGCCCAGAATCAATGATGTGCTACTGGTGGAAGGATTAACTTCTAATCTGATCAGTATTAGCCAGCTGTGTGATCAGGATTTAAAAGTGAATTTCAACAAGCAGGAGTGTATTGTTACTGATCAGGATGGTAAAACTCAGATGAGGGGCTGCAGATCCAAAGACAACTGTTATTTGTGGGTTTCTGAAGAAGAAAGAAGTCTGACTTCATGTCTTATGAGCTCAGAAGAGGAAGTCAAACTCTGGCACCAGAAACTGGGACATTTGCACTTGAAAGGCATGAAGAAAATCCTAAGTACTGAAGCTATCAGAGGTGTACCTAATCTGAAGATCAATGAGGACAATGTTTGTGGTGATTGTCAAATTGGAAAACAAACAAGAAAGTCTCATCCCAGATTAGTTCACCAGGTAACTACTAAAGTACTAGAACTTGTTCATATGGATTTAATGGGGCCTATGCAAGTTGAAAGTATTGGAGGAAAGAGATATGCATTTGTAATGGTAGATGACTACTCAAGATACACATGGGTC
This sequence comes from Medicago ruthenica, assembly GCA_018208015.1. Taxonomy (NCBI): domain Eukaryota; kingdom Viridiplantae; phylum Streptophyta; class Magnoliopsida; order Fabales; family Fabaceae; genus Medicago; species Medicago ruthenica. The sequence continues at coordinate 56,615,378 of CM031375.1, read as the reverse complement.
AGCTTTGTTAGAGAAAAGTCTGACACTTTTGAAGTTTTCAAAGAGATGTGCATTCAGCTACAAAGAGAGAAGGACAGTGGTATTGTTAGAATTAGAAGTGACCATGGCAAAGAATTTGAAAACAAGAGTTTTTCAGAATTCTGTGCTTCTGAAGGTATAAAGCATGAGTTTTCTGCACCTATCACACCTCAGCAAAATGGTGTAGTTGAGAGGAAGAACAGGACATTAGCAGAATGTGCAAGAGTTATGCTACATGCAAAGAAGCTGCCATATATGTTTTGGGCTGAAGCAATGAACACTGCATGTTACATACACAACAGAGTCACTTTGAAGAAGGGTACTACATCAACTCTGTATGAATTATGGAAAGGGAGAAAGCCTACTGTCAAATATTTCCATGTGTTTGGGAGCAGATGCTACATTTTGGCTGACAGGGAAAATAGAAGAAAACTGGATCCTAAGTCTGATGAGGGCATATTCCTGGGTTATTCAGTGAACAGCAGAGCTTATAGGGTGTTTAATTCCAGAACCAAGGTTGTGATGGAGTCCATAAATGTGGTTATTGATGATTTGTCTGCTGAGAATGAAAAGAATGAACCTGAAGTAGTTCCAGAGTCTGAAGTATCAGAAGAACAAACCTCAGAAGCAGAAAAGCATTCAGAGTCTGAAGAAGCAGAAGATCAACCAGATCAAGTTCCTAATGGTAAAGGACCATCAATTAGAGTTCAGAAGGATCATCCTAAAGACTTAATCATTGGAAGCTTAGATCAAGGTGTCAGAACCAGGAGATCAGATGTTGTTGCTACTGATTCATGTTTTGTGTCCAAGTTTGAACCCAAGAATGTGAAAGAAGCCCTGACTGATGAATTTTGGATTGAAGCAATGCAAGATGAGTTGAATCAATTCAAAAGGAGTGAAGTGTGGGATCTAAGACCAGAAGGACTGAATGTGATTGGCACTAAGTGGATATTCAAGAATAAAACAGATGAAAGTGGTACTGTAGTCAGAAACAAGGCAAGGTTGGTTGCTCAAGGCTATACTCAAGTTGAGGGACTTGATTTTGATGAGACCTTTGCACCTGTGGCCAGACTAGAGTCCATAAGACTACTGTTGGGTGTTTCATGTATTCTCAAGTTCAAGCTATTTCAGATGGATGTGAAGAGTGCATTTCTGAATGGATATCTGCAAGAAGAAGTGTATGTTGAACAACCTAAAGGATTTGTGGATCATAAATTTCCTAATCATGTCTACAAACTGAAGAAGGCCTTGTATGGATTGAAGCAAGCACCAAGAGCATGGTATGAAAGATTAACTCAGTTTCTTGTGGCTCAAGGTTACAGAAAAGGAGGTTCTGATAAGACTTTGTTTGTGAAAGATGAAAATGGGAGTCTGATGATAGCTCAGATTTATGTGGATGATATAGTGTTTGGAGGGATGTCTCAGAAGATGGTCAAACTGTTTGTTCAGCAAATGCAATCAGAGTTTGAAATGAGTTTAGTTGGAGAGCTGACTTATTTTCTTGGTCTACAAGTTAAGCAAATGGAAGATACCATCTTTATTTCTCAAAGTAAATATGCCAAGAACATAGTGAAGAAGTTTGGAATGGAATCAGCTGCTCATAAGAAGACACCAGCTGCTACTCATCTGAAGTTGACCAAAGATGAACATGGAGTATCAGTTGATCAAAGTCAGTACAGAAGCATGATAGGGAGCTTATTGTATTTAACTGCAAGCAGACCTGACATCACTTATGCTGTTGGAGTATGTGCAAGATATCAAGCTGATCCTAAGATGAGTCATCTGACACAAGTTAAAAGGATCCTGAAGTATGTGAACAGCACAAGTGACTATGGAATCATGTACTCACATAGTTCAAGTTCTGAACTGATGGGATATTGTGATGCTGACTGGGCTGGAAGTGCTGATGACAGGAAGAGCACCTCAGGAGGTTGTTTCTTTTTGGGAAATAACTTAATTTCATGGTTTAGCAAGAAGCAAAACTGTGTGTCATTGTCAACTGCTGAGGCTGAGTATATTGCTGCTGGAAGTAGTTGCTCACAACTGGTGTGGATGAAGCAGATGCTGGAGGAGTACAACATTGAGCAAGGAACTATGACATTGTTTTGTGACAATTTGAGTGCCATCAACATCTCTAAGAATCCAATTCAGCACAGCAGAACCAAACACATAGACATCAAACATCATTTTATCAGAAACCTTGTGGAGGATAAAGTCATTCAGCTGGAACATGTAGCTACTGAAGAACAAGTTGCTGACATATTCACAAAAGCCTTGGATGCTAAACAGTTTGAGAATCTGAGAAGTAAGTTAGGTGTGTGTTTACATGAAGACTTATAGCAATCACTGCAAACTGGATGTGAGGAAGATAGAGTACCTGCCAGTTATGCTTATGCTGAGTGTGATCCTGAACCAGAGTCTGAGCCTGATATATTTTCCAAGATTTGTGTTACTTGTTTTGATTTTATTCCCTATATGAAGACTATGTTTTGTCAGAATTTTGTGGCTAAAAAGGGGGAGAAAATCTTATGTAATGTGTTGGGTCTGATACCAAAAGTCTTATGCAAAGTGTTGCTGCTCAGAAGTTCAAATTTCAGATGTTCAGTTTTCAGTATGATTCAGAAGTTATTTGTGAAGCTCAGAGTTCAGAACCAATATAACAAGAGCTGTCAAGATGTTATTGAGGGGGAGTATGTGTCTCAGGGGGAGTACAAGTTTGATATATTCCTGAAGTGTTATGATCCTGAGTGTTTCTATGTTGAAGAGTGGTCCTGAAGATCAAGTGTGCTCTGAAGTGTGTTCTGATATCATGATTCTCTACAGTTCAGAAGTCAGAAGGGGGAGTGTTTGTGATGATCAGGAATTGATAGTAGCTCTGATACCTTGAACTGAAGCTGTTAATCAGTATTTGCTCTGATACCATCAAACTGAAGCTGTTTTGTGTATATTGCTGGTTGTGTGTTTTGTGAACTCTCAGGGGGAGTATTCTTATGAAGATCATATATGCTGAAGTAATGCTGAGCAGTTCAGAAGCTTTTATGTTTGTGTGCTTCAGAAGTTCAGAAGCTGAAGCTGATGTTTTACATAGCTGAATCCGCTGCCTAAACAATTTGTTATGATGTATGTTTTTGGAGTTCTTCATTGCTGAGTTGATTATAAGGGAGATTGAAGAACTTGGATGGTTTTAGCCAAAAATTTGCCAAAGGGGGAGATTGTTGAGTCTTTTGTGTTGGCTGCTTGTTTTGGCAAAAACCAAAGTAGTGAATAGAAGCATCTCCTCATCTAGAACATTTCTTGAGTTGGAAGTTTTCCATTTTGAAGCCATTCAGAAGCTGAAAATGCCATCAGAAGCTGAAAGCGCTGTAGCACTTCAGAAGCTGTTTTCAGGTTCTGATGCCCATGTTGACTTTTGTTGACTTCATCAGAAGCTGATGTTTTTCAAGTTATTTTTATGCGAATCTTAGCGACATTTGGCAAGGATTTGTTCCAGGATTATTGCTTCTAGATTGCTGTTGAATTGGAGAAGATTTAATGAAGATTTGGTATTAAATTATGAAGATCGTATTATTTCTGCAGAATCTTTAAAAGATACATTCCTGGTTTATTTGTTTCCTTATTGGATTATTCATAATTCAGAAACAAATCCAATTCAGAAGATTGGCTACATAATTAAGAGACTAGTTGAAGGCTATAAATAAAGGAGGGCTGCTGCTATTCAAGACTCACGAAATACAGAGCATTATTCAGAGAATTGAGTCTTAGTATTTTAAGCTTTTAGCTTTATTGTGCACCACTCAGTTTTGAGTTGGTTTAGGTTTGTTTTGAGTTGTAATCACTCTAAGCCTGTAGGTATGAGTGCTGTCTTTGTGTGTTGAAGTTGTTTTCAAAACAGGGGAGTTTTTGTGTTCAGAACTGGGTTAAGTTCAAAGGGTAGTTCAAGTAGCTGGGTGGCAGTTGCTTGAATAGGAAGTTAGAGGTTTTCTAATACTCAACGTGTTGGGTAGAATTCAAGACTAGGAGGAAGTTAATTGCTTAGGCTGGGAACTGGGAGTCAGTGTCTTGAGTCATAAGGATTAATTCCTATAGTGGAATTCCTTCCTGGATTGGTATCCCCCAGAGTAGGAGGTGTTTACTCCGAACTGGGTTAACAAACTTCTGTGCCATTTTACTTTCCTGCACTTTAATTTGCTGCCTGTGTGTGTTTGTGTTTGTGCTCTGTTTTGCAAACTATTGTGCCCTACGTGTTGTTCAGAACCTGTTAGGTTCAGAACCTGATAACTCTGTTTGTCTCTTATCATTGCCTGGCCAGAATTTCAATATTCTTGTCCACTCCATTGAATATAGCATTCAAGGCTTTAGAGTTTGAAGAGATAAAGCATCTTCATCATTGGACCAATCTTCCTCTGGATTCAAAACAGCTGTCTTATTACCATCTTTGTCAGTCACAACAGGATGTTCCCAACCTTTCAGAACAGCTTTCCAGGTCTTGCTATCAATAGATTTTAGGAAAGCACTCATACGAGACTTCCAATAATCATAGTTGGTCCCATCCAGCAGAGGTGGCCTGTTAACAAATCCTCCTTCTCTCTCCATAAAGCCAGAAAAAATCTTCCCTGGAGCTCACCCAAATACAGGCAGGGTGCCTGCTCTGATACCAATTGAAATTCTAGCAGTTCTGATTCTGAACCAGTAAAATAGAGTATGAAAACTAAAGTTCAGAAGCAGAAAATTAAAGTGCAGAAAGTAAAGAAACACAATGAATTTGTTAACCCAGTTCGGTGCAAACTTCACCTACATCTGGAGGATACAATTACAGGAAGGAAATTCACTAAGTAGAATTAATTCTAAGACTCAACAGCCCCTGTTCCCAGTCTTATCACTTAATCTCCACCCGTCTAGACTTCTACCCAGGAACACCTAGGTATAAGAACCCACTTACTTCCTAACCAAGTAATCACAGCCCAGTGATTATCAGACTTAACAAAACAACAAATTGGAGACACTCTTCAAAAACAGAAAAACATTCACTTGTGCTTAAAAGCTTTAAGTGATTAACAACTTTAAAGAAAACAACCAACTCTAACGAATGAGTGGTACACAAACACAAAGCACTAAGCTTAACAGACTAAAAAACAAAGAGTCTCTATAATGACAACTTCTGGTTTTTTCAGTCAGTCTTCAATAGTAGCACATACTCCTTAAATAGTCTCCAGCAGACACACATAATTCTGGACCATATATTCTTCAAAGATTCAATTCTGAAATTCAAAGAAGGAAATATATTTCTGAATTATATTTTGCAAAGATCTCTTTGAAAATATATTCATAAATAAACGAAGCCAATCTTCAATAAGATCTTCATGTAAAATAATCAGCCTTCTAGAAAACAACAGCCTGAATAAAACTTCAATAAATCTTCAAAAGACACGCAAAGAATTAATCAGAAAGAATGCAGAAATCCAGCTTCTGAAAAACAGCTTCTGAAGTGCAGCTTCTGAAGGTCAACAAAAGTCAACGTCTGAACAGTGCATCTGAAGACCTGTTCTGCGTCTGATGAACAGTACCAGCGTCTGAAGGCCAGTTTTGCTTCTGATGAACAGTAAATCCAGTTTTCAGCTTCTGAACCTTCTGAAATCCAATTTCCAGCTTCTGAAGACACTATTTAACTTCTGGAGACGCATTGCTTGCACATTTTGATTTTACCAAACATGTAGCCAACCTTCAAATATCCAACAACTACTATTCCACCTCTAGAAATAACATGACCAAGAAAACTTACTTCTCGCAGCCAGAACTCACACTTCAACAATTTGGCATACAACTTCCTCTCTCTCAAAGTATGTAACACGATCCTTAAATGCTCTGTATGCTCCACTTCATACTTCGAATATACCAAGATATCGTCTAAAGACACCACCACAAACTGATCCAAATAAGGATGAAAAATTCTATTCATGTATTCCATGAAGACACCCGGTGCATTAGTCACACCAAATGGCATCACAGAATACTCATAGTGTCCATACCTCGTTCGAAACGCAATCTCAGGCACATCCTCCGACTTTACTCGTATCTGGTGATATCCGGATCTCAAATCAATCTTACTAAACACCTGAGCACTAACCAACTGATCCATCAGATCATCTATCCTTGGAAGAGGATATTTGTTCTTAATGTTCACCTTGTTTAACTACCGATAATCCACACACAGTCTCGTGCTACCATCTTTCTTCTTGACTAACAACACTGGTGCTCCCCACGGTGAAACACTCGGCCCGATGAAGTTCTTCTCTAACAAATCTTCCAACTGTTTCTTCAGCTCACCCAACTCAGAAGCAAACATCTGATACGGCGGCACAGATATAGGACTAGTTCCAGGTACAACATCAATCACAAACTCTACTTCTTTCTCCGGCGGTAAGTCGGTAATGTCATCTGGAAAAACATCCGAAAACTCATTCACTACCGGCAAATCGCTAACTTGAACTTCACTTCCAACCTTCAACGAAGTAATCATAACAAACACTTGAGCCGTTCTGTCCAACGATGCTCCTACTTGCCTTGCAGACAAAAACTTCCCTACATCATGCTCCTCCGACTTAGGAAAAGTCACACTCTTGGTTAAACAATCAATGTTAACACCAAATGTTAGCAACCAATCCATTCCAAAAATTAAATCCATATGCTCCAAAGGCAAACAAACTAAATTCAGCTTAAAATCCACATCACCAAAATTCACAGGGCAAGAGCACTCTCAGACTTAACGCACTAGGACCACCTAACTAGAAAGAACGAGTATCGACAGTATTCACATACATGTCGCATACAACAGGATAATCACCAAGTGTTGGCCCGGACTAGACCGATCTGCTCTGATACCAAGTTGTAAAGGCCCAATCCCCGAGAACATAAATATAAAGAAAAATCATACATTTATCCTACATTGGAACTTTACTAATTTAACATACGTCTCATATCAAATATTTATGATAAAAACTTCATCAATTAAATTACATCGCAGCGGAATAAAACATAATTAACATCAAAGCAATTGTCATGTCTCGGTCATAACATATAAATTAACATATAATCTCAACAAGGTTCGATCCAAAGATCTCATAGCATAACATAAATAAACCCCCAAGTCTTAATCAGAGCTTCTAAGCTAGACTCCAAAGCAGATAAACTCGAGTAGGCAAACACCATCCTCGTCATGTTCACGAATAAGTTATTCATCAAACTGCAAGTCTACATCCATCAGGGATTCACCCAAGGATGAGGCGACAATAAAGCCACTGGAGGGTAAGATATATGCTCAACATAAGGGAATAATAAACACATGTATGTCAGGCAAGCCACATCAACATTTATCACATATACATTTGAATAAACAATCCTGGTTACATAATTCAACATTCATATCACGTTCATATTCAATTATAATCTCAATCACAATTTTCAACCATATATCAAACACTCAAGATTCATCAAGTATCATCAATTCATTTACAATTCAATCACAATATTACCACCTTAATGCACAAATTCACACCAAAACATTACCAAACACAACTTCTATGAATGTAATGCACCTAACACGACTCTATATGTTTTACGGTTTCCGCCACCGATGAAATCCTCGAGATCTAAAACCCCGCAATGAATTCACCATACAATCACCAATGAAATCCCCGAGATCTGAAACCCCGCAATGAAATCACCGTACACCACACCGGACTATCTTATGAATGCATGGACCCACAAAGAGACTCGACAATGCTCACAAAATACACTCTCCATTTGTTATACAATTCACTCTGTCATATAATATATCATCACCTAACGCATTATCAAATCACTAAGGCCACACATCAAGTCAAGTAATTAAACATCATCATCATTTACTCAAACATCGTCACTTAATACATAACATGTATCATTATCACACACCATTCAATATCATCAATAGCATCAACAATAGCATCATCAATATCATCATAAATATCATCATCAGTAGCATCATCATTAGCATCATCAATATCATGTGTAAACAACAACACATCACAACCATCACAACATCAAGTATTTACAATCTTCAACATTCTCATAATTTAAGTTTCATGATTTAATCACACAAACTACACCAAACATCATTAAAGATCACAAATTCATAATTACCTACTCATTTATTAACTCTAAATGATTCCTTAGACTCGTCATTAATTTTAAGGATGTTTCAAGATTCATTGAAAAAGAATGCGGAAGTTTCACGAAAAATGTGTCATGACCTATCTGTAGTATTTTGATCATAACTCAAGTTCCAAAAAACAAAATGAAGTCCAACCAACGGCATTTGAAAGCTAACATCCATATCTACAAATTTCATGTTTACACCGAAACCCAGTTCAAAACATAAACTAGTAAAAAAAGGGACGTAACAGCGAAAGTTGTCGCTGTCAGTGGTCGCTACGGCTACGGGAATCACTCAAAACTCACCCAAAAATCTCATTTTTGATCCCCATCAACCCAAAATCAATTTACAAATATTAATCATGATCAATACACTCAAATTGAACAATGGTTATACAGCAAAACATGAATTGATATGAATTTCACAAGATTTTCGGTTAATTTTCAAAGTTCGTCTCAAAAACTCATTTTTTTCCCAAAACAACTTAAAATGTCAAACAGATTTGTACATCAACAATTCCAACTTTCTAATCAGATCAACATGTTCATAAGCACATAATTAACAACATAAATCAACTTAAAATCCATTATGTCAATAATTCATTCAAATTCACCAATTTAAGCAATTTTCACATAAACAACAACAACCATAATCCCAACTTAACCCAAACAATATAACCTCATAATTTCATAACCCAAATACATAATCATACTCATAATCAATTCTGAAATTCTGGCAAGACTGAGTCTGAACCGTAAAACAGAGCTAAACAGAGCACTAAAATCAGAGGTTCAGAAGCAGGAAAATAAAGATAGAAAGTAAAATAACTCAGATGATTTGTTAACCCAGTTCGGTGACAAACACACCTACGTCTGGAGGATACCAATCCAGGAAGGAAATCCACTAAGTAGTATCAATTTAAAGACTCAAGACACAACCCCTGTTCCCAGCCTTATCACTTAATCACCACCCGTATAGACTTCTACCTAGGAACTCCTAGATATAAGAACCCACTTACTTCCCAATCAAGTAATCACAGCCCAGTGATTATCAGACTCTTAAACAAATCAAGTACGAAGACACTCTTCAAAACAACAAAGTCACTTGTGCTTAAAAGCTTTAAGTGAATTACAACTCTATAACAAAAACAACCAACTCTAACAGATGAGTGGTGCACAAAAACAGAGCAACAACTCACTGACTCAAAAACACTAAGACTCTTTTAATGATAACTTCTGGTTTTTGATGTACAATTCTTCAATAGCAGCGTCCTCCTTATATAGGCTTCAGTAGCAACATAGTTCTGAACACAATAATCTTCAACTGATATAGTTATGAAATTCTTTAGAAGCTCATAGAAGGAAATATATTTCTGAAATATATTTTGCAAAGATTCCTTTTAAAATATATTCATAAATAAAAGAAACCAATCTTCAATAAAGATCTTCACGCGAATTAAACAGCCTTCTAGAAACATCAGCATGGATAAATCTTCAAACAAATCTTCGAAAGATACTGTGAGAAAATTAACAGAATGAACGCACAAATACAGCTTCTGAAATGCAGGTTCTGAAGGTCAACAAAAGTCAGCGTCTGAACAGCAGCTTTTGAAGGTCAACAAAAGTCAGCGTCTGAACAGTGCGTCTGATGAACAGTACCAGCGTCTGAAGACCAGATCAACTTCTGATGAACAGTACCAGCTTTAGAAATCCAGTTTCCAGCTTCTGAAGACACATATTAGCTTCTGAAGATGCATTGCTTGTACATTTTGATTTTAGCAAATATGTAGCCAACAACCAAATATCCAACAATCTCCCCCTTTGGCAAATTTTTGGCTAAAATCAAATTGTTCACAAAGATAAGTTCTTCTCTCAACAAAAATACTCAACCAAGAAGAACTACACATAGCAACAGAGTCAGCAGCGGATAAAATGCTATGTTAGCACAAACAGCTTCAGCTTTTGAAGTACCACAACAACTCAGTTTCTGAAGCACACAAGTAAACTCCCCCTGAAGCACAAACTCATCAGCTTCTGACAGGAAACTCCCATGAAACTCCCCCTGAAACTCCCCCTGAAGCACAACACATCACAACAGCTCTCCCCCTGAATTCTGAACTGTGGTAACATCTGAAATAGTGCTTCTGAAACTTAAACAGCACACAACTCAGGAACACTACACATAAATACTCCCCCTGAGACATATCTTCATAGCTATTTTTGTATTGCTTCTGAATTCTGAATCCAAGTACATTCTGAACAAACACAAGTTTTTCTCCCCCTTTTTAGCCAAATAATCTTGACAAAACACAGTCTTCACATAGAGAACAAAAACTGAATTTTGAACACAGACTGTTTTGACATCAGACTCAGTATCAGACTCTGCATCAGCATCATCTTCATCTCCCTCACTTCCAGCTTGCTCACCCTCAGTAATCTATAATTTCTATAACTCCTCATGCAGACAAACTCCCATCTTGCTACTCAAATTTTCAAATTGTTTGGCATCCAATGCTTTTGTAAATATGTCAGCAATCTGTTCTTCAGTAACAACATGTTCAAGCTGCACAACCTTCTCCTCTACAAGTTTTCTGATGAAGTGATGACGTATATCAATATGCTTAGTCCTGCTATGTTGTATGGGATTCTTTAAAATGTTGATAGCACTCAGATTGTCACAGTACAAAGTCATAACATCCTGTTCAATATTGTATTCCTTCAGCATCTGCTTCATCCACACCAAATGAGAACAACTGCTTCCAGCTGCTATATACTCAGCTTCAGCTGTAGACAATGATACACAATTCTGCTTCTTACTGAACCATGAAATCAGATTGTTACCTAGAAAGAAACATCCACCAGAAGTAATTTTTCTGTCATCTGCACTTCCTGCCCAGTCAGCATCACAATACCCAACTAACATAGGACTTCCACTGTGTGAGTACATAATACCATAGTCACTTGTACTATTGACATACTTCAGAATCCTCTTCACTTGTGTCAAATGACTCATCTTTGGCTCAGCCTGATATCTAGCACAGACTCCAACAGAAAAGGTTATGTCTGGTCTGCTTGCATTTAGATATAACAAACTCCCAATCATGCTCCTATACAGGCTTTGATCAACAGCAACACCTTGTTCATCTTTTGTCAATTTCAGGTGAGTGGCTGCAGGTGTTCTTTTATGGCTAGCATTCTCCATCCCAAACTTCTTGACTATATTCTTTGCATATTTTCTCTGTGAAATGAATATAGTGTCTTCCATCTGCTTGACTTGAAGACCAAGAAAATATGTTAGTTCACCCACAAGACTCATCTCATACTCAGACTGCATCTGCTGAACAAATAGTTTAACCATCTGGTTTGACATCCCACCAAAAACAATATCATCAACATAGATTTGTGCTATCATTAAATTTCCATCTTCTTCTTTAACAAACAGGGTCTTGTTAGTTCCTCCTTTTCTGTAGCCTTGAGTAACTAGAAACTGTGTGAGTCTCTTATACCATGCTCTAGGTGCTTGCTTCAATCCATACAGTGCTTTCTTCAACTTGTACACATGGTTTGGAAAGTTAGGATCCACAAATCCTTTTGGCTGTTCAACATAAACCTCCTCTTGTAAATACCCATTTAGGAAAGCACTCTTCACATCCATCTGAAACAGCTTGAATTTAAGAATACATGCTAGTCCCAACAGTAATCTTATGGATTCTAATCTGGCCACAAGTGCAAAGGTTTCATCAAAATCAAGTCCCTCCACCTGAGTGTACCCTTGAGCAACTAACCTTGCCTTGTTTTTGGTCACATTTCCATGTTCATCTGATTTATTCTTGTAAATCCACTTAGTTCCAATGACATTCATGCCTTCAGGTATTGGAACATGGTCCCACACTTCACTTCTTTTGAATTGATTCAGTTCCTCTTGCATAACATCAATCCAAAATTCATCAGTAAGTGCTTCTTTAATATTTTTGGGTTCAAATTTGGACACAAAATATGAATTAGTAGTTACTGCATCTGATCTTCTGGTTCTGACTCCATGATCAAGACTCCCAATGGTTAAATCTTTGGGGTGATCCTTCTGAATTCTAATTGAAGGTCCTTTACTAGTTGATAAATGATCTGGATTAATCTCTTCTTCTTCAGACTCTACTTCATTTTCCATAACTGGTGCTTCTGACTGTTGTTCTTCTGATGTTACATCATCTGGTACCACTTCAGACTCAACTCTTTCTTTTTCAACAGGAAAATCATCTATCACAACATTTATAGATTCCATTACAACCTTGGTTCTGGAATTAAATACTCTATAAGCTCTGCTGTTTACTGAGTAACTAAGAAAAATTCCTTCATCACTCTTAGAATCCATCTTTCTTCTGTTTTCTCTATCAGCCAAAATGTAACACTTGCTACCAAAAACATGAAAATACTTGACAGTAGGCTTTCTTCCTTTCCATAACTCATACAGAGTAGAGGTAGTTCCCTTCTTCAGAGTCACCCTATTGTGAACATAGCATGCTGTATTCATTGCTTCTCCCCAGAACAGATAAGGTAAATTCTTAGCATGTAACATAACTCTGGCTGATTCTGCTAAGGTTCTGTTCTTCCTCTCAACTACACCATTTTGCTGAGGTGTTATGGGAGCTGAAAATTCATGCTTGATCCCTTCAGAAGCACAGAACTCAGAAAACTTATTATTTTCAAACTCATTCCCATGATCACTTCTGATCCTGACAATGACACTATCCTTCTCTCTTTGTAATTGAGTGCACAGATCTTTAAACACATCAAAAGTATCTGATTTTTCTCTAATGAAGCTTACCCAAGTGAATCTTGAAAAATCATCAACAACCACAAAAGCATACTTCTTTCCTCCAAAGCTCTCAACTTGCATAGGTCCCATTAAATCCATATGTAACAATTCAAGAACTTTAGTTGTTACCTGGTGCTCCAATCTAGGATGAGACTTTCTTGTTTGTTTACCAATCTGACATTCACCATAAATACTGTCTTCATTAATCTTTAGTTTGGGTAGACCTCTGATAGCTTCCACATTCATGACTTTCTTCATGCCCTTCAGATTCAAGTGACCCAGTTTCTGGTGCCAGAGTCTGACTTCTTCTTTTGAACTTATGAGACAAGTGGACAGGCTTGTTTCTTCTTCAGACATCCACAAGTAGCAGTTGTCCTTTGATCTGCAGCCTCTCATCAGCACTTCTCCTTCTTTACCAGTTACCAGACATTCCTCCTTGTTAAAATTCACTTTCAACTCTTGATCACACAGCTGGCTTATGCTGATCAGATTTGAAGTTAGCCCTTTCACTAATAGCACATTGTCTAGTCTTGGTAATCCATCTCTGATCAAGTCCCCAATTCCAAGAATTTCTCCTTAGCTCCATCACCAAAAGTTACATAGCTGCTGGAATATGGCTTTAAATTACTTAAAAACTTCTTCACACCAGTCATGTGTTTGGAGCATCCACTATCAAAATACCAATCTTCCCTAGAAGAGGCTCTCAAAGATGTATGAGCTATGAGGCTAACATTATTAACTTTGGGTTTCCATACCTTCTTGACATTGATTCTGGTTGCAGCAGGTTCCACTTTTTTGTGCTGAAAGTGCTTGGGGTAACCATATAGCTTGAAACAGAATGGCTTAATGTGCCCCTTCTTACCACAGTGATGACAAACCCATGTATGAGTTCTCCTCTTTCCTTTAGACTTCTGAGGTTGCTTGTGATGTTCCCTCTTAGATGAGCCTATCATTGGATCATAAGTTTTAACAGCAGGAATAAACCTTTCAGCTGGATTTTGCTGTTTGTTTAAAATTCTATCATCAAAACCTATACCATTAGGTTTCCCTTGGTTCTGACTCTCCAGTATCTCCTCCAGAACATCAGTAGCAGTGTTCATCATTCTAACTTGCTTCTTCATGTTTTCAAGTTGAGAGTTCAGCTGGGTTACCTCCTCTTTGAGATCAGAATTTGAGTTCACTTTTCTCAGCATGCAGTTGGCAGATTGTCTTCTTCTGATCCACTAGTTGCTTGCAAACTTCTACACTTCTGATGTATAGGTTTATGTAATTGTCAGCCAGTTCTTCATAAGATGATTTTTCAACTCTGGCTTTAGACTCTGATGGAACTTCAGACTCTGAGAGTGCTTCAGACTCTGATAGTGTTTCAGACTCTGATACTGTCTCAGACTCTAAAAATGCTTCAGACTTTGAAAGAGCTTCTGAGGCCTTAACCTTAACATCAGACTTGTCTTCCAGTTATGGCAACCACATGCTTAAAAGATTCACTCTCTACTTCTCCTTCTGAGTCATCTTCATTAGACCAGGAAACAACCAAGCTTTTCTTCTGCTTCTTGAGATAAGTAGGGCATTCTGACTTGATATGTCCATATCCTTCACACTCATAGCACTGAACACCCTTTGATTGATTTCTCTTCTCATCAGTCTTTGTCTTCTTCAAATCACTTTGTTGCTTGCTGATGTTGAATATGCTGTTTTATCCATTTGTTTTGGATCTCCTATCAACATGTTTCAGAATTTTGTTGAACTGTCTCCCTAGCAACACAAGTGCTTCTGATAAGCCTTCATCATCCTCATTAAACCCTTGTTAATCCTCAGCTTCAGTATTAACTGCAAATGCAACTCCTTTCCCTTTCTTCTCAGTACGGATACTGAAGGCTGTTTCAAAATTCAGCAGGGATCCTATTAACTCCTCAACCTTCATATTGGAGATGTCATGAGCTTCCTCAATAGCAGTCACCTTCATGTCAAATCGCTTAGGTAGAGACCTGAGTATTTTTCTAACAATCTTCTCATCAGACATTTTCTCTCCAAGAGAATCAAAAGAATAGCCATGTCCAGAACATTCATATAAAAGTCATGTATGTTCTCATTCTCCAACATCTTCAAATTTTCCAATTTTGTGGTGAGAAGTTGAAGTCTGGATAGCTTTACCTTTGAAGTGCCTTCATGAGTGGTCTTGAGAATCTCCCAGGCATCCTTGGCTATAGTGCACTGCTTAATCAGTCTGAACATGTTCTTGTCCACTCCATTGAATAGAGCATTCAAAGCTTTGGAGTTTCCAAGAGCCAATTCATCTTCATCCTTTGACCATTCTTCGTCTGGTTTCAACACATCAGTCTTCTTTCCATCTTTGTCCAACACAACTGGATGTTCCCAACCCTTCAGAACAGCTTTCCATGTCTTGCTGTCTATGGATTTTAGGAAAGCACTCATACGAGACTTCCAGTACTCATAGTTGGAACCATCCAATAGAGGTGGCCTGTTAACAAATCCTCCTTCCTTGTCCATAATGCCAGAAGAACCTTCCCTGGAGCTCACCCAATAACAGGCAGGGTGCCTGCTCTGATGCCAATTGAAATTCTGGCAAGACTGAGTCTGAACCGTAAAACAGAGCTAAACATAGCACTAAAATCAGAGGTTCAGAAGCAGGAAAATAAAGACAGAAAGTAAAATAACTCAAATGATTTGTTAACCTAGTTCGGTGACAAACACACCTACGTCTGGAGGATTCCAATCCAGGAAGGAATTCCACTAAGTAGTATCAATTCAAAGACTCAAGACACAGCCCCTGTTCCCAGCCTTATCACTTAATCACCACCCGTATAGACTTCTACCTAGGAACTCCTAGATATAAGAACCCACTTACTTCCCAATCAAGTAATCACAGCCCATTGATTATCAGACTCTTAAACAAATCAAGTACGAAGACACTCTTCAAAACAACAAAGTCACTTGTGCTTAAAAGCTTTAAGTGAATTACAACTCTATAACAAACACAACCAACTCTAACAGATGAGTGGTGCACAAAAACAGAGCAACAGCTCACAGACTCAAAAACACTAAGAATCTTTTGATGATAACTTCTGGTTTTTGATGTACAATCCTTCAATAGCAGTGTCCTCCTTATATAGGCTTCAACATCAACATAATTCTGAACACAATAATCTTCAATTGATATAGTTCTGAAATTCTTTAGAAGCTCATAGAAGGAAATATATTTCTGAAAATATATTTTGCAAAGATTCCTTTGAAAATATATTCATAAATAAAAGAAACCAATCTTCAATAAAGATCTTCACGCGAATTAAACAGCCTTCTAGAAACATAAGCCTGGATAAATCTTCAAACAAAACTTCGAAAGATACTGTGAGAAAATTAACAGAATGAACGCAGAAATACAGCTTCTGAAATGCAGCTTCTGAAGGTCAACAAAAGTCAGCGTCTGAACAGCAGCTTCTGAAGGTCAACAAAAGTTAGCGTCTGAACAGTGAGTCTGATGAACAGTACCAGCGTCTGAAGACCAGTTCAGCTTCTGATGAACAGTACCAGCTTCTGAAATCCAGTTTCCAGCTTCTGAAGACACATATTAGCTTCTAAAGATGCATTGCTTGTACATTTTGATTTTAGCAAATATGTAGCCAACAACCAAATATCCAACAAATTCAATTAATCATAAACAACACCAATTATCATGTTATTCATTAATTTCACCAAATTTCACAAAGTTCATAATTAACAAAATCAAACATGAGTTTTGACGAATTAAAAGCATGAAATCAACAACTTAACACATATTCAATTCAGTCATCAACAAAGAGCATGAAAATCAACACAATTAATCATAATTCATAAAATTAAGCTATAATCTAAAAGCTCCCAAACACGTAATTGCTTCTTAAACCCATATGTTAATCATAATCTCCCCTCTTACCTTAGTTTCCTCGCTATTCTTGCTATTCTTAATGCAATCCTCTCCTTCCCCTTTGATTCTCTAGCTTTCCTCTTCTCCAAGCCTCTTCTCTCTATCTCTCTCTTGCCTCTCGAAAGTTTTGTGAATAATGAATAACCTAATTCACTCACCACTAACTAGTATATTTATAATAGGTTTCTAGGGTTTGTTGCGATTTCAAATATATCTTTTAAAACAAAGTTTGTTACCTTTTAAAATAAAATAAGGTTTGTTACGATTTCAAAAATATCTTTTAAAACAAAGTTTGTTACCTTTTAAAATAAAATAAGGTTTGTTACGATTTACTCACAATATTTTTCTCTACACTTTTACTTCACTTAAACCCCCTATTACTTATACACCACTATTTTCAAATATTCAAAATTTTTAACTTCTAATATATTTCAAATATGTCACTAACTCTCAAATTACCAAAATACCCTTCAGCTCCCAAAATTCAATAAATCACCAAAATAAACAATTAAACACACCTAAACAATTAAATAAATAAATCCTAAAAATCGGGTTGTTACAGTTTCTGAGGCGAAGGGAGAGCTAGCTCTGAATTTCGATGCTGGCTTTGAAAGGGCTAAAGCTCAAGTCGCCCTTCTGCACCCTGGCGTCGATCTTTCTGCCCTTGATTCCTTTAAGGTTATTGTAGATGGCGCCCTAGTGGACGAACCATAGTCTCACTTGTTGTAATTTTTGATTTATTTTGAACTCGGTATTCTTCTTTGAATTTGTAATGATGCATCGTTTTCCTTAAACTTCTCGTCTGTTCCTTTTATCTTCGAATTTATTCATTTTAGAAAGCACCTCCTGGCCGGTGGTTATTACTTGTGTTTGTTTCATAACTCTGCTAAAAATTGTCGGGTTGTTTCATTTGGCGCACGATATCGTATGGCCCTCTTTAGAGGGTTGGGGAATTAGGTGGCGATCTTATTTTCGGCTCACGACGTCTTAGAGCCCTCTTTGGGGTTAAGGAATTAGGTGGCAATTTCATTTTCGGCTCACAACATCTTAGAGCCCTCTTTGGGGTTATGGAATTAGGTGGCGATTTCATTTTCGGCTCACGACGTCTTAGAGCCCTCTTTGGGGTTAAGGAATTAGGTGGCGATCTCATTTTCGGCTCACGACGTCTTAGAGCCCTCATTGGGGTTAAGGAATTAGGTGGCGATCTCATTTTCGACTCACGACGTCTTAGGTCTTAGGGGTTAAGGAATTAGGTGGCGATCTCATTTTCGACTCACGACGTCTCAGAGCCCTCATTGGGGTTAAGGAATTAGGTGGCGATCTCATTTTCGGCTCACGACATCTTAGAGCCCTCATTGGGGTTAAGGAATTAGGTGGCGATCTCATTTTCGGCTCACGACGTCTTAGAGCCCTCATTGTGGTTAAGGAATTAGGTGGCAATCTCTTTTTAAGCTCACGACGTCTTAGAGCCCTCATTGGGGATAAGGAATTAGGTGGCAACCCTCGCTGGGGGTTAACGAATCAGATGACGATCTCATTTAAGATTTGGTGTTGTTGATCTGTTACAGGCCATGTGAGTAATATGAAACAAGTGATATATATATATATATATATATATATATATATATATATATATATATATATATATATATATGTTAATAAGAAAATTGGGCCTCATTAAAAACCCCCACTACTACGGGGGAAAAGAGTGCCCCTTGCTCCTTTTCCTTTAGGTCGTACAGAAATATCGTAATACATAAGATAAAAGACAAAGTAAAAATTAAAATGGTTTTGTTGACCCTCTAGTTCGCCTTTGAATTGTTGTGGCAAGCTTCTCCCTGCTTTGTAGCTGAATCACGGACGTGCTTAGGTTTGTGAAATCCCAGAATCATGTTTGTTCCCTTTGGTAGGTCTGTCTTGCTAGCTTTCTTTGTGAAATTTCCGGTACGCCAGGCTGGCATGCTGACTTGCTTAAGTACATCTGTCTGCTGGACTGGATAAAGAGCAATGTGACGACACACTTCGGCGGGGTGAACGCTAAGCATATTTGTCGGCTGACGAGCGGTAAGATTCAGATTTGTCTTTAGGAGCTCTGTTATGCTTAGCTCTTCATCCATCAAACTTTCCTTTGGACCTCTCGCTACTTCTATGCGTTCTTGCTGAAACTCTTCTTCTGGATTTATGCTAACGATGTTCAACTGGTGTGCTTTTGGGTTGCTGGTTCCTTTTCTTTCTCTCTGTAGCTTCAAGCTATTGTGATAACATTCTAGTGCAATTTTCTGATCTGCTCTGATGGTGCCGACCCGTCCATTGTCCAGCGGGTATTTCATGACGAGGAACTTAGTGGAAAGATAGGCATCAAGGACGTTGAAGGTCGGGCGGCCTATTATGATGTTGTAAGAACAGGGCGAGTTTAACACTAAATATTTAATCCTGATGGTTTTGGCACTGTTACCTGTGCCGAAGGTTGTCTTCAAGGTGATGTATCCATGAACGTGTACCTGCTCCCCTGTGAAGCCAGCCAGGATTCCCTTGAAGAGTTGCAACTGTTCCTCATCCAGTCCCATTCTTTCAAAAGCAGAGTAATAAAGGATGTCTGCGGAGCTTCCAGGATCAATTAACACCATCTTGACATCCCAATTGAAGATTTGCACAGTAATGACCATGGGATCATCATCGTGGGGGATCACTCCTTTACGGTCTTCGCCTGAGAAGGTGATATCTGTCTGGCGCTCTGGCTCCATCGTGGCATGGTCATCGACCAGCATTACCTGCCTCACATATCTTTTTCGGGAGGTGCTGGATTCTCCTCCTCCTGCGAAGCCGCCGGATATGGTGTTCAAAGTGTGGCGCTCACCATCCTTCGCCACATCTTTCTCCTTTTGAGGGTCTTCGGGGGGACGCCTGTCTCCTTCTCTGCTTTCCTTCACGTATCCTCTTAGCCTACCATTCTGAATCAGCTTCTCAATCTCTCTCTTCAGGTGGATGCAATCATCTGTGGTATGTCCTTTTATGCGGTGATACTTACACCAGGCCTCCTTGTCGTTTCCCATGATGTTTCCCTCGGTGGTGGGGGTTCGGGGATGAGTCTAGAATGGTACACATCTCTCCAGATCTGCTCACAGCGAGTGTTAAGCTCCGTGAAGGATTCTGGCAGGGGTGCGCGCCTATCTTGGACGTGACGCTTGTATGGTGCTCTGTCTCCGTGGGCGGGTGGATAATAGTTGTGGTGATGGTCGTAGTTGCTGGGGCCACGCTCCCTGGAATTTCTCGCTTTCTTTTCAGCGTTGCTCTCCTTTCCCTTTATGTAACATTCTGCCCTGGACATGATCTCCTCCATGGAATCGGCCGGTTTTTGCGCCAGCGATTCGTTGAACTGTCCGGCGCGGAGGCCGTTTTGGAAAGCTCCCACGAACAGCTCCTAGTTCGGGTTCACGACTTTAATTGTGGCGTCGTTGTATCTTGCAAGGTATTCACGAAGGGTCTCATTCGATCCTTGGCGAACGTTGAAGAGGCTGGTAGATGACACCTTGCGGTGGCGACTAGCCAAAAACTGGTGTGTTAATTTGTGCGTCATGTCTTGGTAACTCACGATGGGGAAATAGGGCAAGTCATGTACCACCTGAGGGCGGCGTCTTTGAATGTCCCTGCCAACAGCTTGCATTTGAGGGAGTCAGCAGCGCCGATGATGGCCATCTGGGTGTTGAAAGCTGTTACGTGCTCCACTGGATCGCTCTTTCCATCGAAAGACGAAAGAGAGGGTGGCTTGAAGTTTTCCAGGCCGGCGCATTCCAAACTTCAGCGGAAAGTGGTTGTGGATCTGGATCTATTGACTCGTCCTGTTGGGACCCGTTCCCCTCAGCGTGTTGTTGTTGTTGCTGGATTATCTCCATTGTCGCTTACAGAGCTTCGTTGTGGTCACGAAGCTGCTGGATTTGTTGCTGTAGGGCTTCCAAGGCCGTCGGGTCTGCCATCAATGGCGACGATGACGGTCGTTTGGGTCAGTTATGAATACTAAGATTGGTGATTGAAGATTAGTGATTAGGATCGCGAATCTCAGGGAGAGGATTGGTTTTTTGAAAAAAGAACAGGTTGAACGTTTGATTAGAGTTAGGGATGGATTTAGGGTTGAATCGCGGCGGATTCAGAAGTTTTAGGGTTGCTCCTGAGAAACACGGTGGATTCACGGCGTTCTGGTGGTTTTCAGAGGCCGCGAATCGACTGTCTTTTTTCAGAGATGGTGGCTAGGTTAGTTTTACCGTAGCCCCACGGTGGGCGCCAACTGTACTGGCTGCGAGTACAATATAGGAAAACTAGTGTTTTCAGAGTCTGTTTAGGTCATGCCTCGGGGATGATCCCAAGGTTACTATTTGTAGCCTTGACTTGGGCCTATTTGGCCATGGTTTTGGGCCCAAATCGTAAAGGGCCAAAACCATGACTAGGGCGCCCTTGTCAGCTGCTGAGGGCGCCCCTTGAAGGTCTCCTTTAGGAAGGTCATCTAGGATTATTTATTACTGTTGAGTGGGCCCCACGCCCTCTTGGAGGACGCCCAGCCTTACTCCAAGGGTTCTAACCCTTGTCTTTAGGATCTCAAGGCCTAAATGGTGAGATCTACGGTCCATAAACATAGCTGACAGCTGAATTGTTATTTCTACTAGAACCAGTAGATCCACTACCACTTTCATCAGTAGACATGTTTTTCTCTCTGGATCTTTAACTGTGACACTATTAAGTGGCTGAGCATAGACCGTGCTCTGATATGAACTGAAGGTGAGACAAACACAAGAAGGGGGGTTGAATTGTGTTGCTTTTTTTCAAAATTTACTAAGTGTTTTAGCACTAGTCAAAGTCTGAAGTTGTTCAGATTCTGACTTAGAGTCTGATAACAGCGATGTAAAACAAACACAAAGATATATATATATATATATATATAGAGAGAGAGAGAGAGAGAGAGAGAGAGGGAGGGAGAGAGATAGAGAGTGAGAAAGCAGACACAAAGTAATTATACTAGTTACTCCTACAATCCAGGAATAATCATACACCTGATTACAAATGTTCAAGGACATAACCAAGAGACTTCCAATGCTCAAGCACACAAGCAAGAGACTTTCAAATGGTCAATCACAAGTGTAAGAGACTTCTTAAGAGTTTACAAATAAAAGAGTTTTCTTACACTTGATATACAATTTGAGGTGTAAATAATTACAAAACAGAACATACTCTAAGGACTTAGAATTTATAAGATATGAACTTAGTAAGAAATTCTTAAGTGTTCTATGCGCTTTTGAATTTGATAGAGTAATGGCACAGTTAACGTTGCAGAGTCTTGTTATTATTCTTCAAGTCTGCAGCTCCTTATATAGGAAAGAATTTCAGAGACGTTGGAGAGTGCCAACGTATTAAGAGTCGTTGAGATCTTTCAAATCAAAGACGTTGGTAGATTACCTCATATGGATAATGATGTTGATGAGACATTTGAAATTCCTCTGCTGAAACTGGAATTATCCATTCATTCTTTTTGTCCTTGAAGTTCTTTGTTTGTTTCTGCACATGATCAGAAGAAGAAAAACTATACTGAGTCTGATGGTCTTCAGTGTTTGGTAGCCTTCAGATTGTGATGGTCTTCAAAGTATGTTGCAGAACATTAGCTTCTCTTGTTTCCAAATGCTCTTGTATAAATTCTTCCAGGATCAGAACATGATTTTATACTATGAATTTTAATCCATGGTCCTGCATACTTGAATATATATTAGTAAATCCAATTGTTCTTTAATACTTTGTTGTCATCAAAACTTTAGAGGTATTGTACAAATCCAATTTGTTCCAACGTTTTGCTCCCCTTTCTGTACACTTAACACACGTAATGACATGACGGTGGATGAAAAACACAAGAAAGGACGTTTAAATTAATTGTGTTGCTGATTTTTAAAAAATTATTTATTTACTTATTTCCATATAGGCAGCTTGTCTACTAAAGATTGATCACAATATTTCTTTATCAAATAATTTAAATTCATTTTAAACTAAAGAAAAAAATGTGAAGTTAAACCATAAAGACATTGACATAAACCCAAATAGAGAGAGTGAGAGTGAGAGAGTGGGAAAGAGACAATACAACAGATTTATCCCTCTTCACTATAAACCTGATAGCTAGTCTAGTCTGCCCTATCTAGAGTGATGTTACATCTCTACAAGAGGGAATTGTTTTACTATAATATCTGATTACAAGATCAAGGTATGCACCCCAAGATTTTACGATGAATAAATCTTTTATAAGTCCATATACCCCTATTATTTACCCTGTTACCAACCATGATAATCACATCACTTACCCGATTGTACAACAATAATGATCCTATCATTTATCTGGTTTAATAACCATGATGAGTTAATAGCATCGATCCTGACATAGTTAAGTCTACTGTCACCTCACACCCGGTGAGGTTTGATATTTATAGTCTTTGCAGACTATCCAAAGTGTTTAATGTCTCTTTAGACCTTTTGATTTTGCCACTACAGACAGTACAAAGTGTGGTTTAAGTTTATATGTGATTGATAGAAAGTTGATCTATGATGATAACTCTCTAAGAGAGGATATTACATAAAAATACTATATCATTTGAGAAGATATTTCACTAGGTTCCTAAATCATGTTCGTAGCTTTTATTGGAATAATATTTGAAGCAAAAATATTCTTCACAATAAAGGGGGTTTAAATTGTGACCATTTGAAAATTTTGATCTACTTCTCAACCTTGAAAAAATGTGCAGAGATCTCATGTATGTTTAGAAATAAATTTGATATTGAATGATTGTGCTTGATTCTGAACTATTAACTATTGGAGTTAAGGGATAGAGAACAAAACACACAAAAATTATATTGGTTCACCCTAATTGGTCCACCCTAACTGGGTTAGTCCAGTTCCCATTAACTGGGAAATTTTTCAATATGGTGTATGAGATACCCTCTTAAATTTTTCACACTTTTTTTTGTCTTTCAGACCTTACAAGTTTTTCGACAGCCTCATTAGACTTTAGCTACCACACAATCCACCTTTACACCCCAAAAAGGATTAATGAAGCCTTATAACTAACCAAAAAAATGTTTCTGATCTTGATATTAACAATGATCAATTTTATCTCAGAATGACCTTTCTCTCTTTATCTTTAGGTTCAACCTGATCACCAAATTGTGAATATAAACTTTTCTATCTAAGTTCAATCGGATCACACTAAGGTGAATATGAACTTTTCAAATACACTTAAAGACGTGTCAATGATATAATGGAGGCCTGTTTATATTTGTAATTTCTATTTAATGTTTGAAGCAATCTCTATTTTCCACTTCTCATATTTTAGGGATTTGATTCTGATGCAAAAATGAGTCAAGTAGAGGATGGCGCTCCACAATAAAATCCTTAGAAATATGAGGACATCATAACTTGAAGTGTGTTGAAGGCGTGTAAGAGGATGTCAAACAATTAACCTCACCATGGTTTTATCATGTTTGGATTATCACGAGAGAACTCTCTTTGATCATCTCCATAGAAGCACTAAAAATAAGGGAATACGTTCACGATCGTAGGTAATATATTTATATATTGTGTCAAACCACGGCTTGACTCTCTATGTGAAACAAAATTCTCCTTACCTTTTTACTTATTTAAGAAATAAATTTAATGGCATGTGTAACACCCCAAATTTCTATTTAATTAATTTTGTGAGGTTAAATAGGTGGAGTCATATTTATTATCATTATAATGATGCATGTTGCTTGAGTAATGTATTATTTATGAGGGAATAGAGTGTTGATGATTAATGATGTACTATGAGGGCTAATATGATGAAGAGAAGAATTAAGTAAAAATAATATAGAGTTAAGGGTGTAGAAGATAAGTTGTAAATAATTGGGGTTGGAGGAAGTAAAAGAATAATGAGTAGAGGAGAAGAGAATCTTAACAAGTGACCGGCCCAAATATAAATAGAAAGGTTAGGAGTTAGAGGAGTCAGTATTGCTGAACATGGAAAAGAAAGAAGAGAAGAGCAAAGGAAGAGAAACCATAGTTGCAGCAAGGTCAAGCCAAAAACCAGAATTATCGAAAGATTTGAGGTAAGGGAGAGAATCTCTTCACTTTAGGGTATTTTATTCTATGACGGGACTTGTTTAATTCTTAAGTTAATGTTAATGTTATGTTGCATACTGTGATCAGAAAAATGATGAGAAACGAAGGTGATGATAATGTTGAGATATTAGAATTGAAGGAGATTAGTGTAGGATTTTAAATTGGGAAATTGGTCTTAAAAGAGTAGGTAATCTACTAGGTTAATGAAGAATTAGTGTTTCAATGATAGGGTATCCATAGGGTGTTAATTGGGGACGAAATTGTTGAGAAAAAGGTCGAAAACAGAGACGAGGAAGGTTCCCCAAAGCAAAATCGCAGCGAAACTGCAATTTTTGCTGTCAGTAGGGGGCACACGGTCAAGCCACCTGGGCACACGACCATGCGTGTTGTTGCTACTTAGCTTTTTAGTTTTTATGTTTTGGGCGCGCACGGTCATGCCCCCAGGGAGCACGGTCGTGCACCCTTCCCAAACATAGGAAGACCAAAATATTGCACATGGATGTTAGCTTTCATTTACCTTTGGTATGACTCCATTTGGATTTCTAGAACTTGAGTTATAATCAAAATATTTCACATAGGTCGTGCTGCGTTGTTCATGAAATTTTAGCAGAATCCTTTCAGTGAACTCTAAAACATCCATGGAAGCAATGGTGAGTTTAAGCAAGCCGCTAGCGTGTAAAGTAAAAGTAAGGGTCCTTAAACTATATATCTAAATGAGAGAGTGTGTTTAGGCATAATAGAAGTAATTGCCTCAAGATAATAGCGAGTCTAAAACATGAACCGGTGATAATGGCCTATGAGAATTTAAAGATGTTAAAAGATGACTTGGCAATAGGAAGTGAAAGACAATTTTAGGAGAAGACATATAGGAGTTGTTTAAAATAGATGACTATGATAAACATGAGCCTAAAAAGGTGAATTAGTTTAAGCAGTAGAAGGAGAAGCTAAGAGAGATATAGATGTGTAGTTCATGGCGGATTGACAATGACGAGAGTAATCCCTTAGAGTATGGAGTATGGTAATCAAAGGTAACCAAATAATTTTCTCAAGATGATTAAAGATCCTAAGATGATTGTTAGATATGAATGTATAAGGTGTAAAAATGAATAAAGAATGGAGTGTGGTCGAATTTATATGATTGTGGACGATGAAAGGGTCGTTAAGACTAAATGTAAAGGAAGATAGGGGGTTGTGTATTAAGTAACGAAAAATATTAGGGATAGTAATAGTGGCGAGTAAGACGGGAATCAAATAGAAGAGAGTAAGATGACTAAGAAAGAATATGAGACATAATAGTATATAATGTTTGACGATAATAAGTAACGACCGGTAACGAGTGATTAGAACCCTAAAATATAATGAAGTTTTAGTGGGAAAAGTTGATGACGTCGAAAGTAATGATAAGGTGAGATAACAACATTAAATTAGAATGAAGTTAAGATTAGGGGGATGGTTAATGTTATAGAAGACGATGAACTTGAGACGGAGTAATACGAGATAAAGTTGTTTAAATGAGAATAATAATTATGAAAGAGGTAATGATGATGGTGCGTTAAAACCTAGTTGTATAGAGGGAAGATATTATAAGGAATGTTAATGGAGAAGTAAACATCTTAAATTAAGAATGAAGAATAGGGTATGCCATTAGGAAGAAAGATGTAATAATTGTGACGGCTAATGATGAGTCGTGTTATGATGTTTATTAAAGAGGCATAATGTTGAAGGTCAAATATCTTAGTGATAAATAATGATGAGAAAAATATACGATGGTGAATAGAATAAAGTATCAAAAGAACTTAGAATATATGATAAGATGGAGTATGTCCGTAAGACGAACAACAAAAGATAGTAGAGAGATGTTGATGTATAAATGAGTCGAGTTTAAGATTTTAGATTAAAGAAGAAGTAATGTAGTGATATAAACATATTATTAGAGAGTAACGATGAAGAACCCTATGCTTGTAACAAAGAGTAACAATGAGTAATGTTGTATATAAATACCTATGATGTGAAAAAATGATGTCTATTTTAGGATAAATAATGAGAGGTGATGGTATCTATTTTATAATGATGATGAGAATGATGATGTTTATTTTATAATGATGATGAGAATGATGATGTTTATTTTATAATGACGATGAGAATGATGATGTTTATTATATATTGATGATGAAAATGACGATGTTTATCATATCTTGATGATGAGAATGACGATGTTTAATCTATATTAATGAGGAGAATGACGTTGTGTACTCACGATGATGATGTGAATGATGACGATATGTTTTCTGTGTCTTGATGATGTGCATAACAGGAAGAGTTTTATTTATGATTGTGAATTGTTGATAATGTGATGATATTTAATATTTGATGAGTCTGTCCTCATGCATGCATATAGAGTCGTGTCTAGGAATTATGAAGATGAAATGACGACGAAAGTTCAGTAATATATCTCTGGCAAATAATGACGATGAATATGGATGGCTTGTGCGTGATTTTTCCTAATAATATGGATGGCTGGATTTCTCACCCCTTTCTTGTTGTTGTATTTATGGTGTCTGTACCTATGGGGTACAGATACCCAGGACGAGGAGATCTAGTTGCGGGACGCTTAGAAGGTGGTGAAGGGAGATGCCTTCTGTCATTTTTTTATTTTAGTAATGATTAGACATGTAGTCGAACACGAGCTCTGATATGTAACACTAGGGTCGGATTGACTATTTGATTTTCATACTTGAAGTTTGTAGTATTTTAGATTTTGAAAACATATTTATGAATATTTAGACTTGATCCATTTTTTGTTAAAAATGATGAATTTTCCGCTGCTAAGTTTATGACTTTATTTTATGAAATGATGAAAAGTGTACATGTGTAACACTTATTTGTTTTATTTACATTCGGTATTTATTTATTCAAAGTTGGGGTCTTAGGGTGTTACATAGTTGGTATTAGAGCAAGTCGATCCATCTGGCCTAGGTTTTACAATTTTGTTAAGTCCCCACAGGCGGCATGTGTGCACACTGTAGAAGCATGAACCCATTAAATAGTTATCTAATTGTTGATGATGCATAGAAGGATGGTTAGAGGAGGGTAACTGAGCAAGGATCTGCTCGCTACAAGAGCGCTAGGGAGAAGGAGGGTAAGAATCAGGAAAGTAGTAAACCTTACAAGGAGTCGGCTGATAAGAGAGAGTAGAAGTTTCAACGGGAGGCTAAGGGTGAGAAAGAAACAAGTGGGGGAGACACTCCTACTCCTCTAAGATGTTTCACAGGTGGTAGTGTTTCAGAAGGGAAGTTTTAGTGCTCTGAGTGAGAAGTTAAGCGTTATGGTAACAGCCTCAGAGTTAGATTAGTGCTAGATATAGGTTGAAGGATTATGAGACATGAGATTGGTATTGGTACTTAGCAAGTTAGGATGGTAGTATGCATTGAGAATTCTCAGTTCAACATTGTAAGCCTAGTTGTGAGTGAATAAAATTATGGCAGAAGTATGGATGTGGTTTAGATTAGTTATGAACTGGGATGATAATCATTCAGCAGAAGTGTTCTAGATAGATAGTCATAAGATGTTAATGTGAAGGATTTAGTATATAGCAAGTGATGGTTGTATGTCGAGGAAGGGTGGCGCGTAAAGGTGTAAACTGTAGTTAAATTATATTAGTTGGGATCTGAATTTCCATAAATGGACATGGACTAATGAAGTAAAGGATGATTATAGTATAATAGAGTAGGATGGGGTACAAGTGAGTAATGACCCGACCGTTGAGACTTGGTCTTGCGTGTTGGAACAAGAAGGGTCTTGTACAATTCCTATAAGGTTTTGATGATAACAAAGTATTGAAGAACAATTGGATATACTAATACTTGTTCAAGTGTGCAGGATCATGGAATGTATCCATCAAATATTGAACATGTATTAAAGCATCAGAAGCACAAGAGAAGCTCAAAAAGACTATGGTAGAAGATCTGAAGAAAGGTCAACCAGAAGTTAACACATTGGATCAGAAGAAAAGGACGCCTCTCAGAAGCTGAAGAGATCATCAGACTCAGAAGACCTAGTCAGAAACAAAAGAACCTATCAGACTTAGAAGACCTTCAGACTTCAAAAGCACTTGAGGGACCCAGACTCCACGTCAGATTTGTCGTCTTCTATAACTGTCCACATCAAAGGATCTGAGCACAATTTTGTCTTCTTCTGACCACGTGTAGAAACAAACAAAGAACTTCAAGGCAACAAGAATGAACATATACTTCTTGTTTCAGCAAAGGATTTTCGAATGAACATCCAACGGAATTATCCATATCAGGCAATGGCTCAACGTCCTTGATTTGAAGCTTCTCAACGACTCTTAATGCGCTGGCACGCTTCTCCAACGTCTCTCAAATCCCTGCCTATATAAGGAGCTGAAGACCATGAAGAAGATCAACAAGACTCTACTATTTTATTGTGCCATTAATCTATCAAATCAAATAGCGCAAAACACTTAGGATCTTTCTTAGCAAACTTTGCATTTTAGAAATCCTAGAGTTGTAAAGAGTCTGTTCATTTGTTCAGTTACACCAATCATTTATATATATATATCCGGTGTAAGAACAAGGTTGTTTATATTTGTTGTAAACAAATAGAAGTTTCTTGCTTGCAAAACTTGAGCTCCATAAGTCTCTTGGTGAAACCTTGAGCATCAAAAGTCTCTTGCTTGTGAAGCTTGAGCATATAAGTCTCTTGGCGAAACCTTAAGCAATAGAAGTCTCTTAGGGTTGCCCTTTGAGCATTGGAAGTCTCTAGTCTGCGTGCTTGAGCATCAAAAGTCTCTTGGAGTTGTCCTTGAGCATGATAAGTCTCTTGAAGTTGTCCTTTAGCATTAGAAGTCTCTTGGAGTTGTCCTTGAGCAGTGGAAGTCTCTCGGTTGTGACCTTGAGCATAGAAGTCTCTTGCAAGTGTGCTTGAGAATTGAGAAGTCTCTTGGGAGAGTCCTTGAGCAATTGTAATTAGTAGTGATTATAGTGAAATACCTTGGAAATGCAAGGGGACTGGACTACTCCTGTGTTAAGGGAGGAACCCGTATAAATTGCTTTGTGTCTGCTCCTTCTCCCTTTGTCTTTATCTTTGTGTTTCTGTACTTATCCGCTGCATTCAGACTCTGTATCAGAATCTGTACTCATCAGATTCTAACCAGCTTTTAACACTCAGAAAAAGAAAACCAGAAAAAGCCAACACAATTCAACCCCCCTTTCTTGTGTTTTTCTCACCTTAAGTTGGTATCAAAGCACAGTCTGTGCTCTACCACTTAACCGTGCCACAGTTAAAGATCTAGGGAGAAGTACATGTCTACTTTTGAGAGTGATACTTCAACTTCTGATACATCCAACAACACCTCTGATCCCTGCACCTCAACCTCTGATAAAAACAGTGTGTGTGTTAGACCTTCATTCTTTTGATGGAGATGCTGCTCATTTCTCCTGGTGGAAAAGCAAGATGTATAGTCACATCATAGGTATTGATGATGAGATATTGGACATCATTGAAGAAGGTGTTACTTTTGAAGTTGATGAAGAAGGAATTGTGCTAGACAGGAAGTGTCTGACACCTGCACATAGGAAGATCTACAAGAAGCATCACAAAGTGAGAGGAATTATGGTGGATGCACTTTCTCATGCAGATTACACAAAGATTATGAGCAGTTCAACATCAAAATCCATCTTTGAGTCACTCTGCTCTACCTATGAAGAGAATCAACAGGTTAAGGAGGCCAAGGCCAATCAGCTAGTTCATCAGTATGAACTACTCAGAATTAAGAAAGAAGAGAACATTGAATCCATGTACTCAAGGTTTCAAACTCTTCAGTCCAGACTCCAGGTTATGAAGAAGAGTTATACTGTAGCTAATCATGTCAAGAAGATTCTTAGGAGACTTCCTGCCAGATTTAGACCAAAGGTCACTGCCATTCAGGAGGCAAAGATCCTAGACAAACTAATTTTGGAGAACCTAATTAGATCTCTAAAAAGTCATGAGATTGAGCTTGATGGTGATGAACCAACTAAGAAGTCTAAGTCCATTGCTCTGACCACCAAGGGTAAATCTGCCAAAGCTCCTTTATCTGCTAAGTCAGAAGTGGAAACTCCAGCTGGAGAATCTGACAATGATTCAACTTTTGAGGAGATATCATATTTAACCCAAGAGGCTCCAATACTTGACCAATACGAAAATATTCTCAGGTAGAAGCAGTGGCTCCAAAGTATCAAGCTTCAGGACCAAGAAAGGAGATCAGAAAGGAGGATGCTTCAACTACAACAAGACTGGTCACTTCATAGCTGACTTCCAGAGTTACAAAAGGGGAAGTCAAAGAAGGAAATCTCTAAGAAAGAGATCTACAAAAGAAAGCTAAAGGAAATCCTTATGGCAACATGGGAGAAGCTTGATGAAGAATCAGATTCTGAGAAAAGTGAAGAAGAAACCAACCGGGTTCTGATGTCCATTACAGCCTCTGATACAGAAAGCAATTTAGACTCTGATGATGATGAGGTATCTTCTAACCTAACTCATGAGTATTGTGTGAAAAATGTCAAAGAACTTGCAAGACGCTGTCAGAACAAATCAAAAGCTTTAAAATCTTTACAACAACAGTTTGATTTGTTGACAGCGGAATCCAAGTTCTTGAAACACCAAAACAAGTGTCTGCCAATCCAAAATGAAAATCTCATGATAAGAAATGAAATTTTGGAAAAATGTTAACTTTCAAATCTGAAGAAAATAGACATATGCAAAATAAGTAGGAACAAGAGAGAAGAAAGTAAATTCACAGCAGAATCCATTAAGAAGACACAGACTTCTATGAAAACAAAGAACTCTCTTTGTTCTGAATGCTCAAAGAAGGTTCTATACCCCACTCTGATCCAAAAGTTGAATAGGCTAGAGTTATGAACAAAACAGAATCTAAAAACTCAGAGTTTCAGGTTCTGATGAAATCAAAATCAAAAACTCCTAATTTCAAGGTTCATAAAAGTTCAAAACCCTTGGCAAGGAAGAATTCAAGATCAAAAACGTTTAAATCAAAAGTCTTGAATAAATCCAACCCATAATGCATGAGGCATAAGGTTTGGAAGAGGAGAAATTCCTTTAGAACTAACCCCAAAGGACCGATTGAGACATGGGTACCCATGAATAATAATGTCTATGTTTCAGGTATGCTTCATGGGAAAACCAAAGCACTAGTCATGGTACCTGGACAGTGGGTGCTCATGACACATGACAGGAGAAAAACATTTGTTTCAGACTCTAATCATGAGGGAAGGAAGCATTGTAGGCTTTGGAGGAAACCAACAAGGAAAAATTGTTGGTACAGGAGCAATTGGTAACTCTGTTATCTCTATTAAAAATGTCTGGTATGTTGATGGACTCAGACATAATCTACTTAGTATTAGTCAGTTTTGTGACAGTGGTTTTAGAGTGGTGTTTGATAAGAGTATCTGTATAGTCATCAATGACTCTGACTAATCCACAGTGTTCATAGGTCAGAGGAAATGCAATGTTTTGAAAATAAATTTCTCTGAATTGGTTGATCAGAAGGTTGTCTGTCTTATGTTAGTGAATGATGAAAAGTGGCTCTGGCACAAAAGATTAGGTCATGCTAACTGGAGGTTAATCTCCAAAGTTAGCAAGCTGAAATTAGTCAAGGGACTACCATAGCTGCAATATCATTTAGATTCTCTCTATGAAGCATGCCAGAAAGAAAAGATTGTTAAAACTTCTTTTAAATCTAAAAAAATTGTCTCCACCTCTAGACCTTTAGAACTGCTTAACATTAATTTGTTTGGACTAGTTCAGACTGCATCAATCAATGGGAAAAATTATGGATTAGTCATAACAGATGATTACAGCAGGTGGACTTGGGTGAAATTCCTCATAACAAAGAATGAAGCATATGATGTGTTTAGAATCTTCTGCACACAAGTACAAGCTGAGAAAGATTTGAAAATTCTCAATGTCAGAAGTGATCATGGAGGAGAATTTGAAAATGAGCCATTTGAATTTTTGTGTGAAAAGCATGGAATCTTCCATGAATTCTCTTCTCCTAGAACTGCACAACGAAATGAGGTTGTAGAAGGAAAGAACAGATCTTTACATGAAATGGCTAGAACAATGCTTGATGAAATTGACGTGGCTAAGCACTTCTGGGCAGAAACTGTAAACACATCTTGTTATGTACAGAACAAAATCTACATATGACCTATTATGAACAAAACAACCTATGAATTATTCAAGAGAAGAAAGCCAAGTATTGCTTACTTTCATTGGTTTGGATGTACGTGTTACATCATAAACACTAAAGACTATCCAAAGAAATTTGATGTCAAGGCTCAGAAGTGTATCCTCTTAGGATACTCTGAGAGATCAAAGGCATACAGAATGTATAATTCTGAAGGTGACACAGTAGAGGAATCTATGAACATCAAATTTGATGATAAGAAGCCTGACAGTAAAACATCAAAGCTGGTTGAAAGTTTTGCAAAGATACAAATATCAGATGATGAACCAGAACCTATACAAGCAACAACACCAACTCCATAGGTCACAGAACCTATTGATACATCATATTTACTAGAAATTGATGTACCCTCTGACAATCACCAAGATGATGAAGACTCTGAAGACGCCCATGATGGTTCAAAAGAAGCTGCTCAAACCAAAAGTACATTCAAATACAAATCATCACATCCTGAAGAGTTAATCATTGGGAACAAGGACAATCCTTTGAAAACAAGATCAGCATTCAGAAATGAATCACTTGTGGGACTAATATTTTTGATTGAACCTACTTCTATTGATGAAGCTCTATGAGATAATGGATGGATTGTAGCCATGCAGGAGGAGCTGAACCAGTTCCAAATAAATGATGTCTTGGAATTAGTTGTAAAGCCACAACGTAAGAACATCATTGGAACAAAATGGGTCTTCAGAAACAAGCTCAACGAACAAGGAGAAGTGGTAAGAAATAAGGATAGACTAGTAGCACAAGGCTACACTCAGTAGAAAAGGATAAACTACACTGAAACCTTTATACTTGTTGCTGGATTAGAAGCAATCATGTTACTTTTGTCCTACGATGTCAATCATGGTATCATCCTATATCAGATGGATGTTAAGAGTGCCTTTCTGAATGGTGTCATTTCTGAAGAAGTGTTTGTAAAACAACCTCCTGGGTTTAAAGATTTAAAACACCCAGATTATGTTTTCAAACTTAAGAAATCACTATATGGTCTGAAACAGGCTCCCAAAGCTTGGTATAATAGACTAAGTAATTTCTTGTTAGAAAAAGGTTTTAAAAGAAGACACGTTGATACTACTCTCTTCAGAAAGATAATAAAGAAAGATATCTTAATAGTTCAGATATATGTTGATAATATCATTTTTGGTTCCACTAATGTTGTTCTTTGCAAGGAGTTTTCTGAGATTATGCAGGCTGAGTTTGAAATGAGTATGATGGAAGAATTGAAGTTCCTTCTTGTATTCAAATCAACCAATGCAAATACGGAGTCTATGTTCATCAATCCAAATACACAAAGGAGCTTCTAAACAAGTTCAATCTAAAAGATTGCAAACTGATGACTACACCAATGCATCCCAACTGCAACATGAGCAAAGAAAAACTTGATACGATTCATCAGTTTGTGAATTAAAGCATTAATTGATTCAAAACACATGATCCACAACAAACAAAGGCATAGAATGATTGATGCGATTCAAAATATTATGATTCGATCAAGGACCAGAAAGAAGATTTTGCTACTCAAAACTGAAGGGTTTAAAACAAAACGACACACATGACATACAAGACCCATATGACACACTAAGACAATGATTGCTAAGTGCTTTAACATGTTCTAGGCTTAAAACTAAAACAATTAAAACATCATCAAAACACAAATTTAGTCTGAGAAGCTTCTTGCACTACCAATGAATATTATTCAAAACTAGCCAATGAATTGATTTAGTTCTTCTTGCACTACCAAGATCCAGCCATCATCACTAAGAGCTTCATATACATTAATGGGTTGAATCATTAACAGTTGTAGCAGAGAAGATTCTTTGCAGAATGTTGATCTGATCTTTTTTGGATTCTATGTCACTGTAACACCCATTGTAACACCCATACTAAACTGCCTAGAATATTTAGTATGCGTATTAAACTTAGTACTGGATACATTAAAATTACAGCAGAATTTTTCTTCTCGAATGAATACATTTATATTACAAGTTCGTACATCCAAAGAATTATGACATCTAACATTATACATCTCTCGCACAGCACATACTACATATAAAAATATCTGAGACTGGTACGAATCATGCATATAAAGATGGATCATCCGGCTTCCTTCTGCTGATCTCCGACACGAACCATTTTGCCTGCGAACAACCTGCTTACCTGAAACTAAATTAAAGGGATTGGGGTGAGATGGGCGTCTTAGTGAGATCCACCTATCCTAAGTTGCAGGCGATCTCGGGGATTCTAGGATTGCCGCTTGTCTCTACATGACCCTATATTAGGGCTTATCGTTATGTTCTGCATAACTTAGCGATCAGGGGAAAACTAGAATCGCTATCTAATAACTATCATAAGTCTTATCATGTTCATAATTTCGTATTCATATTCATGATATCTCATTCTTAAGTTAGCGGGTTAGCGTTGAACAAACAATCATTAACATCTGGTTTCATTTTACGGAGTGCATCCGAGTGGAGTAACCCCAAAATACATCCCCATCATTGAAATTCCTGGCAGTTAAACTGGTTCTGAACTAAAAATAGAGTATGAAAAATAAAGTTCAGAAGCAGAAAATAAGGTGCAGAAAGTAAAGGAACACAAAGAATTTGTTAACCCAGTTCGGTGCAAACTTCACCTACTCTGGGGGATACCAATCCAGGAAGGAAATCTACTAAAGGAATCAACTCAAAGACTCAGACACAGACCCCCCTGTTCACAGCCTTAGCAATCAATCTCCACTTAGTCTAGACTTCTACTCAGGAACCCACCTAAGTATTAACACACCACTAACTTCCTAATTACTCAATCACAACCTAGTGATCAATAACACTTAAACAAACAACTCAAAACAATGAAGACATTCTTCAAAACAGAGACATCATTCGTACTTAAAAGCTTTGAATGATTTACAACTCAAACAATCTAAACCAACTCAAAGCATATGAGTGGTGTACAAAACAAAGCCTAAGCTTACACAAACAAAAACTCTAAAAACTCTAAACTCTGAATTCTGGTTTTTGACTCAATTAAATTTCAACATAGCAGCACGTCTTCTTATATAGTCTTCAGCAGCTCACATAAATCTGAATCAAATATTCTTCAATTGATATGATTCTGAAATATTATAGAAGCTCAAAGAAGGAAACATATTTCTGAATTATATTTTCCAAAGATCTTTGAAAATATATTCAACAATAAACACGAAGCCAATCTTCAAATAAGATCTTCTCATAAAAATATCAGTCTTCTGGAAATATTCTTCAAAATATAATTCTAAAATTGTGCAAAGGCTTGAAAAGGAAACATATATTTTTGACTTCTATCTTGCAAAGATTCTTCAGAAAATATATTCAAACATAAATACGCAGCCAATCTTTCACCAAGATCTTCAACAAATTAATCAGCCTTCTAGAAAACAATGCCTGAATAAATCTTTGATAAATCTTCAATAGATACGCACAGATTTAATCACAAAGAATGCAGAAAATCAGCTTCTGAACCTCCTGAAATGGAATTTTTAGCTTATGAACCTCCTTAAAACCAATATCCAGCTTCTGAAGACATTATATAACATCTGGAAAACGCATTCCTTGCATTTTGATTTTACCAAACAATGAAGCCAACATTTACATAACCAACAATCTCCCCCTTTGGCAAATTTTTGGCTAAAACCAAATGCTTCATAAACACAAGTCCTTCATTCATCACAAGTTAATCAACAATGAAGAACTACACATAATGCAGCAGAGTCAGCAGCGGATTAACAACTCAGTAACACAAAACCACTTCAGAATACTCCCCCTGCAACACACAACATCAGTTTCTGAGGAACAACTCTTCTCCCCTTGAAACACAGCACTCAGGTACTCCCCCTAAACAGCTTCTCAGGAACTCCCCCTGAACAAACAACTTCTCACAGGAAGCACACAAACTCAGGACACTCCCCCTGAACAAACAAATCAGCAATCACCAATCACACATACTTCTCCCCCTTTTTAGCCAAACAACTTTGACAAAGCACCAGCAAAACAACAGGAGAAGAAACACAACTCAGAACACACAAATGTAAAGAACAACACAACTGCAGAGTACAGCATATCAGAAACACAAAGCAGGAAATCACAACAGTCACAAACTACCCAGTCTTCAGACTCAGCTTCAGAAATTGCTAAGTCTTCATTAGACACAATCATCAGATGCTGCTCAATTGATATGTGCCTCAGGCACATTTAGAATCTTCTTCCCAGCTATCTTCTTCTCAAAATCAGCAACTCTTTTCTGAATACATGTCACACCATCTTCAGACTCACAAGAAACAAAAGCCTTCTGATCAGGAACAGGAACTTTGCTCCAGACTTTGGATGATCCAGCACCAGAATTCTTCTGTGCTACATGAATTGGCTTGCTGTCATCAGCAACAGCCTTTCCTTTTCCTTTGTTCAGACTCTGAGCAACACCTTCACACTTTGGTCTCCAAACCTTCTTAATCTTGCTTTTGTTCACAGCTGGTTCAACTTTTCTGTGTTGCAAATGCTTGGGATA
Source organism: Medicago ruthenica (assembly GCA_018208015.1). NCBI lineage: Eukaryota > Viridiplantae > Streptophyta > Magnoliopsida > Fabales > Fabaceae > Medicago > Medicago ruthenica. The sequence continues at coordinate 56,577,502 of CM031375.1, read as the reverse complement.
ACCATGCAACTTGTAACAAAAAGGTTTAATGTGACCCTTTTTACCACAATGATGACAAACCCAAGGTTGAGTAGCCTTCTTATCTTTGGATTCCTGAGGTTTGTTCTTAAATTTTCTTATCAGTGGAACATGAGCAGCAGCAGGTGTGAACCTCTTAGCAGGTTTTTGTTGTTTAATGTTCAGATTCTGATCATTAAACCCAATTCCATTTGGTTTTCCCTGATTCTGATTCTCCAAAATTTCTTCCAGCACATCAGTAGCAGAATTCATCATTCTGACTTGTTTCTTCACATGTTCAAGTTGAGAGTTCAGCTGGGTTACCTTATCTTTGAGATCTGAAATCTGTGCTAGATGATCACTTCTTTCAGCATATAATTGGCTGATAGTCTTTTTCTGATTTACCAGCTGCTTGCACACTTCTTCAAATTTAACATGCCACTTCTTGCAAACAACAGCAAGATCTTTATAAGACAATTCTCCATGTGACTTCTTAACAACAGTACTGGTAACAAGGCCAATGCTTTATACTTTCTTTTCCATTCTGCCAGAAAATATCTCCCTGGAGCTCACCCAAAAACAAGCACGATGCCTGCTCTGATGCCAATTGAAATTCCTGGCAGTTAAATTGGTTCTGAACTAAAAACAGAGTATGAAAAATAAAGTTCAGAAGCAGAAAAATAAGGTGCAGAATGTAAAGGAACACAGAGAATTTGTTAACCCAGTTCGGTGCAAACTTCACCTACTCTGGGGGATACCAATCCAGGAAGGAAATCTACTAAAGGAATCAACTCAAAGACTCAGACACAGACCCCCATGTTCACAGCCTTAGCAATCAATCTCCACTTAGTCTAGACTTCTACTCAGGAACCCACCTAAGTATTAGCACACCACTAACTTCCTAATTACTCAATCACAACCCAGTGATCAGTAACACTTAAACAAACAACTCAAAACAATGAAGACATTCTTCAAAACAGAGACATCATTCGTACTTAAAAGCTTTGAATGATTTACAACTCAAACAATCTAAACCAACTCAAAGCATATGAGTGGTGTACAAAACAAAGCCTAAGCTTACACAAACAAAAACTTTAAAAACTCTAAACTCTGAATTCTGGTTTTTGACTCAATTAAATTTCAACATAGCAGCACGTCTTCTTATATAGTCTTCAGCAGCTCACATAATTCTGAATCAAATATTCTTCAATTGATATGATTCTGAAATATTATAGAAGCTCAAAAAAGGAAACATATTTCTGAATTATATTTTCCAAAGATCCTTTGAAAATATATTCACGAAGCCAATCTTCAAATAAGATCATCTCATAAAAATATCAGTCTTCTGGAAATATTCTTCAAAATATAATTCTGAAATTGTGCAAAGGCTTGAAAAGGAAACATATATTTCTGACTTCTATCTTGCAAAGATTCTTAAGAAAATATATTCAAACATAAATACGCAGCCAATCTTTCACCAAGATCTTCAACAAATTAATCAGCCTTCTAGAAAACAATGCCTGAATAAATCTTTGATAAATCTTCAATAGATACGCACAGATTTAATCACAAAGAATGCAGAAAATCAGCTTCTGAACCTCCTGAAATGGAATTTTCAGCTTCTGAACCTCCTTAAAACCAATATCCAGCTTCTGAAGACATTATATAACATCTGGAAAACGCATTGCTTGCATTTTGATTTTACCAAACAATGAAGCCAACATTTACATAACCAACAATCATAACCAGCTAAATTCCCTATCTGAGGGCTAGAACCGGTACTCCTCTTATTGCTGCATGGACAACCCTCTCGAAGAAGTCCCATCCGGCATAATCCGGAGCCTGCTGGACGCAACTTAAACTTACATGTGGAAACATATAAAACTGCAATGCATCTTGTAAAGATTACTTCAGAAAATATGAACATCCATAAAACACGAGGCCAATGTTCAAAGATCTTCATCAATTTAATTCAGCCTTCTAGAATCCTTTAGCCTAAATAAAACCTTGATAAATCTCGCAAAGATTCGCATAGAAAGAATGCATAAAACTCAGCTTCTGAAGAAGTCAACGCGGGTCAACGCATGAATAGAGCGTCTGAAGGCACTTCAGAGCCTGAAGGCGCTTTCAGCGTCTGAAGGCTCAGAAGCACTGTTTCAGAGTCTGAAGACCCAAAACAGCTTCTGAAGGTCCAAAGTGCGTCTGAACCCCCTCAAAACCGTTTTCTTGCAACTGAAGACTTCTTAATAACATGGAGATGCTTTGCTTGAACACATTGAATTTACCAAAACATGCAGCCAACTTCAAAATACTCAACAATCTCCCCCTTTGGCAAATTTTTTGGCTAAAATCAATGTTTCACAAATGACAAATTCTTCAATTCAACATAACCAAACTCAGCAATGAAGAACTCCACAAAATTCAAACATAACAAAGAGATAAGCAGCGGACAAATGTTATGTTTGCAGAAAAATTAACCAGCTTCAGCTTCTGAACATCTGAAGCACACAAATCAACTTCTGAAAAACTCAACTACACTTCAGCATATCTGATCTTCATAAGAATACTCCCCCTGAAGCTTAACAAACACTCAACCAGCAACACACACATACTACTCTCCTCCTGCAACTCAGCACTCATTCAAACTCCCCCTTAAAAACTGAACTGCAGAAGCTTCTGAGACAAGGAACTTCTGAATTTGAAAACTTCAGGAACATACCACTAACAGTCAGCTCACAACTCAGCCTATCACTCAGGAATTTAATACAAATGCACTCCCCCTGAGACACAAACTCCCCCTTAAGCACATCTACATAGCACTTCTTGCATTGGTTCTGAACTCTGGCCAAAACAATTAAATTTTGAACCACATGAATTCTGAACAAGATACACTCTGAACAGCTCTATTCAGAGTCTAAACATAAGTTTTTCTCCCTCTTTTTAGCCACAAAATTATGACAAAACACAATCTTCATATGGGGAACAAAAACTGCACAAAAATCTTCACAACCTTCTTCAAAAACAATCCCAGTATCAGACTCAGACTTAAAATTACACCCAACATTAGCAAATCTGGCAGGTACTCTATCTTCCTCACATCTAGCTTGCTTTAATTGCTATAAGTCCTCATGCAGACAAACACCCAACTTGCTTCTCAGATTCTCAAACTGTTTAGCATCCAAAGTTTTTGTGAAAATATCAGCAATCTGGTTCTCAGTATCCACATGTTCAAGCTGAACAATCATTTCCTCTACAAGATTTCTGATAAAATGATGTCTGATATCTATGTGTTTGGTTCTGTTGTGCTGTATGGGGTTCTTAGAAATGTTAATTGCACTTAAATTGTCACAAAACAATGTCATAACACCTTGTTTTATGTTGTATTCTTCAAGCATCTGCTTCATCCATACCAATTGTGAACAACTACTACCAGCAGCAATATATTCAGCTTCAGCTGTAGACAGTGACACACAGTTTTGTTTCTTGTTGAACCATGAAATTAAGTTATTTCCTAAAAAGAAACATCCTCCAGAAGTGTTCTTCCTGTCATCTGCACTTCCAGCCCAGTCAGCATCACAATATCCCATCAATTCAGAACTAGAACTGTGTGAGTACATGATTCCATAATCACTTGTGCTGTTCACATACTTCAGGATCCTTTTAACTTGTGTCAGATGACTCATCTTAGGATCAGCTTGATATCTTGCACACACTCCAACTGCAAAAGTAATATATGGTCTGCTTGCAGTTAAGTACAGTAAGCTTCCAATTATACTTCTGTATTGGCTTTGATCCACTGAAACTCCATGTTCATCTTTAGTTAGTTTCAGATGAGTAGCAGCAGGTGTTCTCTTATGAGCAGCAGTTTCCATTCCAAATTTCTTCACTATGTTCTTGGCATATTTACTCTGAGAAATGAAAATTGTATCTTCCCTTTGCTTGACTTGCAGTCCAAGAAAATAAGTAAGCTCACCAACTAGACTCATTTCAAATTCTGACTGCATCTGCTGGACAAACAACTGAACCATTTTGTTTGACATTCCACCAAATACTATGTCATCAACATATATGTGAGCAATCATCAGACTTCCATCTTCATCTTTTACAAACAAGGTCTTATCAGAACCACCTTTTCTGTATCCTTGAGTCACAAGAAATTGTGTAAGCCTATCATACCATGCTCTAGGTGCTTGCTTCAATCCATACAAAGCCTTCTTTAACTTGTAAACATGATCTGGAAACTTAGGATCCACAAACCCTTTAGGCTGTTCAACATAAACCTCTTCTTGTAGATACCCATTCAGAAAAGCAGTCTTCATATCCATCTGAAATAGCTTGAACTTAAGAATACAGGATACACCTAACAGTAATCTTATGGACTCTAATCTGGCCACAGGTGCAAAGGTCTCATCAAAATCAAGTCCCTCCACTTGAGTATAACCTTGAGCAACTAACCTTGCCTTGTTTCTGACCACAGTACCATTTTCATCTGTTTTGTTCTTGTAAATCCACTTAGTGCCAATGACATTTAAACCTTCTGGTCTTGGAACAAGATCCCACACTTCACTCCTTTTGAATTAATTCAACTCATCTTGCATGGCTTCAATCCAAAATTCATCAATTAGGGCTTCTTTTATATTTTTGGGTTCAAATTTTGACACAAAGCATGAATCAGTAGCAGATGAGTCTGATCTTCTAGTTCTGACTCCTTGATCTAAACTTCCAATGATTAGCTCTTTAGGATGATCCTTATGAACTCTAATAGATGGCCCTTTACCAGTAGGAACATGATCTGGATGAACTTCTGCTTCTTCAGACTCTGGATGATTTTCTGCTTCTGACAGTTGTTCTTCTGATGCTTCAAACTCTGGAACTACCTCAGACTCATCTCTTTCTTTCTCAGCAGACAGATCATCAATTACAACATTAATGGACTCCATCACAACCTTGGTTCTGGAATTAAACACCCTATAAGCTCTGCTGTTCACTGAATAACCCAGAAAAATACCTTCATCAGACTTAGGATCCAGTTTTCTTCTATTTTCTCTATCAGCCAAAATATAACATCTGCTCCCAAAAACATGAAAATATTTCACAGTAGGCTTCCTTCCTTTCCATAGTTCATATAAGGTAGATGTTGTTCCCTTCTTCAAATTAACTCTATTATGGATATAGCAGGCAGTGTTCATAGCTTCAGCCCAAAACATATATGGTATCTTCTTTGCATGTAGCATGACTCTTGCAGATTCTGCTAATGTCCTATTCTTCCTCTCAACTACACCATTTTGCTGAGGTGTTATAGGTGCAGAAAACTCATGCTTTATACCTTCAGATGCACAAAACTCAGAAAATATCTTGTTTTCAAATTCCTTGCCATGATCACTTCTGATTCTGACAATACCACAGTCCTTCTCTCTTTGTAATTGAATACACAACTCTTTGAACACTTCAAATGTATCTGACTTCTCTCTAACAAAGCTAACCCATGTGAATCTTGAGTAGTCATCAACCATTACAAAAGCATATCTTTTACCTCCAATACTCTCAACTTGCATAGGCCCCATTAAATCCATATGTAAAAGTTCTAGTACTTTAGTAGTTACCTGGCGTACTAATCTGGGATGAGACTTTCTTGTTTGTTTTCCAATTTGACAATCACCACAAACACTGTCCTCATTGATCTTCAGATTAGGTATACCTCTGATAGCTTCAGTACTCAGGATTTTCTTTATGCCTTTCAGATGCAGATGACCCAGTTTCTGGTGCCAGAGTCTGACTTCTTCTTCTGAACTCATGAGACAAGAAGTTAGGCTTCTTTCTTCTTCAGACACCCACAAATAACAATTATCTTTTGATCTGCATCCCCTCATCAGAACCTTACCTTCTTGATCAATTACAAGACATTCTTGCTTGTTGAAATTCACTTTTAAATCTTGATCACATAGCTGGCTAATACTGATCAGATTGGAAGTCAATCCTTTCACCAACAGCACATCATTAAGTCTAGGCAAACCTTCACTGATTAAGTCACCAATACCCAGAATCTCACCTTTTGCTCCATCACCAAATGTCACATAGCTTCTGGAATAAGGCTTTAAATTACTTAGCAGCTTCTTCACACCAGTCATGTGTCTTGAACAACCACTATCAAAGTACCAGTCTTGTTTAGAACTGGCTCTCAAAGAAGTATGAGCTATAAGGCCAACATTCTGAACTTTGGGTTTCCATACCTTCTGAACATTATTTCTGGTTGCAGCTGGTTCCACTCTTCTATATTGAAAGTGTTCAGGATAACCATACAGTTTGAAACAGAATGGTTTGATATGCCCCTTCTTTCCACAATGATGACAGATCTAGGGATGATTTCTCCTTCTTCTGTTGAACTTCTGGGGTTGCTTCTGAGCATGCTTCTGAGGTTGCATCTGAACTTGCTTCTGAGGCTGCATCTTAGCTTGCTTCTGAGCTTGCTTCTGAGGTCTCATCTTTGATGTCCCAATCATAGGATTATAGGATTGAGTAGCAGGAACAAACTTTTTAACAGGATTTTTCTGCTTGAGGTTCAGACTCTCATCCACAAATCCTAAGCCCTTAAGTTTTCCTTGTTTCTGAGCATCCAAAATCTCCTCCAACACATCAGTAGCAGTATTCATCATTCTGACCTGCTTTTTCATATTCTCAAGCTGGGAGTTTAGTTGGTTTACTTCATATTTCAGTTCTGAATTTTGAACCAAAAGTTCACCTTTCTCAGCCTCCAGTTGACAGATTGTCTCCTTCTGATCCAGAACTTGCTTGCAAACTTCTGCACTTCTGGTGTACAGCTTTCTGTAGTTGTTATCTAATTCATCATATGAGGATCTTGCAACTTTGGCTTCAGACACTGATGAAGCTTCAGACTCTGAGTCAGACTCTGAAAATGTTCCAGACTCTAAAACTGCTTCATTCTTTAAGAAACCTTCTGACTTCTGAGACTGTAGCTTAACCATCAGACTTGTGTCACCCTTAGCAGATTCATTCTCAAAATCTTCTTCTGAATCTTCATCAGACCATGAAACAGCTAGGCTTTTCTTCTGCTTCTTTAGAAAAGTGGGACATTCTGACTTGATATGTCCATACCCCTCACACTCAAAGCACTGCACACCTTTAGCTTGATTACTTTTCTCCTCAGACTTGGTCTTCTTTACATCAGTTTGTTGCTTCTTGTTGTTGAATCTGAAGTTCTGACCTTTGGTTTTAGATTTCCTGTCAACATGTTTCAGAATTTTATTGAACTGTCTTCTCAGCAACACTAGAGCTTCTGATAAATCACCATCATCCTCATCATACTCTTAATCATCCTCAGCTTCAGTATTAACAGCAAAGGCAATACCTTTCCCTTTCTTTTCAGGCTGTTTACAAAAAGCAGTCTCAAAATTCAGCAGAGACCCTAATTACTCAATCACAACCCAGTGATCAGTAACACATAAAACAGACAGCTCAAAACAATGAAGACATTCTTCAAAACAGAGACATCATTCGTACTTAAAAGTTTTGAATGATTTACAACTCAAACAAACTAAACCAACTCAGATGAGTGGTGTACAATCAAAGCAACAACTTACACAGACTCTTATAATGAAAACTCTATTGAATCTATTCAAAATCCCCCAAATTGCAGCAGCACGTCTTCCTTTAAATAGGCTTCAGCAGCTTCTCATAATTCTGAGTCCAATCTTCTCAAATGATATTTTTCTGAAATATGAATGGCTCAATAAGGAAACAAATAGTTCTGCATTGTATCTTGCAAAGATCCTTCAGAAATTAAATCAATCATAAAACACGAAGCAAATCTTCTTAAGATCTTCACCAAAACAACTCAGCCTTCTGGAAACTTTAGAATGAATAAAACTTAAGAAAATCTCCAAGAGATACGCACAGAATTAAACCAAAAGAATGCAGAAAAAACAGCTTCTGAAATCAGCTTCTAAAGTCCAGCTTCTGAAGAAGTCAATGCTGGTCAACGTCTGAACAGTGCGTCTGAAGTACTGTTCAGCGTCTGAAGCACTCTAGTGCGTTTGAAGGCACTTTCAGAGTCTGAAGGCCCATTTAGAGTCTGAAGGTCCAAAACAGCTTCTGAAGGTCCAGAATTGCAATTTTAAGCTTCTGGTCCTTATTAAAACCAGTTCCTTGCATCTGAAGTCACTATATAACATCTGGAAACGCATGCTTGCACATTTGGATTTGATTTTACCAAACAATGAAGCCAACACTTCAAATAACCAACAATCTCCCCCTTTGGTAAATTTTTGGCTAAAATCAAATACTTTAAAAAACACAAATGCAGCAGAGTCAGCAGCGGATTAAAACACAAACAAACTTCAAAATACTCCCCCTGCAACACACAACATCAGTTTCTGAGGAACACAACACTCAGATCCTCTCCCCCTGAAACACAGCACTCAGGTACTCCCCCTGAACAGCTCAGATCAGTATTCACAAAAACTTCTCCCCCGTTTTAGCCAAAGAATTTTGACAAAGCACCAGCAACCACTAGGAGAAGAAACACAACTCATCACACATAACCCAGCACAGCACACTTACAAAGATCAGAAAGAATCCACCCAGCAGAAAAACAACCAAACACAAAAAATGTCAGAAACACAAAGCAGAAAATCACAACAGCCACAAACAAGCCAGTCTTCAGACTCAGGATCAGAAATTGCTAAGTCTTCATCAGACACAAACAACAGATGCTCATATGTGCCTCAGGCACATTTAAAACCTTCTTCCCAGCAATTTGCTTCTCAAAATAAGCAACTCTTTTCTGAACACATGTCACACCATCTTCAGATTTACAAGAAAATAGAACCTTCTGATCAGGAACAGGAACTTTGCTCCAGACTTTGGATGGTCCAGCACCAGAATTCTTCTGTGCTACAGGAATTGGCTTGCTGTCATCAGCAACAGCCTTTCCTTTTCCTTTGTTCAGACTCTGAGCAACACCTTCACACTTTGGTCTCCAAACTTTCTTGATTTTGCTTTTGTTCACAGCTGGTTCAATTTTTCTGTGTTGCAAATGCTTGGGATAACCATGCAACTTGTAACAAAAAGGTTTAATGTGACCCTTTTTACCACAATGATGACAAACCCAAGGTTGAGTAGCCTTCTTCTCTTTGAATTCCTGAGTCTGGTTCTTAGGTTTCCTTATCAATGGAACATGAGCAGCAGCAGGTGTGTACCTCTTAGCAGGTTTTTGTTGTTTGATGTTTAGATTCTGATTATTAATCCCAATTCCTTTTGGCTTTCCCTGATTCTGATTCTCCCGAATCTCATCCCACACATCAGTAGCAGAATTTAACATTCTAACTTGCTTTTTCATCTGATCAAGTTGTGAATTGAGTTGGATTACCTCATTACTGAGAACAGAAATCTTCTCTAAGTGTTCACCCCTCTCAATCTGAAGTTGAGTATTAATTTTCTTCTGTTCTTCCATCTGCTTGCACGCTTCATCAAATTGACATTACATCTTCTTGCAAAACTCAGCAGGATTTTTGAGATAGGTAGCCAGAACTTCAGAGGATGATTCTTCATCACTTGATTCAGATTCTGAACAAGTTTCTGAACCTATAACTTGATCATCAGCCCAGAATTTACCAGTTAAAGCAGTGACAGGCTTATTCTCTTCTCCTTCTGAGTCATCATCAGACCAGGAAACAGTCAGACTCTTCTTCTGTTTCTTGAGAAAATTAGGACATTCTGACTTAACATGCCCAAATCCCTCACACTCATAGCACTGGACTCTCTTTGACTGATTGCTCTTGTCATCAGTTCTTGTCTTCTGCTTCAGGAACTTCTTGAATTGTTTACTCAGCAGCACAAGAGCTTCTGATGAGCTATCATCATCCACACATTCAGAATCAGCAACAAATGCAACATCTTTACCCTTCTTCTCAGTTCTGCTTAATTCAAAGTTTTGAAGAGAACCTATCAATTCTTCAACCTTCATGCTGGATAGTCATGTGCTTCTTCAATAGCAGTTACTTTCATATCAAACCTCTTGGGTAGGGATCTGAGAATTTTTCTAACAAGTTTCTCATCTGAAACTTTTTCTCCAAGGGATTCAAAAGAATTAGCCATGTCCAGAATGTTCATGTAAAAGCTTTGTATGTTCTCATCCTCCAGCATTCTGAGATTTTCAAACTTAGTTGTCAGAAGCTGAAGTCTGGACAGCTTTACCTTTGAGGTGCCTTCATGAGCAATCTTGAGAATTTCCCAGGCATCCTTAGCAATTGTGCACTGCTTGATCATCCTGAAAACATTCTTATTCACTCCATTGAAAATAGCATTCAGGGCTTTGGAATTTGCATGAGATAGATCATCTTCATCCTTGGTCCAATCTTCTTCTGGTTTTAAAACTGCTGTCTTCTTTCCATCTTTATCAGTCACAACTGGATGTTCCCAACCCTTCAGAACAGCTTTCCAGGTCTTGCTATCCATAGATTTTAGAAAAGCACTCATGCGTGATTTCCAATAATCATAATTTGTTCCATCCAGCAGGGGTGGCCTGTTAACAAAACCTCATTCTTTCTCCATAAAGCCAGAAATAAGCTACCCTGGAGCTCACCCAAATACAGGCTGGGTGCCTGCTCTGATGCCAATTGAAATTCCTGGCTAGTTAACAGGTTCTGAACTAACTGGTTCTGAATTAACTGGTTCTGAACTAAAACAGAATATGAAAATTGATGTTCAGAAGCAAAAATAAAAAGGTGCAGAAAGATAAAAAACACAAAGAGTTTGTTAAACCAATTCGGTGCAAACTTCACCTACTCTGGGGGATACCAATCCAGGAAGGAAATCTAATAAAGGAATCAACCCAAAGACTCAGACACAGACCCCCCTGTGTCCAGCCTTAGCAATCAACCTCCACTTAGTCTAGATTTCTACTCAGGAACCCACCTAAGTATTAGAAAACTACTAACTTCCTAATTACTCAATCACAAGCCAGTGATCAGTAACACATAAAACAGACAGCTCAAAACAATGAAGACATTCTTCAAAACAGAGACATCATTCATACTTAAAAGTTTTGAATGATTTACAACTCAAACAAACTAAACCAACTCATATGAGTGGTGTACAATCAAAGCAACAGCTTACACAGACTCTTATAATGAAAACTCTATTGAATCTATTCAAAATCCCCCAAATTGTAGCAGCACGTCTTCCTTTAAATAGGCTTCAGCAACTTCTCATAATTCTGAGTCCAATCTTCTCAAATGATATTTTTCTGAAATATGAATGGCTCAATAAGGAAACAAATAGTTCTGCATTGTATCTTGCAAAGATCCTTCAGAAATTAAATCAATCATAAAACACGAAGCAAATCTTCTTAAGATCTTCACCAAAACAATTCAGCCTTCTGGAAACTTTAGCATGAATAAAACTTCAGAAAATCTCCAAGAGATACGCACAGAATTAAACCAAAAGAATGCTGAAAAAAAAGCTTCTGAAATCAGCTTTTGAAGTCCAGCTTCTGAAGAAGTCAACACTGGTCAACGTCTGAACAGTTTGTCTGAAGTACTGTTCAGCGTATGAAGCACTGTAGTGCGTCAGAAGGCACTTTCAGAGTCTGAAGGCCCATTCAAAGTCTGAAGGTCCAAAACAGCTTCTAAAGGTCCAGAATTGCAATTTTAAGCTTCTGATCCTTATTAAAACCAGTTCCTTGCATCTGAAGTCACTATATAACATCTGGAAACGCATGCTTGCACATTTGGATTGGATTTTACCAATCAATGAAGCCAACACTTCAAATAACCAACAACCTGAGTATTTTTCTCACTATCTTCTCATCTGACATCTTTTCTCAAAGAGACTCAAAGGAATTAGCCATATCCAGCACATTCATGTAGAAATCTTGTATGCTTTCATCCTCCATCATCTTCAGGTTCTCAAACTTAGTGGTCAGCAATTGGAGTCTGGACATCTTCACCTTTGAGGTTCCTTCATGAGTGGTTTTTAGTATTTCCCAGGCATCCTTTGCAACTGTACATTACTTGATGAGTCTGAACATGTTCATATCCACACCATTGAATAGGGCATTCAAGGCTTTGGAATTTCCAAGAGCCAAATCATCTTCAGCTTTAGTCCACTCTTCTTCTGGTTTCAGCACCTCAGTTTTATTCCCATCTTTGTCTAAAACCACAGGATGATCCCAACCTTTTATCACAGCTTTCCAAGTCCTGCTGTCAATAGATTTCAGAAAGGCACACATTCTGGACTTCCAGTATTCATAGTTTGTGCCATCCAACAAAGGTTGTCTATTGACATATCCTCCTTCTCTGTCCATGCTTGCCAGAAAACACTTCCCTGGAGCTCACCCAATCACAGGCAGGATGCCTGCTCTGATGCCAATTGAAATTCTAGCTGGTAAGGATTCAGACCACACAACAGAGTACAAACACAATAAAACAGAGCACAATTAAAATCAGTTCAGCAGCAGGAATAAAAGTGCAGGAAAGTAAAAAGGCACAGAAGTTTGTTAACCCAGTTCGGTGTAAACACCACCTACTCTGGGGGATACCAATCCAGGAAGGAAATCCACTATAGGATTTAATCCTTAAGACTCAAGACACAGAACTGCCTGTTCCCAGCCTAAGCAATTAAACTCCTCCTAGTCTGATCTCTACCCAACACCTTGAGTATTAGAACCCTACTAACTTCCTATCCAAGTAACAGCCCTGTTACTAAATAACTTCTGAAAAACCCAGTTTTGAAGAAACACTTCAATAACAAAACTTCATTCGTACCTAAAGGCTTAGAATGAATTACAACTCAATAAAACTCTAAACCAACTCAATAGAGTGGTGTACAATCAAAGCTTAAACCTTAAAAACACTAAGACTCAAAACTCTCTGATTTTTGACAAATTACGTGCAGTCTTCAAATGCAGCAGCAATCTCCTTAAATAGGCTTCAGCAGCTAACATAAATCTGCATTTAATCTTTTGCATTTGATATGTTTCTGATTTATGAATGACTGAAAAAGGAAACATATAAAACTGCAATGCATCTTGTAAAGATTACTTCAGAAAATATGAACATCCATAAAACACGAGGCCAATGTTCAAAGATCTTCATCAATTTAATTCAGCCTTCTAGAATCCTTTAGCCTAAATAAAACCTTGATAAATCTCGCAAAGATTCGCATAGAAAGAATGCATAAAACTCAGCTTCTGAAGAAGTCAACGCGGGTCAACGCATTAATAGAGCGTCTGAAGGCACTTCAGAGTCTGAAGGCGCTTTCAGCGTCTGAAGGCTCAGAAGCACTGTTTCAGAGTCTGAAGACCCAAAACAGCTTCTGAAGGTCCAAAGTGCGTCTGAACCCCCTCAAAACCGTTTTCTTGCAACTGAAGACTTCTTAATAACATGGAGATGCTTTGCTTGAACACATTGAATTTACCAGCCAACTTCAAAATACTCAACAACAGCTTATTCACATAATCACTTCTGCATGCTCCAACAACTTATTGCTTAATACCTTTCTGAAATTATAAGCATCCAGCCTTCAGTACCTCAACAACAGCTCCAACACTCACATAATCAGCACAACAGAGGCTTTTTTCCACTCAATCACAAACCCTAATTTAAATCCATGAATTTCCTTCAAGTTCTTGCTTCTAATCACCATTAAAACCACAATCCATCTGTTGAGTATTCAGATGTTGGCTGCATGTTTTGGTAAAATCAAAGTGCTCAAGCAAAGCATCTCCATGTGTTTAAGAAGTCTTCAAAAGCAAGAAAGTGGTTTTGAGGAGTTTCAGACGCTGAAAAAGCCTTCAGAAGCTGTTTTGGACCTTCAGACACTGAAAGTGCCTTCAGACGCTGAAAGTGCCTTCAGACGCTGAACAGTACTTCAGACGCACTGTTCAGACGTTGACCAGCGTTGACCTTCAGAAGCTGAACTTCAAAAGCTGGATTTTTGCATTAAATCTGATTCTTTCTGTGCGTATCTTTGGAAGATTTATCAAGGATTTATTATGGCTGAAGGTTTCTAGAATGCTGATTGTTTTGTTGAAGATTTTATTGAAGATTGGCTTCGTGTTTTATGTTGAATATATTTGTTGAAGAATATGTGCTAGATTGGAATCAAATATATTTGTTTCCTTATTAAGCCTTTCATAATTCAGAATTATATCAAGTGAAGAAGATTGGATTCAGAATTATGCTACTTGCTGAAGCCTATTTAAGGAGAGTTTGTGCTGCTATTGAAGACAACGAATCATATATCAGAAAATCAGCGAATTAGAGTCTTAGTTTGTTAATCTTTTGCTTTATTTGTACACCACTCATATGTTCTGAGTTGGTTTAGATTGAGTTGTAAATCATTCAAAACTTTTAAGTACGAATGATGTCTTTGTGTTGAAGAGTGTCTTCATTGTTTTTGAGTTGTTTTTCAGAAGTTGCTGATCACTGGGTTGTGATTGAGTAATTGGGAAGTTAGTAGTGTTCTAATACTTAGGTGGTGCTCCTGAGTAGAAATCAGACTAGTGGAGATTGATTGCTTAGGCTGGGAACAGGGGGGTCTGTGTCTTGAGTCTTTGGATTAATTCCTTTAGTGGATTTCCTTCCTGGATTGGTATCCTCCAGATGTAGGTGGTGTTTACACCGAACTGGGTTAACAAATTCTGTGTGTCCTTTATATTTCTGCACTTTAATTGCTGCTTCTGAACTGTTATTGATTGTGCTCTGTTTTACGTATTTTGCACTCTGTTTTAAGTTCTGATCATTGTCCTGCCAGAATTTCAATTGGCATCAGAGCAGGCACCCTGCCTGTTATTGGGTGAGCTCCAGGGAAGAGTTTTCTGGCAAGCATGGACAAGGAGGGAGGATATGTCAACAGACCACCATTGCTGGATGGCACGAATTATGAATACTGGAAGTCCAGAATGTGTGCCTTTCTGAAATCCATTGACAGCAGGACTTGGAAAGCTGTGTTAAAAGGTTGGGATCATCCAGTTGTTTTAGACAAAGATGGAAATAAGACTGAAGTGCTGAAACCTGAGGAAGAATGGACAAAGGCTGAAGATGATCTGGCTCTTGGAAACTCCAAAGCTTTGAATGCACTATTCAATGGAGTGGACAAAAACATGTTCAGACTCATCAAGCTGTGTACCATAGCAAAGGATGCCTGGGAAATACTGAAGACCACTCATGAAGGAACCTCAAAGGTGAAGATGTCCAGACTCCAACTACTCACCACTAAATTTGAAAACTTGAAGATGATGGAGGATGAAAATATTCAAGATTTCTATATGGATGTCCTGGATATGGCTAATTCTTTTGAGTCTCTTGGGGAGAAGATGTCAGATGAGAAGATAGTAAGAAAGATACTCAGGTCACTCCCTAGAAGAACATCAGCTTTTGCAAAACGTGTTTTCCTGCAAAAATGATGTTTTTAAGTTCCAGTTCTCATATGCATCACACCCAGGTCATATTAATTACATAAAACAGGTAAAATCCAAAGGATTCACACTAATTGGAGCCTGTATCAACAAAAGGGAAAATTAAACTATTCTTAGCATTTACTCAAGTTGACTCACTCAAAGCCCAAACCAAGGGAAATCTCACATCTGAAGGAACTCACCTTAGCACTTTGCCATGCCTCTAACTTGTCCACGATCACTTTTCCAAGCAGCTTATATACAGCTTATGCCTTAAATCCCTTGCCATGCTTCTGCTCTTTTGCCAATTCTTATCATCTAAACATGCACTTCAGGAAATTCAGCATAAGCTTCAACCTCATACTCTTCTTCTATACCTCCTCGCTGGGCGAGGCTTCATGCTCGCTCAGCGAGCCTTCATAGATAAGCCCAAATTTTCTGCTGAAAACAGCATCAGACTCCTCACTTCAAATGTGTTTTCTGACTACGGTCCTAATCCGAATAACATAAAATCTATAACCAAACTGAAGGGAATTAATGTAGAATTCAAAAATCCAATAATTATCCAGTTCTGACTTACAGAGTAAAAGTTACAACCCAATAAGCATAATCTGTCAAAATAGCTTATTCACATAATCACTTCTGCAGGCTCCAACAACTTATTGCTTAATCCCTTTCTGAAATTCTAAGCATCCAGCTTTCAGTACCTCAACAACAGCTCCAACACTCCCATAATCAGCAGAACAGAGGCTCTTTTCCACTCAATCATAAACCCTAACTTCAATCCATGATTTTCCTTCAAGTTCTTGCTTCTAATCACCATTAAAACCACAATCCATCAGCTAGACATCACATGCAAACCTTTGTTGAACTCAAAATTGCTCAAACTCCAACTAGCTACAAGAGAGAGAGAGAGAGAGAGAAAGAGAGATTTTGGCTGAGAGAGAGGGAAGGAGAAATGGAGGAACTTAAGCTTGCTTAAGGATTGGAGTTACAAGGGAAGTAAGATTTCACAATTGCATGTGGATTCTAGCATGAGTTTCTTTAAGGATTGGAGATGGGTGACGGAGGGAGGAGAACACGGTGGGAGAAGGGAGAAGGAAGAGAGAAGAATCTGAAGGGAGAGAAAGAGAAGGGAAAAATGAAAGAAATGTGGGGTTAGCCCCTTTTTATAAACATACGTGGAAATTACGCAATTGCCCTTCGTTCCTCTAAACACTTTCTCACACACAGACACATAATGTTGCAGTCTACATTTAAACGGGATGTTACAGTCACGATCCAATTTCCGGTCAAGACTGACGGACATGATAACAATGAATCATCATAAATTTAGCCTGGAAATCCTAATACTCTATAACTACGAGCATATATCACATATTTTATATTATCTCTTTGTTACAATAAACGGTCTCATAGAGGCTATGATCACTTAGCAGGTAGGCATCATTATCTCTTCATTGCAACAAATACATATCAATTTTAAAATACTATGAACAACTAGTCCATAGGTTGCATTCTCTCTTCGTTGCAACAAACATATTTTAGTTTTGAGATACTATGAACAATTAGTCTATACACCCCATTATCTCTTCGTTGTAGCCAACAATATCCTTTTCAAAATACTATGAGTACTTGACTCATATGATACATTATCTCTTTGTGGCAACAAACAATATCCTTTTCAAAATACTACGAGTACTTGACTCATAAGTTGTATTATATCTTCGTGGAAGAAAACAGTGATCATCTCAATTATAATATGACCATGTAACGTATAAACTGCATTGTCTCTTCATTGCAGTGAACAGAAACATAGAATTCTCAAATAATTCACCATTTTTAATTCAATATTATCTCACAAAATTATACGCTTAAGGTATAAGACTAACAATATAAGTTAGCATATATGTTAAAGCACCTAGAAATCTATGATCTTAGTTTCCTACGAAGTGTATTGTGTGTCAAGTTTTATTGAAACCTTCTTTTAAGCTATACGAGTCGAATCATGATTCGATTCATTTCGGTTCTCTGTTTTGTTCTCGGTTGTTCGTGACATTTTGAATCGTTTCATGCAAATTATAATTCGTATCACTTTGATTCGAATCAAGAAATGTTTCAAATCAATGAATCGATTAATTTATCCTATCTGACCTTGTGTTTGGCCTGGTTGATTCGTGTCAGTGTTATTTGATTTGATTCAATCTTCATATGGGTTTCTGTGATTCGACTCATACCCTTATATATACATTCTTGAATTGTATCAATATTCATCTAGAAAACATTTGATTCGATTCATGTATTCTTTGAATCATATCAATCATCATAGCTTCATATTTTCCTATTTTCAAGTGTCTGAATCGATTCATACTTAGTATGATTCGAATCAGGTCGTTACTTTTGCCACTAAATTTGCACTTGTCACCCATGTCTATATATAGCTTCTCACAGTCACCTTCTAACTTACTGAATTAATTTTCAAATATCACTCTTGAGTCTCCAACCCTCTCTCTACTTGTTCTTGAGATTAAACACTTTTTCTAAGATCTTTGTAGAAATTGAGGGATAGACTGATGGGGGCTATAGGAGTTGTACATTGGTTTCTTTCAAGGAACTTGATTGAGGATCAAGGGTCTAAAGGAAAAGAATGATATCTTTTCACCTCTAAGGGAAATTGTAGGGGTTGTTTCTAATCTTCTAAAAGGTTCAAGGGGATCCAAGCTTCGGATATAGCAAAGATAAATTCACGGTGAAGCAATTCAAGGGATTGCATGGAAGCTTGAGTTTCGAAGACCTAAAGGCTCTCCAATTTCAAGAGGACTTAAAGATTGGTGGTAGTGTGGTTGCTTAGGATTGAAGATTAGGGAATCGAAGGAATCTATTGTAATCATAACAATTTGTAAACATTTTTCAACATAGTGCAAGTCCTTGATAGAGACATTTTCTATCAAGAAGAGTGAATGTACCCTTAGCGAGGACGAGCAAGGGGAACCACTATAAATCGTGGTGTTCTTCTTCTCCCTATTCTTTTAAATTTCTGCATATCAATTACATATGAATTCTTTGTTGAAGACATGTTAAATTGATTGTGAACTTTCGTTTTTACATCACTTAATATCAATTACTTCAATTGAGATTCTCACAATCTAGTTTAAAGTAAGCTTCAAACAAAGTAATTCATATGCCTTGTGTTCATTAGTTGTTAGGGTGATTTATTGTTAATAGGTTTGGTTTGAGATTGTTTAGTTTTGGAATTTGAATGTATGTATACTGATTATTGATTTGCTCCATAATATTCATTATTTGAACCTCTCAATTCAGCTTTGAATCTTATTTGTTACTCATTGTCTTAATTTTGTTATCATCATCACTCACAAATTCAATAATCATACTCTTGTTAATCCACACCGTCACAAAATTTTTTGAAATACAAAAATTCTATTCACCCCCCTCTAGCGCATTTCCTAGTTCGTCATATAGACTAACACAAATCACCCTCAGGTATCATTTCCTCTAGTGAATCTATCTTTAATTGTTTTTTTCTAGAGGGGTGTTGTGAATGTCTTTGAACAAATAATGGATTAAATGGGATATTGTTTGTTTGGCTAAGGATAATTGGGGGTTGGGGGTTCATAAGATAAGGAAGTTCAATATGGTGATTTTAGAGAAGTGGGGTTTTAGGATGCATGAGGAGGAGAGTAGTATTTGGGTTAAAGTAGTGGCATGTCAATCGGTTTCTTTGAAAGTATCTTTGTTTGCTTGTAGGTTGTTACAAAATCATATACCAACGAAAGGTAATTTATTTTTTGTTGGAGCAGGTGTGGGAAGGAGGAAAACGCAGATCAGTTGTTTGTAGGGTGCAAATTTTTTGGTTGTATATGGTTAGACATTAATTCAGCAGGCAAGTTGCATATTTCTGATCATCTCACTCAGTTCGGCAGCTTAGCAAGTGACTCAGAGTCGGTCTTAGGTTCATTTCATATGGCTGACTTTTGTTTGGGTTGTCTGGATGGAAAGAAATTGTCATATTTTTCAACCAGAAAAAAATGCTTTTACATCATCATTTTGATAAAGTCCAACTTCTTTTCTTCTAGTTGTTGAAAGCTAAACATAATAACTTAATTTTTGTTTTTCATCATTGGTGGTTAAATCATATTTGTTGCGTGAGCCTCGTATCGCTCGTATTTTGTTAATGTCTTGTAATTAGCTCTCTTTGTTTTTGTTGGTGGTTGCCTTTTGCCTTGTAAATACTTTTGAGTCCCATGCAGCGTTGCACGTCTTGTGTAAGTTAGGATCTCCTTGTGGTTTAATATATATCATTATGGCTTGTTCAAAAAAAATTAGAAAATAAGATACCCTCCAACTATGTAAAATAATTTTACACTATCATAAAATAGCAATCGTGTATTTCGCCAAATAAGTCCACTACATCTCACTTTAAAGGTATCACGTGGAGAAAAATATTGTATTCCTAGCTATTAGATGTTTGTATAAAATTAATTCAAACTTACATAACATATACATTCCTTCAAAAAAATAACATATTCATTAAATTATAAAATAAAAACTCCAACATCTAACCAATGTTTTTAAAAATCGGATAAGAGGTTGAACCGAAGATAACTCTGAATCCTACTTCAAACAGAGAATTAATTAATAAATAAATAGAAATACTACAAATCATAATATATAACTAATAATAATATAAGCTCTCAAAAACTATAAAAATAAATAAGTGCACAAAAAATATGATATATAATAGTTTTATCAAGAAAATGAACATTGGATCTTATATAATAGTTTACAATTTTTCATGTTAGAAGCGCCGCACATATATCAATTTGTTGAAATATACATCTCCTTGCTTTTCTCTATCTTCTTCTTTCTTCATCCACACAGTTTAATTTTATACGTCCATCATATCTGAATCAAGGAAGGAGGAAATCAAGCAAAACAAATGAAAAATTGTTTTAGCACATTCTGGACCGATCGGTTTTCTGAAACCGGCTCTAGTTCCATGGTTTTATATAAGTCTAGTGGTTCACATGACCTAACCGAATCAAACCAGACCACAGTTTCCGGTAAACTGGCCGGTTCGTTTTTTAAAATATTGCATCTAACTTCAGCGTTCAACATATTTAAGTTACAAATTAAAATAATAATTGGTTAACCGTCATGTATAACTGCTAAAAAAAATTAAACGGATATGGATGTGCATTGCACTATATAACCAACATTGAAATCCATTTCATTGATTCACAATCACCAATATTGTATCACATCACACGCTCTTCACAAATAATCAAATATGGAACAAACTCAACAAGAAATTGGAATCAAAGTCTACAATGCAACACCTCCACCACAAGAGGCCCTAGGCGCCGTCACACACCAGCCTTCCGATCCACCGGAACCTGGCAAGAAGCGTCGTGCCATAATGGCAAAAAGTGTCCAAAAAACCCTCTCAAAAACTTCCTTACTCGGAAACTTCCTTCCAACAGGAACACTCATCACATTCGAAATGGTCCTTCCTTCAATCTACAGAAATGGTCAATGCACTCATGTTCATACCATCATGATCCATTTCCTCTTAATCATGTGTGCACTTTCTTGTTTCTTCTTTCACTTTACCGACAGTTTTCATGGCCCTGATGGTAATGTTTACTACGGTTTCGTTACTAGGAAAGGGTTGTCTGTTTTTAAACCGGGACTCACTGTTTTGGTTCCTAATGATGACAAGTACAAAGTTGGGTTTCAAGATTTTGTGCATGCGGTTATGTCGGTTATGGTGTTTGTGGCTATTGCTTTTTCGGATTATAGGGTTACTAATTGTTTATTTCCTGGACATGAAAAGGAGATGGATCAAGTTATGGAGAGTTTTCCTTTGATGGTTGGAATAATATGTAGCGGTCTGTTCCTTATTTTTCCTACTTCAAGGCATGGAATTGGATGCATGTCTTCCTAATTTATTAGTATATATGTTTTCTATTTGTGTGCTTGTTTAATTTGTTTGCTAACTTTATGTATGTGTATAAATATATGTTTAATTTGTGCCAAAACGATGTGATGGCTGTGTAATTTTATAAATATTGATGATTGGAGCAAATTTAGTTCAGTTTTTTCACAATCTTTCTGTGTCTAACAATTGAATATGCGTGTGTGATAGCAAACACAAAGGCACCGATTGCAGTTTGTGGTATTTCAATTTCATAACACTCTTCTAACTGTGTATGCTAATTTAGTCTGGCCTCTCAAATTCTTGTTGATATATATATACTACTCTGATTACTCTTTCGATCATTTTAACATTCGTTCATGTAGAAAAAATATACATGTATATATATGTATAATGAGTATATATTCATAGAAACCAAAATATTCAAATGTTTGAAGTCAGCATTCATGTAAACCATAATATTCAAATGTTTGAACTCAACATTCATGTAGTAGAATTCCCTGACGTTGTTTATTTTTTTGCAAAAAAATATATTCATGTTCTAGAAAAAATGGCTTAATTGCATGTTTGCCCCCCTATGTTTATTTTAGGTTTCAAGTTGATCCCTTATGTTTTTAAAATTTCAAGTTGGTCTCTTATGTTTTAAAAGTTTTAAGTTGGTTCAAAACGTTACTCACATTGAAATAAGTTAGTGTTTTCCATCACTTAACCGTTTAAAGATTCGGTTGACAGTATGTGTGATGAAATTTAACTTATTTACAAAATCAGTTTTAAAACATTTTTTTAATTTTATTAAACTCAATATCATGCCGCGGAAGGGACTAACTAATTTCAATGTGAGTAACGTTTTGAACCAACTTGAAACCTTTAAAACATAAGAGACCAACTTAAAACTTTTAAAACATAAGAGACCAACTTGAAATCTAAAATAAACATAAGAGATCAAACATGCAATGAAATCTAAAAAAAATAGATCTGGTAATAAAATTATTAATAATAAATTTAAGTGTGTGTTCAAAATAGACAATTAAAATAATTCATAATAGTACTAGTAGGATATGAAATAGGATTAGTCCAACATCCTCAAGAGCAACCACTGAAATTACATATAGTGTTAGTCAATTTGCACACAGAATCAAATTCACCAGCACTAATATCTCTAGGCAAATATTACTATGTCCAATGGCCAATACTAAGAGGATATAACGGTTTTTATACTAACATATAATTGAAATGGATTCCTTTAATTTACATTTGCAAGTGGAATTACAAATATACACATGAATGTGCAGTGCAATAAGATTAAGTATTACCTTATAAGGAAAATAAGCTACATTACATGACGCGATTTGAAGGTTACGAGTTTTTGTAGATCACTAAATGCTTAAAGTGCATTCGGGCATGGTACACTAATTTAAGCCTTTTGCACCATATAAAGCCCAACCTCAAAAATTAAAAGAAACATAGATGTCTTCATTATATAAGTTGTAATAAAATCTCCATTAATTATAGTGTATTTTGGGATTCATGCAATTAGCAAGTTCCCGCATTTACTCATTCAACCATATCGATGGTTGTTAGATCAAGATCGAACGGTGTAAATTTTAAATGAATTTGTTTGAAAATAGATTATTATTGTTCAGTAGAGGAGAAGCTAAAGCTATACATAATTTGAAGAAGTAATTTTCCTCTAGATGGGTCCACTTTTAAATAACTGTTAAGTAACAATATTCATATAGCAATTTTTTCTATAATTGGGTGTCTGAAATGTTTTTGATAATTATTATCAACACAGCCCTTCTAATGAAAAGATAATTAGAAGCATATTTCTCCAAAAAACTTCCATGCTCCAACAATTTCACCCAAAAAAAGAGAAGAAAAATAAAGTTCAAGCAATGGCCTAAATCAAATTGTTTGCATTAGCGTAATTCTCTTGTTAATTAATACTCCAAATTGCAAAACAGAGTTCCAGCTTCACACAAATAAACTTGAACACCTAAAACAAGAATCATAATATTGCATGAGTACATAAAATAGTATACTAAATGAATGAAACACAGCAGTAGTTAAAATTCTATGTAAATATCCCACTGAATCTCAACAAAGTAAATACACAAAACTCGTACATACATTAACAAATACATAAAATGGATTTTTCTTCATTGTGATCCTGAAATATTATTCAATGTTGTTAAAAATTGTGGTTGGGCCTAACACAACCCGACTGGCTTGTGAGGTGACGATTGCCCCCATTTACAAACATTTGTTCAGGCCAGATTTTTTCGATGTGGGGCTCTTTGACAAATATTGTTACTGATAAATATATAAATATAAATGAATCATAATAAATGAATCAAGCAGCCATAATTAAGTTTTACTAATTAAGTTTCCCTAATGAACTTGATCATAATGACTAATCGGACTCGGTAATGGTGACAGAGGAACAGGGGACTTATTTTTTGCTATTGATTCTGAAAAGTCCAGTGAAGAATGTTCGGTTGAGTCTTTTGATTCTGCTTCTGATGAGTCCATGAGAATCTGGTGGTAGAGAATGTTATGGATAAATCATTTCCCATGGTTTTTTGATGGTGATGACTGTTGCGCGCGGACTGTGACTGAGGATTGTGTAACTGATTCCCGTCGTGGAGGCAATTCAGGCAATAGGGGAGGAGACCATCCTCTTAGTGGAATTCCGGGCAGTTTATCTTGCAAGTTTTGCGGTGATTGTGGCTGAGGGTCTTGAATTGATGATTGTGGCAGAGGGTCTTGGACTGTTGATTGTGGCATAGGGTCTTGGACTGACGGAGAGTTTCATGGTGATTTAGATGCCGGGGAGGACGAGAGTGCAGCGATGGAGGTAGGTCGGCTAGTGATTGCCCTGAAGAGTCAGGCTGCGGTTGTTGTGGCGGTGGAGAGTTGTCTGGTGGTTGGGATTGTGGAGGGTAATCAGGTAGATACAGTTCTTCAGGTGAAGGTTGTTGTTCTTCCTGATTAGGATCCACGGTGTGATTTCTCAAGAGTTCAATGGTATCTTGGATGAAAAGAAGGAGAAGAATATTATAGTTTGATAAGATTATATAGTGTATGAGAGCTTCAATTAACTGACTAACGGTATTTTAGTTAAGTCTATCAAAGAGCTTCAGTGCTGTTTTTCAAAAAAGATATTAAAATATGGTTGTTTATTATAGTGGCTAGCCAGTTGCATTTTTAGTATATATAATAGAGTAATAAGGAGAAGATGAAAACAACTTGATATACATTTTAGTGCTGAATCTCTTGATCAATTTAACACACCTTAGTTATTTGGTTAATGTTTTTTATGTTTCTGCTAATTGTTTTAGAGTTGCTTTAATTCTTCTTTCAGTGTGTTTTGATGTTAATTAATAAAAGGCTTTCTGTTATATAACTCTTGAGTATTTTTCTGTACTCTAATTTTGTTGGTTTAGTTTGTGTCCTGCACTATATATATGCTTGTCAAGTTATTGATTTCTTGAAGTAGAGAGTTTGTTGCATATTGAGCTTAATGCTATTGAAATGTGTGTTAATTCTTACAAACTATGTATGAATTATGGACTAATGATGATTGAAATTGTTTTAAAATTATTTGATATGACTTTTGTTTGAACACAAGCAAAATATTAAGTTGGGGAGAGTTGATAAGTGTAAAATTTACTTAAAATCCAATTTATTATTAGGGCATTTGATATCTTGTTTTGCAGGAAATCTTATAAAATTCCCAATTTTCCAATTAAATATTAGAGAACTAGGTTTTGAGTACTTTTATTAAGGTTTTCCAAGAGAAAAAAAAAATGTTTTTTTTGTTACGAAAGTCTCCTATTACAGCTCTCGAAAATGAAACTTTAAATTTTACTTGAAAAAGTACATGGAGTATACCATTTTCTGTATTTGGATTTGTTTGAAACTACATTACAATTGCTCATTACAGGAGAAGCTACACTTTAATTCAAATAAGAATTTTTTTTTAGAAGGGTTCACTTGTCATATAATTGTTGGTGATGTCAAGTCACCCTTGAGGAATTGCAAGTAATTTTTACAATAATGAATGAGAATTAGCTCTATGAATAAATTTGTAAGTGATATCCACGAACTAATTTTTATTTCACTTACAAATTTATATATGTGGCTAATTTTCATTACTTGTTGGATAAACCCCAACGAACCGCAAATTGGTTAACCAGTACCGGTCCATGATACTTTTAAGTATTGGTTCACAAAAATTTAGAGAGAATTCGCAAGAAATGGAGTATAAAAAAACCACAAATATCATGACATGACTCTTTTGAAACAAATCTATCAACGTTTTTTTAAGAGGTAAAAGAATTACGAAGCATGGTGAGCCGCGTATCCGACCCAATACCATTTACTTTAGAAAAATCATATTTGTTTAGTGGTGATATCCATAAACCTATTTTCCTACATCTAAAACAATTGGTTAACAACAGTAAAAAAATGTGGTTAATGTAGTTGAGTTGATGACTAAAAAAAGTGGTTAATGTAATTGAGTAAATAATTGATTGGATACGAAATGATAAATTCAACTACATGATTAACTACAACTATATAATTTTGAGCATGATTTAAATGAACTATTTACACAAGTGAATTAACAAGGTATCACATACGTAGGGAAAATTGGTGTGCATGAAACAATTTTTATGATTATTATCAACATAGCCCTTCTAATGAAAAGTTAATTAGAAGCATATGTCACCAAGAAACATCCAACAATTTCACCCAAAAAGAAAAGACAAATAGTTTCAACCAAAACTCAAAGCAATTTATGAACCAGAAGCATACAATTAATATGAAGAAGCAATTCTCCTCTAGAAGGGTGCATTTTATTATAATCAACATATCCCTTCTAATGAACAGATAATTGGAAGCATATGTCTCCATACCATGCTCGTAATTAGAAGCATATATCACCCAAAAAAATAAAGTTTCAAGTATCACCCTAATTTGAACCAGCATTCATTATTATAGAAGAAAACCAACAAAGTCACTCAAGATTAACTCTCTTGCTGATTAATACTCCAAAAGTCCAAATTGCAAAATAGAGTTCCAGCTTTGCACAAATAAATTTGGGGACCTGAAACAAGAATCATAATATTCTTTAATTAAAATAGTATACTAATGAATGAAACACTGCATAAGTTAATATTCTTTGTAACTAATTTGATCCCAATAACGTAAATTTATATAACTCATGCATGGAGATTAATTAAACTTTAACTATCACCTTAATTTCATTTCAATAACTTGAAATTAAATTCTCTTCATTAAGATTCAGAAATTAATTAAACTTAATCAATATATAAATCAGAAAGCCACAATTAAGTATCCCTTAATTAAACAATTCATGAAGAATGTTCTGATGAGTCTAATAATGATGAAAACAACTAACCTGACTCGGAGGTGGTATTTGCATCTGTCATGGTGAAGGAGGAACAGGGGGATTATTTCTTGCTGTTGATTCTAATGAATCCGGTGGAGAGCCTGACGAGAAGGGTGAAGGGTCTGACGAGTTCGTTGAAGGGTCTGACGAGACGGGGGAAGGGTCTGACGAGTTCAGTGAAGGGTCTGATGAGACAGGTGAAGGGTCTGATGAGTTCTGTGAAGGGACTGACGAGACGGGTGAAGGGTCTGAGGAATTCAAAGAAAGGTCTGAAGAGACCGGTGAAGGGTCTGACGAGTTTGATGAACGGTATGTGACAGTGATTTCTTGCAATGATCCTTGTGACTGTGAACTTCCTGGCGGTTGTTCTTGCAGTGGTTGCAGAGGATCTTGGAGTGAAAGTTGTCGCTTTGGTGATGGCAGAGGATCATGGAGTGAAAGTTGTCGCTTTGGTGATTGCCGAGGATCATGGACTGATGGTTGTGGATGTGGTGGAGAGTTTTGAGGTGATTGGAAAGGAGAGCCAGGTGGTTGTTGCGGTGGTGATTGTTGCAGCTTCGACATGGTGGCTGATGATGGTTGATGCTGCGACGGTGA
Source organism: Medicago ruthenica (assembly GCA_018208015.1). Lineage (NCBI taxonomy): Eukaryota > Viridiplantae > Streptophyta > Magnoliopsida > Fabales > Fabaceae > Medicago > Medicago ruthenica. The sequence continues at coordinate 56,550,121 of CM031375.1, read as the reverse complement.
ATGTTGAGGAGAGTTTGGCTGCGGTTGTTGTGACAGTGGAGAGTTATTTGGTGGCAGTGGAGAGTTGTTTGGTGGCAGTGGAGAGTTGTTTGGTGGCTGTGATTGTTGTTCAGGCGAGGGTTGTTGTGGCGATGGAGAGTTGTTTGGAGGCAAATTAAAATCCATGGTGTGATTTCTCAAGCATTCAATGGTATCTTGGATTTGATTATATAGTGTGTGAGAGCTTCAATTAACTGACTAACGGTATTTTAGTTTGTTAGTTAGTTGCATATATAATATGTAACTGACTGAAATGCTGCTAGTGCTTCACTTAGTTAGTTAGTTGCAGATACAAAAGAGTAATAAGCAGGGGATGAAAACAACTGATATACACACATCTTTTAGAGAGGAACTTCATATATTAATTGAAATTGAAAATAACTTTAGAATCAAAAAGAAAACATGAAATCAACACATATGATCCAAAAGGTCAAATCCAAATTAACCATAAGGAACTTAAATGTGTTTTATGCACATTATTTTTCTATTTAACAATGTAAAGTTAATTGCTCGAATTATAGGACCCTTTGTGCCTAGAGGGAAAGAAAGATATAATTTACCTTTAAGTCGGCTCTTATTTTCAGATCGGCTCGGATCATGTCACTGTCATTGTTGTATTACTATGAGAATTATGAGCTTCTATTTCTAGAGACAACATCGCTATGATGTTTTAGACAGTTTTCAGTCCATAATTACACCACCCTTAGAACGTGCTTATAAAATTATAGTTAAATCAGAGATTAATAATTTCTTAGAATGATAATAAAGCCACAAAGCAGTAATTTATAGCATCAACTTCTGCTACAGAATTTCAATGAAAGATGACTTCAATTAGCTTCACAAAATTTTACTTCAGATACAATGTTCGTAATCCCAAATGAAAGAAAAGTATATTAGCAATTATTTGACAGTAATCCCATTATTCAGCTTGTTAGAGAACCGTTATTCAGTTATACAACCGGTAAACTAACTAACTATCAATAATTGGTATTCATGTTTAAAATTGACTATTTGATATACATGTGCAAAACCATGAAAATTTACAAACTTTAAAGCTGCATTACTTTCAAACAAGAAGCGCTTTCCGATGAAACTTTGTCTCACGGTTTCGTATGTTTAAAATGTGCTAAAAATTAGAATACAAAAAAAAATTAGGATTTTTTTTTTAAACAAGACAAAAAATAAAATAAATTAAAATAAAGGAGATACAGAGATTGGGGAGACATAAGACCTGACCCAGGTATAATCTAAACGAGAGTACATCATAAGAAAACAGACCAAGTGGCCTAGCCCTAATTCATCCTAACAAATATTCATTCATTACGGGTGCAACCTAACGAACCTGCGTACGAGCCCGAAACTAAATTACAAACAAAATATAACAAGTCAACATTCGCAGAAACAATAGGGTTTAAAATTGGCGAATGGATCGACCGTCAACACGGTATCAAAATCCAAGTGTCAGCAGCTCCCTGACCACAACAGCAAGCATAAAAGCTCTTTCGAGCATTGACAGAACCAGAGTGGAGGCAGACATAACACCTTGAAGCATGCATATCTCAACAGATCCAGAACATCAGAGAATCAAAGATGTTAACCCACCAAACACAACCGGTTTCAATCAGACGCGTAAGAACTCAGATCGAGAGATGATTCAAATATGTTAGTAACACATACCCTTTCGAGTTAACATACCCTTTCGGGTTAATAGAACCACACCCTTTCGGGTTAATTAGGATCTCATAGCAGCTATGGTTCAAAATTTGGACCTTGGTAAAATTAGACAAATCATATACTAGACTTAGATGGAGCCACATCCCACAATTTTGCTATTCCAAAAGAACCAGATACTGTGATACCAAAATCTAAAGCCAAGAATAATATTGACCTCCTGATTATGAAAATGCACTAAAAGTAGTAAGTGTGTTACTACTTTTATATGATCTTACCTTACTCCGATCTTGCATTACATATTTACATTTATATGGATTAAGGTAAGTTTGTTACTCAAGTGCCGTTACAACCACCTTAAAGTCTTCAAAAAGTGTGTGTTATTGCACTGTAACTTATGAATATAATTTTTTCAAATCTATGGTAGGACGGTGAATACTATGGAAATTGAGAGAGAACCGTTATTTCAAAAAAAAATAAAAAATGTTTAAACACTTGAACTGAGAGATTTAAAGTGATTGTAAAAGGTGAACACTGAATTGTAATAGAAAACGTTGAAAGAATTGGAGGCTGCTTAGTGCTTAGAATTAGGAGTCTGACCTTGAGTTCTGATTGTTTGCAATGCTCTTTGTGGTTTGTCTTAAAATGTTACTGAGGACAAGCAATAGACTAAATTTGGTATGTGATTATTCTTGATTTTTTTTTAAAATTTTCATTATCTTTTTTAATTGAATTGTAAGTATTTTTTCTTTATAGTTTAATGATTTTAGAATAACCTTTCTAATCTTCTAATGCTTGGAGAAGTAGTGTCATTTGTGTTGATCCTCCACCAAAGCAGCCATTGACCAACTCTCCTCCACCGTTGCAACCACCGCGACAAGTATCTCAGCAGCAAGAATTAGAACCCAAGTCTTTTCATGAAATAAATGATTCTCAACTACAATGGTTTTAAGAAAGATTTCCTGGTCAAGATCTTCCGCCATATCTTCAGCCGCAGCAAAAACACTCTCCTAGAGCGAACCCTCTACCATGGCAGCAGAAAAACATTCTTTCACCTTGACCACTGCGACTACAGCCTAAACCGGTAATATTTCCCGCACTAGACTCACCATCTCGACTGCCACTGCCGCAGCAGGAAAGAGTTCTTGCACCGCCACTTGGTACTTATCCGTCATCATTTGCAATTCAAATAGGGCCGGAAGAACCTGTTCGATCTCAACCGTCAGCCAAATGCAGTCCTCAGTGTAGGATTCCAACTGTAGCCGTAACTGTATTTGGTTTTATCATTTTTGTGCTAGCGTTACATTTGGTGCGTTCTACTTCTTTTGCTCTTTATAATTATTTCTTTCTTAATTTCTGGCACATTCATATCAAATTTTCTAATTTTCTGGCCTCAGTAAACTTCAAATTTCATTATTTGCTGCATATATAAGGAATTGATTTTCTATTTTTGTTTTCCATAGATAATAATTTTATTAGATGAAAGAAAATAATAATGTTCCAATGTTAATTTTAATTTCATATCACTGATAACAAGTAGTGGACTCAACTTTCATTCATTTATAATTTTATACTCACGCAACAATATTAAGGAGTGATGATTGTTGTTTCAGGTGTACGTTTTTCGTCATTATTTACACATATATTGACAACTGGTATTGAGGTCAACATTAAATTTGTTGAGGCCGAGAAGATATAAACAAGCTTGAGAGACATTGTAGGTTTTTGAAATGGTTTTCAGTTTTGGATGAATGGCGATATACTTGGAACATTATTTTTTTTTGGTTACAATATACTTGGAACATTCAAGGAGACTAGCTTTTAATTTTCTTTTTATTAGAAGGGATGTGTTGATAATTACTTCATAACAAGTAGCTGACACTTTTGATATTGTAAAATGTTTTAAAAACTGTCTAATTAGATTGTCGTAGGATATTTTGTTCTTAAATGAGTTGATCAGGTTGTCGAAATCAGAATTTTGCTTCAGGTCGAAAGAAAAGAGCAAAATCGAAAATCGTAAAATCGCAATCAAAATCGAAGGATTTTACTCAATTACTTTTGTATAATCGATATAAGAAATCGTAAAATCGCAATCAAAATCGATGGATTTTACCAAAATAAAAATAGTGCTATGTTATAAATTGTATATAGTCATAAATGACTCAGTTTAAAGTCCACAAAATACTTATACATAATGACTAAAAAAATGGACAAAATCCTTCGAAACCCTTTAAAATCATGCGATTTTGTATGGATTTCACGATTTTGTGCGATTTTGATGCGATTTTACTAAGATTTTGTTTTGCCTATTTTGGGATTCAACTATGGATTTAAGTCGTTGAAGGTGAATAAAGTAGCAAAATCTTGAATTTTAGCTTCACTTTATACTGCTGTAGAGGAAAATTTATTTGGTCAGGACTCGGTGGCTGGAATTAAGTTTTTTTTTTTTTTCTTTCTTTCTAAAGGTGGTGTTTAGTTTAGTTGTTAAGGTATCCAAAAATCAATCATTTAAATCATATCATTTGTGCATTAGTTATAAATATTTGTTATGTGTTTGAATCAATATAAACATTTGTCTCTTAACTAATTAACTAAATAGCTTATGAAAAACTAACTAACCAATGCATGATAATTTTTAAGTAATACTAGTAATTAGTGAGAATATTTATCTCATACACAGTTTGTCAATGAAAAGATAAAATAAATTACCAATCATATATATTCATCGTACATTGATTAAGAAAAAGAGCCGGTTCTAATTTTTGTTTTGAGAGTGTCCAACTTCTCTCTCTTTTTTTAATAAACAAGTCCAACATTTCTTTAATCGGAGAGGAGTGGTTTTGGATAGTTTTTGGACCTAAAATCACTCATATGTATAGTATTTCTCTCCGTTAATCTAAATAAGTATTATTCATATAGATTTATTCTTTGTGCGTTCATCCTCTGAGTGTGGCATAGTTTGGTTTTCTCGTCTTGGTTCGGTGTAGTTTAGTTTTCTCGTCTTGTTGCATTGTTTGTTCTGTTCAAATTGACATATTAGTTTTAACTCATTTAAAATTCAATTAATGATAACTTGGGCATCAATAGTGCTTGTCACTAACCCACTTGGATTGACCTGGTGGTATTGGTTTGGGATCTGTGAGTGTGCTCCTAATCAAAGTCTCAGGTTTGATTCTCTTTGTTGTTAATTTGAGTGGGCTAATTTAGCTTCTTCAAAAAAAAAAATAGTGTTTGTCACTTTGGTAGACATATTATGTCATTTTTTGCTATTTACTTAGATGTTGTGAGTTTAGACTTCTCATTACATCTTCCCCAAAACCTTAGAATATTAGGTATAGCTAGGGTCTTTTCACTTAATTATAAGTTGTCAACAATTACTCTTTTATCCAATGTAAAACTTTTAACTCATATTTAAAACATCAACAAATATAACCCTATTATTTTTAAAATATGCAGGGTTGTGCCAATGTTGAGTTTGTAGAAATTGAGGGTTTTCAAGTTTTAGTATCAAAAAAATTAAATATTACAGTTAGATGCATATTCAAATTTGAGAACTAAGGGAGGCCTAGAAAAGGGACAATCATCTTTCGAGTTTATTTTAGTTGTTCTTTGATTTTTGAATTACATTATGGGTATTACATTTTTCAAATCGAACCTTAACCCATAACAACGTTCCAATACACAAGGCCCACTAATCGAACTCACCTCCAATCAAGGAAATATGGAAGGTCACTTGTACGCCTCACCACAAAGGAACGCCACATAGTCAGCTCATGGCCGTTAAATAGATCTCTAACAAGATCCCTCATAAATATATCAAAGCTCTCTCTCTACCGCACCTAATCCTCATCTCTGTGAGCTTCACAGCCGCATTATCCTAGTTTTGTTCTCGAACAATATTACTAAAGACATAACCTTAGGGTAGACCTTATTTCTTTACCTTCATACTTCTTTTTTATGATTACAGTTTAAATGTCTTTACATCGTTAATTAATTAAAGGAAAATGATTTGTGTACACTTACTCTACATGTTGATAGAGAAAAAATAGAGTATGTAATACATATGATATATTGACGATGTCATAGGAAAAGAGAGATAAAAAAAACTAGAGGTGTCTAAATATAAGAGTTGTTGTCTTAAAAAAAATAATAATATTAGAGCTATCGACTAAATAGGTAATCTAACCATGATTTTTTTTAAGTGGACGAAATCTCACCATGATGAATTTAATGGAAATATATGATTCATTTTAGTCATTGATAATTAGGAGATACACAGATTCGAGGAGGGATCCACATAACATAGAATGCACAAGCATTTTTTATTTTATTTTGTGAAATATAATATATATATATATATATATATATATATATATATATATATATATATATATATATATATACTCCCTCCGGTCCTATATATAAGAAAATTTTCAAAAAAAATTTTGGTCCTATTTATAAGAAAATATCATAACTTTTAAGATGTAGTTATTCTTTAAAAGATTTATATACCCCTTATTTAATGTTTGTTTTTTTAAAATTAGTGGATGTATTTAATGCTTCACAATTTTTTATGAGAGTATATTTGTAAAAATATTCAAAAAGTTACACTAATTAATGAGTGTATTGATTTTGATGTTTTTTGGTTTTTCTTCTTATTATAAGGACCGGAGGGAGTATATCCAAAAAAAACCACTAAATATTGCATACTTGAGAGAGTGATCGATATACCATTAATTTCCATTTCTCAGCCGCATGGATCCTCCACCAAAGCAGCCATCAACCAACTCTCCTCCTCCACCGTTGCAACCACCGCAACAAGTGTCTCAGCCGCAGCCACAAGAATCAGAACCCAAGACATTTGATGAAATAAAAGATTCTCAACTACAGTCATGGTTTCAAGAAATATTTCCTGGTCAAGATCTTCCACCATGTCTTCAACCGCAGCAGGAAAAATATCAAGATTCTTTCCCACGTCCACAACTCAAAACAGTTCCTAGGGCAAACCCTCTTCCATGGTATAAGTCACCAGAACGATTATTATTGCTTCAATTATATCCTTATCTTGATTCTCTACGTACTGATGACTCGCATCTCCTCCACCACGACCAACTTCTGGCGCCGCCACATTCACCGCCGAAGCAGGAAAAAGTTCTGGCGCAGATGCTGCAAAAAATAGAATCACCGCCATGTCAACCACCACCACCGCAGCTGGAAAATGTTCTTGCACCCCAACCTCTTCCTCATCATTCTACATCACCATTGCCAAAGCAAGCGGATTCATGTTCGTCGTAACCTTGTTTGGGTTATCATTAAATTATGTGCTACTCATGGTGCGTTCTACTAATTCTTTTTGCTCTTTAATTATTTCTTTTCTAATTTCTCTTTAATACTAAGCAAGCGGAAAACTTCATTATTTGACTGCATATTTAAGGAATTGACTTGTTTTATTTTATTTTACATCGAAATTAGTTTTATACGATGAATGAAATTAATAATGTCCTAATCTTAATTTTTTTCAAAAAAATGTCCTAATCTTAATTAAAATTTCATATCAGTCACCCAATAATTGGGATCGAAATCAAATTGATTAGTAATAATTAATTTCATACCTTAAAGAATGATGGGCAAATTATGGCAAACTTCGTTATGTTTGTGGCATCTTGAATTTGTTTTAAATAAATGAAAGGATAATAATCATTGAAAACACACAAAATGGAATCAATGTTCGAAACTCAAGACATGTAATCTTGGTTTTTTTTTAAGTTGGGACTTGTAGACGACATCTTGAAGTTTTTATTGAGTCTAATTAAATAATTTCGGGATCACACTGACGATGATTTCTCTAACTTCTTATTTTGGTTCACGATAAGTTCTCAAATTATATAGGCTTTTTCATTTCATTTTTTTTCGAAGGAGACTTTTTTCATTTCATTATTTGTAGAGGTATTTCCAAGTTAATAAATATTTAGTTTAAGGGTATTCTGTGGATTTGAATGAAATTAACCTTCATTAAAAAAAATGTGAAAGAACTTTAATTAAATGCATGTTTCATTTATTTTTAATTTTGACTAAATATGTTTCATTCATTTATAATTTTATATTCACGCAACAATATTAAGGGATGATGATTGTTGTTTCAGGTATTTACACATATAAATCATTGACAACTGGCATTGAAGTCAACATTAAATTTATTGAGCCCAAGAAGTTCTAAACAAGCTTGAGTCATTTTGTAGGTTCTTGAAATGGTTTTTAGTTTTGGATGAATATATGGCTATATACTTGGAACATTCATGGACACTAGTGGACTCTTTTGATAATGTAGATTGTCGTGAGTAATTTTGTTCTCAAATGAGCTGATCTATGGTTACCAACTTACGACTCCTACCTACATGCAATTTCCCATTGAATTTGTCGGTATTTAATTTTAACTATCTTTATATTAGGGTGGAAATTAATAACGTATTAAATTTTAACTTGAGTTTATATGGCTGTAGAGGAAAATTTATTTGGTGACAACTCTCATAATGGCTAGAGTTTTGTTGTTTATGGTATCCAAAAATCAACCATTTAAACTCATATCATTTATGCATTAGTTAGAAACATATGTGTATCCCCGTGAGCTTAGCTCAGTTGGTAGGGCTATTGCATATTATATGCAGGGGCCGAAGTTCGAACCCCGGACACCCCACTTCTCCATATTTAAAATGTGTGAGCTCTAGCCACTAGGCTACTTGACCAAAAAAAAAAAACATATGTGTTGTGTTTGGATCAATACCCACATTTCTCTCTTAACGAACTAACCTAAATTTTTTTTTTTAAAATTAATCAATGCATAATCTTATTTTTTTTGCATAATCTATTTAACTAATTAATCAGTGAAAATATTTAACAGTATACAATTTGTCAAAGAAAATTAAGATAAAATAAAGTACCAATTGTATATATTTATGGTAGTAACCAAAAAAAAAAATTCATGATGCATTGATTAAGAAAAGCAGTTGGCTCTAGTTTCTTTATTGAGAGAAATTTCAACTTCTGACTAAACTCTCTTTTCTTTCATCCATTGGAGAGGTGTGATTTTTGGTCATTTTTTATCGGGAATCACACATCTTCATCATTTTTCTCTAAATTTTATTTAAAAAGGTGTCATCCACCTAGATTTGTTTTTCTGGGTTGTTCAATGCCAGCATAAACAGTAGTACCGTTATAATACAGGGTTCCACTTTTCCATACGCCAAAAATAAAACATAATTTTCTTTCTTTTTTCTAGGTTCTTCATTCTTGTTTTTTTCTTTTTCCTCCATGAAGAGATAATTACTACTATATACCTTATTAATTTCCAATTATTATGAGTCCCTTCTAATTTAAAACACCGAATTTGAATAAGATAGTTCACTCAATTGAATCTTTAGCTAATCTTTAGTGTAGTAGTTCGATTATTATCTCAGCTTGATTGCCATTTTTTGCTCGTTTCGATCAATTTAAAACAGTAAATCATAATGCACAAGCTCTCATCAATTAATGTTACTTAATGTTTTAAAAGATTTCTTTAACTCTCCACGAGCACCTCTTATGAAGGGTAGCTTACACGGCCAACTAAACGTACGTGCAAGCAGACCCAAAACACATCATCCTCAATTTTATAAAATATTACATTCAATTTTACTCTCACAATATCATCTTTTTACTCTTAGTTGTACACTCAATTTTACTCCTAAATGTTTCTTCACAATTTTATCTCTTTAGTATCTAACTTCAATTTTCAATTATTGTCATAAAAATGATTGTTCAATTATTTTTCCTCGTATTAATATTAATTAAAAATATTGATTATTATTTCTGGTTGCAATAAAATTAAATATGAATCAAATAATATGTGAAATTCTAAAATGTGATTGACATTAGCTCAGTGAGCTTTGTGTGGGCTAAGGTGGGCCAGGGCCCACCCACCCAATAACAAAACAAATTTTTTCTATAAAGAAATTACTAAAACACCCTTTGTTATTAAAGAAAAATACAAATGGTTCACCCTCTCCACTACTCAAGCACGGCCATTCCTTACATCAGGTTCTTCTAACGCACGCAATTTTCATCTTCAACTTCACTCTTCAGCTCTTTTACTGTCGCTGCCCGTTCCGCTTTCAATCTACCCAATCGGTGTTGTCATAGCCAAGTTGAAAGGCCTCTTCGCAGTCTCTCTCACTCCCTATCACAGTTTTTTCACTTCGAATTTGAAAGTTAGTTTATTGTCTCTTGTTGATTTTTGAATTGATAGGTGTTTTGTTGTTGTATGTCTATGCCTTTGTTGATTTACTTTTTCGTCGTTGTCACCATTGCTTCGAATATCCTTAATTAGCATTTCTAATTTGATTAATCTATTCCCGCTTGCCTTAATTGCAAAGTGCAAACTAATTTCTTAACATTTGGTAACGAAACAAAATGAGAATATAATTAAGGATACAACGGACGATAAATGTTTCCGCTAACTCTTGATGTTTTCTCCTTTCTTTTTTGTTTTCCATTTATTTGAACAGGATGAAGTGTTATAAGAAAGTAAAAGCAAAGTGGCCAAATAATTTGGTATTTATAAAGTTTAAAAAACCACCTTTCACATGTATATGTCAATTACTTATATTAAGGAGAACATATGTTTTCGAATTGTTAGGACTATATGAGTTAACTATATTACATTTCTTGTTGAATACAACTAAAATTAAACTATAAAAGATTCACAAAAAAAAAATTATATTGTACTTTATTGTTTATTTTAGCGGCCCACCCGAAACTTTTTTCTGGCTCTGCCACTGCATTAGTTTAAGTTCTAATATGGATGCAGAGGACGTTAAAGACAGAACCGGAATTTTCCCCACGTCCTCGGTTACCATGACGGAAGATACTGTTTGTAGCCGAATTCCGGTTCATTGATGTTTCTCAAGGGGAACTTAATAACGGTTGCTTGATTTATAATATTGGATGATTTTAATTAATTTAAGGATCACAGTTAACATAATTTCATATATGTATACTATTTTAATATAAGTAATCTTGCAATTGTATAATTCTTGTTTTAGGCGTCAAGTTTAGTTGTATAAAGCTAGCACTATGTTTTGCAAATTGGAGTATTGATTTAAAAGAGAAGCTTATGCAAAAAATGTATATTATATATAAAGAAAATAACCTTTTTCGATTCTTTTGGGTTGACTTTTGCTTCTTTCAAAATTACCATCAATTTTAAATACAAATAACACATATAACAAATAGATAAGAGTAAATTCAAATATTAAAACAAAATGTAACGAATTGTATATGTCTGATTTTTTTCTTTATCATTAAAAAAGATAATGGGCGAGAGTGAATTCAAATATTAAAAAACGTGTAACAAACACAATATTTCTTTTTTGGTTACCACACAAAATATATCGTATAACAAACATGATATGAGTATATGTCTAGTTTTTTTTTCTTTTATCCATAAAAAAGTGTAACAAACTAGATCAAATATATCTATACTATATATTATATCTATACTATATATCTATACTGTATATAAAGAAAATATGAGATTTTGGGTTGACTTTTTCATTATCCTGATTATACTCTTAAACAATTTTTCCTATAATAATAATAATTGTTGTTGATTGTTGATGTCATTAAAAAGATAAGAATTTATAGTATATTTTTTTGTTATATTGTCGGCGTCATTCAAATAGATGAACATGATTAGTTTGGTTTGTTATAATTTGAAAGTAACAAACATTTGGCGATCAAATTCAGGTTATGTCTTAGAAATAGTTTTTAGCCAGAACCATGTCTAGTTTGTGCCTCTATTAAGCGTGTTTTGTTGATTCAATATATTGTTGTTAACTCGATTGTATTAAAAAAATTTCTAAAAATTGCTTTGGCTAGAACAAAGTGGTTCCATACTAGGTTTCTTGGGCTACAAGGAATCTATCTGATAAATTTCTCGGTTTGTTGCAAGTACGCGGCTTATGGCTTGCAAGTGCGAGCTTGATCAAGAAGTGAGTGTTGTTACGAGTGAGCTCATGGGGTATGTTGACCGTCCACATGCCAAAGGTTAGTTTGATAGAAAAAGTAGGTTTACAAATAAAAAAAGGATGTAGCTTAAGGGTTTCTAGAGAAAACAGAGATACAGTTCTATACTAGTTTAAAAAAAAAATCACCCAAATAAGAGAAAAGAAAAAGAAGTTTCAAGAATCACTTTAATTTCATCCAAAATTCAAAACAATTAAAGAACCAGCATAGATAAATAATACAAAATCTACAAAGTCGCTCGAACAATGGCATCAACGCTCTTTTTATTGCGGCTAACGTTTAAAAATTATGAACTGTGTTTTTTTATGAAATTTTAATTTTGATTAAAAGTATATTTGAAGAAAGGTACATCAAATCAAAAATAAATATTGCATAAATGAAGATTGATACATCAAATCATACATATATTCTCTTGTTACGCTTTTCTAGCTATAACTTATATACTTTGAGTGTAAAGAATTTTGTATTTTGATTTGTGACCCCTATGTTCTATACAAAACTACTATATATACTAAGTAATAAGTAACTGAAAATAATAGTCACATGTAAAAGATCTTATTTGACACGTGTCTTGATATGTTTTCAGATTCTTTGATAACTTCCTACGTGTCTATGACCTTTTGATCTTGCCTCTTCAAAAAAAAATTGAATTTCTTCTAGTCGAAGCTGAATGGCTTTGTAATCTTTAATATGCCAAGTGTTAACATAATTTGTCGAATTCACAACTTCTTGGAATGTCACCAAGTGTAAAACCCATCTTTGACATAAAGTCTTTCCTGTCGAAATAAACTTATCAAAAATATAGGCTAACAGATGGCTGCCTTTATTTTATTTTTTAGGACTTAGTTAGATAAGGAGAAAAAGGTACCACCGCATCTCTTCCTTGAATCAACAGATGCTGAACAAGATCCATTTCCTTTCGGAGATTCGGATCAATTTCTTCTTATGAAGCGGTAATAGCAGCCGTATCTATGACATTTTTAGAAATAGCGCTACTTGCTGCGATCATATTGCAATTGTTGTTTGTAGTAACTTGTTAGCCTGTATTTTAAGTGCTTGTTTTCGTCAGAAGTTGTTTATTGAAAGGGGAGCTTTCTTCAAATATAAACTAAATGCAAATATGATTCAACAAATTTCAATGGATGTTAGCATTTTCAAAGTTTATGGATACGACTAGATGGAATTCAAATCCTCTCTGAAGAGGCAAAATCAAGGGTCCAAGACACGTGGAAGTTGAGTCAAGTGTGTCGAAGATTTATAGTTTATGACCGTTGGTTTATCAGTTATTTTACGTACGTATATATAGGAGTTTTTCATAAGAAATAAGGGTCACAAATCATATGCAAAATTCTTCATGCTCGAATTATCCAAGTTACAGAGAGAAAAGAGTAACAAGACAATGTATGTTTGATTTGATGAACCAACTTTCAATTATGCAATGCAAATTATTTTCTCTTAAAAGTTTCATCATTTTATCTTTAAAGTTCTTGTTTATTTAGATTCGCAAAACCTTGTTGATCCTGTCGAACAAGGCAATTTTCTTCATCTTTTTATATCAAAGTTCATGATAATGATGAATATTAAAACTCTTTCAGAAAAAACATTGCGCAACATGTCATAGAATATCTAGTTTGATCCTGCAAGTAACATCTTAAAACTAACACTTTTGTTTACCAAAAACACCGGTAAACATAACTGTAACAGCTGCTGCCATATTGGTAATTGTGCCAACGGCTGCCATATTAATTTCCGTTTCTGACGAGGTAATAGCTATCGTATCAGTATCTTGTGCTGCCATCGCTTGCTGAATAAAACCAGGATTTTTCGTCACAACAGGAAAATGAGGAATGACCACAGAAAAAAGTGGTTGTTGATCTGGACTCGGTATAGATGTATCAAATTGTGCTCATGTACCTAATTTTGTGGCTGCATATGTAATTGGCTCAAGAATGAACAAACTATGATCAGGACCGGAATTCTCAACTAATCTGGATGTATCCACAATTTCATCTGAAACATTAGTTAAAGCCAAACGGATAGCGCTGCTTGTACATTGCTTAATCGCTACAAGCGGGCTCACAACAAAATTACAATGCAAATGAATTTCCGGAGACACAAGACTTGTCTCTGCAACCAAAATATTTTCCACAGTTTTATCCTTAGTAGAGTCATCATGTTCAACATGAGTAACAATAGTTGTATCATTAGTAAACATGGGTAGCAGTGTCAGTCATTAGAAGAAGCATGCTCTACATTTTCAGCAACAATAGCACCTTTATTAACACTGTTGTCAACATGGGAGATAGTGGGCAGGAATTGGCGCCTCAAAGCCTTAGAATCTACATTCTCCTTTTCAACATATTTTTGAACAACTTTCTATGGAAAAGGATCCGGTTTTTTACCATGATCAATTTTTTCCTCAACCTTCGGAGGAATCAACCAATGACACGCCGTGACGTCATGAACGATAATTTGGCAATGTAATCAAAAGTCTGGAAACCATTCATAAGAAACTTCCACTTGGAAAGCATATCCATGTTGTTCAACAATAATTTCATTGAATACACAGCGAAAAAAGTCTATATCGACTAAGATACGAGCAAAATTTCTAAACACTTGGTTCTTTGTTGCACAATCAATAATTAAAGGGGTACCTATTGCTCCAGCAATTTTAAGAAGTGTACGTTCATGCCAATATTCTTGTGGCAATTCAAGCAATTGAATCCAAGCCCAACGTGAGTTTACCTTTGAGAATGCGTATTGAAGTCCTTGGTCCACTTAAAAAGCCTGAGCAACCCTGGTTTAAGATTAATGGTTCACTGTTCTCAAACCAATCGTAGATCTTCTATGTTATCGAAAGTGAATTAAAAAAACCTCTGCCTAAAGAAATAATCCGCCATAGTTGTGTCGTTTCCCAATATTTTCGAGAGCTTCAGCTTGATTTCTTTGGCAAGATGAGCCTTAATTATTAGGCTTTTTAAATAAAGTTCATTTTTCCATTAAAAAATAAAGGACTTTATATATAATCAGCTAATTTAAGAACAAAATATATCAACCATTTTTATTTGAACGGATCAACCATTTTTATTTAAAAAAGAAAAAAGGTTCATCCTTTCTTGGTACAAACAGATCCCTTGTACATTCACCAAAAAAAAAAAAAACAGATCCCTTGTGCATAATCAGCTAAAAAAGAAAAAAGGCTACCAAAGTCTTCTTCAATGCTAAGTAGCTTAAAAAGGAAATAAAAGAAAAAGAAAGCGATATTTCTATCATATCCCCTAAAAATGTAACTAATATGTAATTTTTATTTTTTGTCAAAAAAAAAATGTAAATTTGAGCAAAGAAAATAAGGGATCGCTTGATCATCTTCAATCACTTCTCATTCTTGAAGTTGCAAATCAAACCTTTTTTATGTCTTTGATTACATCATGGATAATTAAATACGCCTGAAACAACAATAATTTAAACTTCACCATCATCCAATTCTTTATATTTAATTATATATATACAAGATTAATAAATAAATATATATATTAGAAATAAGGAACGAACAATAGAAAATGAAGTCACGTACCATGTAACCAATATAGATAACACAAGAAGTTACGGCTAAGGCTATACAGATGTAATCTTTTATTTTTGATGCCTTTGATGAAGATGATGCACTAGATGGTGATGGTGATCGTGATGGTGATGTAGATGATGTTATCCACATTGAAGAACGATATCGTGGTGGGTTGGAACTTTGTGCAATATTAAAATGGGATGATCGCGGTGGTTCCGACGAATATGGTGCAATAGAATAATATGGTGGTCGTGGTGGCTGCGATGAAGAAGATGGTACAATAGAATAATGTGCGGGTTGTGGTGGCTGCGACGAAAAGGATGGTGCATTAAAATAATATGGTGGTCGTGGTGGCTGCGACGAAAATGATGGTGCAATAAAATGATATGGTGGTTGTGGTGGCTGCGATTGAAATGGTGCATTGGATTGGGATGGTAGCTGCGGTGTAGATAGCGTTCGATGGAATAAATATTGTGGTGGTGGTGGTGGCTGCGATAAAGATGGTGGTGCATTGGAATGGGATGCGGGTAGTGGTGGTGGATCCGATGAAGATGGTGGTTGTTTTTGAGCCATAGTGACTTTCAATGTGATATGATTTAAAATAGCATATGTCGCAATACACTTAGAAAAACAGAATCAATTGAGGAATGGATACAAATGGCAATTGATCCACACTCTTAGGAAGTGAGACGAAGCAAGTGAGAGATCACTGCTAAGTTAAACATGAGTATTTGACATTTTATTGGCAACGAAAAATTGATATCGAAAAAGCCTAGCGGCGCAGTTTATAATTAATTATTGATAAGAGTACTGCTATATAGTACGAGTAATGCACACTTGTCCAATTTTTAAGGAATAAAAAAAAGGAATAAAGAGGGTTATGAAGTTGTTTAACGGAAATCATGGAGTAGTGGCCAATTATTCCTATTGCTAAGCATTTTCATTATCATTTCATGGATTACATGGGATTGTTAGCATTGAGAATTTGAAACAAACTGCATTCGTCATTTTTCGTTGCTTATCTATCGTACCATCAAGCATTATCCTTATTGATAATTTGCTCAAAAAAAAAGAAACTTTAATTATGGATATATAAAAAAAAAAATGTGTATCAAGAAAATAAAGTCTTTTATCCTTGCATTTGTACTTTTCTTTAACTCCAATAAGTGACTTAGCCATAAAGTGAGTTTCTAATCTCCACATAGATTCACTATTGTATTCTTCATTAACCATTAGTGAATAAATCCTTCCATATTGACTATTGTATTCTTCATTGACCATTAGTGAATAAATCCGTCAATTTCAATATTCAAAATCCCAAAACCTTAAACAATGAAATTAAAAGAAGCTGTATTACTTGTTAAATGTACATCGAAACATTCTCAAATTTAGAAGGTTCATGAGCTAACTTTAATCCAAGTTTATCGTTAAAAAGAATTTTTTTAATTAAGTACTGAATCAAATTTTAAAAGAGACGCAATTTAAACCTCTTTTTTCTTTCTGATGACTATTGTTTTAGAAACAACAATTCATTTACTACTCCCAAATCATGTAATAAAAAGTTAATGTTAATTTTCTCATTTTACAATTTACTAGTTATTATTCTTTTTTTTATTTTACAATTTTTTTAATTTATAATTCTCAAACCATAAGTAAATTTTTTATTACATCCCCTCCCTACCCTTGATTCACATTTTTACAATTCCTTTTCTTTTTATAAAAATGGAATAGCAAAATAGACTATATATAAATAAATTGTAAGAAAAAAAGGACTATATATAAATATATGAAAAAGGAGACAAAAGTACAAACTATGAGCACATGAAGTACCTTGAAACAAAAAAGTGATAAACCCTAGGGCCAACAAAAGGGCCTTACATGCTTACTAAACACCAAAAGGGCCAACAACAAGGAAACACCCAAAAAAAGTCATACAACAACAAGACAAAGAAAAAAGAAACCGTCCAACACCCACAATAGGACTTGTTTAAAAACCCTCCATCAAAGAGTTAAGACCCAAGGGCAGATGGACGAATGCTATTACCCCAAGAACAGTGACACATAAAACAAGAAAACAGACCCAAAACCCCGCTCAAAGGCACCTAAGCATGACCCATACTTAGGAAACTATCAGTCCCAAAAGACAACAAAAATAATACAAAGAGGTGACTTGGAAGACTATAATGTCCTGGAAAAGAACACTAATCATTGAGAGCAGACGAGATCGACCACACCATCGAGTCCTAAATCAAAAGAAAACCACATGTAATCTTCTCTCTCCCAGATAACCCAAGACAACTCTAAAAAAGACACACCACATCCCTCGGTAGAATCATCTTCAAACCCAACCACCTAAAAATCTTATATCGAACACTAGACGCGACCTCGCAGGTAACAAAAAGATGATTAACAGATTATGGCGCCTCCCCACGAAAATCGCATAAGGTTGTCTTCTGATATGTCAAAACCCTACGCCACATAAGGTTCACTCTAGTCAGGATCCTATCAAGAATTAGCTGCTTGAAGAACACTTGAAACTTGGAGGGAGTCCAAATCTTCCAGACCATGGGAGGAATATTAGACAGCTCGACCACTCTATTATCCAAACCCATAAGAGCCTTAAATAGGTGAGCGTGCATAGAGAGAATCGAAAACATCCCGTCCAAAATGAACTTCCAGGAGCACAAGTCAAGGACTTCAGAGTGGGGATGCACCCCAAGAATCGCCGACAACACCACCACATGATTTTACCCCCAAACACAACTAGTCTCTGACATCTGTCGCGATCCTTACCACACCCAAACACCACATGATTTGAAGCTTCTCAATGTCTCTTAATGTGCTGGCACTCTTCTCCAACGTCTCCAAATTCCTACCTATATAAGGAGTTGAAGACCTGAAAAAGACTAACAAGACTGTTATTTTACTGTGTCATTCCTCTGCCAAAATCAAATAGCGCAAAACATTTAAGATTTTCGTTTCAACTTTTGTATCTTAGAAATCCTAAAGTCTTAAGAGTCTGTTCAAACATTGTTCAGTTTACACCACCAATTGTTTATCCGGTGTAAGAACAAATGTGTTTATAATTGTAAACAAATAGAAGTCTCTTGCTTGTTAACCTTAAGCACCAAAAGTCTCTTTCACTTTTGATTGAGCAATAAAAGTCTCTTGGAGTTGTCCTTGAGCATTTGAAGTCTCTTGCATGTGTGCTTGAGCAATAAAAGTCTCTTGGAGTTGTCCTTGAGCAGTCGAAGTCTCTTGGTAGTGACCTTGAGCATTAGAAGTCTCTTGCGAGTGTGCTTGGGTATTTGGAAGTCTCTTGGAAGAGTCCTTGAGCAATTGTAATCTGTGAGATTATAGTGAAATCCCTTTGAAGCGCAAGGGGACTGGACTACTCCTGTGTTGCGGGAGGAACCAATATAAATTGCTTGTGTCTGCTTTCTCTCTCTCTCTCTCTCTCTCTCTCTCTCTCTCTCTCTCTATGTGTGTCTATTTTTATCCGCTGCACTCAGACTCTGAACCCCTCAGAATCTGACCAGTGCTAACATTCAGAAAAAAAAACGGTAAAAGCCAACACAATTCACCCCCCCCCCCCCTTTTGTGTTTTTCTCACCTTGATGTTCAAGTGTTCATGACCATACATTAAAATTTAACAAGGTCTGAACTTTTATAAGAGCATCAGAAGCACAAAGAGAAGCTAAAAGACTATGGTAGAAGATCTAATGAAAGGTCAACCAGAAGTCAACGCCTTGGATCAGAAGAAAGAAAGCTACTCAGAAGCTGAAGATCTACATCATATTCCGAAGAGCATCAGACTCTGAAGAACAGAAGATTATGAGGGACCCATAATCTTCTGTAGGTGTCCCTATCAAGACTCAGATAGTACATTTTGTCTTTTTCTAATCACATGTAGAAACATACAAATAACTTTAAGGACAAAGAGAATGAACGGTTAATTCCAATTTCAGCAAAGGAATTTCAAATGTCTAATGAACAAAATTATCCATATCAAGCAATTGCCCAACGTCCTTGATTTGAAACTTCTCAATGACTCTTAATGCGCTGACACTCTTCTCCAACGTCTCTCAAATTCTTGCCTATATAAGGTGTGCGCTCTCGTTAAAAAAACGCAAACTTCTGAGCGTATGCGAACGCTCGAAAAGTTGTGTGAAGTCGCCACCAAAGTTTTTGTTTAAAGGGAACGTTGATAAACCCTTGAGTTTTTTATTTTAAAGGGAAACGATAATAAAACCCTTGACGATGAGGAAAGGATGGTCATCGCAACCATTACCGGGTTCGGGAGTCGATTACGCAAGGGGAAGGTATTAG
The DNA here is from genome assembly GCA_018208015.1 of Medicago ruthenica. NCBI lineage: Eukaryota > Viridiplantae > Streptophyta > Magnoliopsida > Fabales > Fabaceae > Medicago > Medicago ruthenica. Next base: position 56,530,458 of record CM031375.1, on the reverse strand, counting down.
CACCCCTCACGTCCGTTGTACTCAACGGGAACCTCCTAGTTAGATAAGGCTAAAAATGTTTTTTAAGTTTTGCTTGCATGCTTGAAGATGTAAAAGGGAAAAAGAAAATATGAAAGGGGAAAAAGTTATTTTTTATTATTGTGCTTGAAAAGATGATGATCTTGCTCCTACGTATCTCCTGGTGCGATGGAGAATTCAAAGCTACGTAGTTCTTTGGTAGAAAAACGTATTTGTTGGTTGTTTTTAAGGAACGATGTTTTGATCGTATTCTTGCGATTAAACATAGCTTATGTGCTCGCGCATGGGAGGCTTAAGCGTTTGTTTCGAATCGCGCTAGAATAGATAAAACATGTCCGTTGGGGAAAGGAAATGACTCAACCGAGTCGAGAGAAGGTTCGATTGATCGAACGAGATCAAGAAAAGGTTCAATGGACTCAACCGAGTCGAACATTGACCAAAGTGACTCAACCGAGTCGAAAAGGGTTCGATTGATCCAACGGGATCAAGAAAGGGTTCAATGGACTCAACCGAGTCGAACATTGACCAAAGTGACTCAACCGAGTCGAGAAGAGGTTCGATTGATCCATCGGGATCAAGAAAGGGTTCAATGGACTCAACCGAGTCGAACATCGACCAAAGTGACTCAACCGAGTTGAACATTGAATCGAATGGTCACGGGGGACCAAAGGGTTCAAATTGACCACAAAGGGCCAAGAATTGGTTTGGTGTGGTTGGATGTGTTGAAAATAGAATGACGATTGTCCGAACAACGAGACATACGTCAAGCATTCGTTCAATCGGGGAAATGGAGAGACATACGTCAAACCATCCCTTTTTCATTCAAGTTTTGTTTGAATATTTAAGAAATCCCAAAGTTATCAAAACACTTGGTTTAAAGCTTTATGAAAAGGTTTTAATGTTCAAATTAGTTGTTGCAACCTATGAACAAGTTTGCCTTGTTTATGTGCATGAAAATGAACAAGTTTATGGCAAATGCACAAATTTGTGAAAAAACACACAAGTTCGGCTCAAGTTTGAAAAAAGATTTTGAAAGTGAACAAGTTCGGCTTAAGTTCACGTTTGATTGAAAATCATGAACAAGGTTTTTGTTCAAGTTTAGTTTTGAAAATAATGAACTTAGCTTATTGCTCGGATTTGATTTTGAAAGTTTGATGAGCGTAACTTGTTTCGCAAGTTATTCAAAAAGTGTTGCTCAAACTTGTGAATCTTCCAATATCATGCAAAACTCTTGATATGGTTTGAATAAAATGAGTTTCAATCTTATTAGGTTCTGAGCTTTTGGGTTAGAACCCCAAAAATTGGCTTTTTAGAAGCCTGAACTCAGATTCTGAGTTCTGTCATGGTCGCACTGCGACCAGAGCTTCGCACTGCGAAATCTGCGAAATTTTGAGTTCAGAAGCTGCTTCTGAACTGCTGTTCAGAAGCAACTTCTGAACAATCTCAGAACTTTTGGAGGGGTGAAAAGCTTTTGAAATTAGCAATAAAAGGAGTGCAACAACTCAGTTTAAATGTTTTACAAACCTTGGGATTTCTTTGAAATTCAAAAGGGGTTTTTTTAGAGCAAAATGAATTTAAACAAAATAAGTGATGCAAGCAACAATTCTAAATGAAAGATAAAGATTTTAGAATACTTACAGAACTCTTAGCAATGCTCTTGTTGCAAGGAAATGGAAAGGACTTGAATGGTTGAATTTTGCAAGGTTGGGATGTTGGAGGTTTATGGATGATAATAACACTAGTGTTTGGCTACTATCTCTCACTCTTTGTATGATGCTTTGAAGGTTTGGATGTTGTGTATTTAGTGCTGTTTCAAGTGTTTTCTTGCTGGAAGGTTGTAAGTAAGTGTGTGTGTTTCAATTGTGTTGTTAGTGTTGTTTCCTTATGCATAGCATTGCTTTTATAGGCAAAAAACCAAATCTATTGCAATGATGAAAATCTCTAGAATCCAGCTGATTTGTGGGCTAGAAACCAGGCTATTTTGCTTTGCATTTAATGCAAAAGTGAAGAGGTGACCTTGCCTTGCTGCAATGGTCAAGACTTTGGCAAATCCAGCCATTAATGCAACTGATTTTGGATAGAAATGATGATGAAAAGTGGAAAAACAGGGCTGGTTTGCAATTGGCTGTCCCTTGGGATTGGTCCTTGTGATCTTGAGGGGTTAAGCAAGAAAAACGTGCACTGTAATGTGCAGAGGTTGGGGGAAACAAAAGGGAACATGTGGGCTGGTGTGAGGAAGAAGGAAAGCTGCTGAAAACAGGGCAGCACTCATGGCTTTTGGGCAAGCAAAACCAGCTGTGTTTGACTGGTTTTGGGGGAGAAAGCAGCAAGAAAAACAAGCAAGCAGCTGGCTGGCAAGCTTAGGGTCATTAGCAGGTCAATTGGGAGGGATAAGAGCTGCCCAAGGGCAAGCCAACTTGCTTGGCACATGCTTGGTTGGAAGAAAAACCTTCTCACCTTGGCTTTAATGGCACATGCTCCAATTCTTGCTTTGCTGAGTCTAAACAGCCACCATTACCTAATACAATGATAATAATAATGATAGGTGATAATAATAATAACTATAATGAAAATAAATCAAAGAAATTAAAATCTGCAAAAAAATTGCAGACTTCGCAGAGCGATGGGGACTTTGCTCTGCGAAGCCTCATTTCTGAAATGTTGACTTTTTGTTGACTTTGACTTTTCTCTCTTTTTTTGTTTTTGAATTTGTTTTTTTTTGTTTTGAAAAAGATTGGGACAAAATTAGGGTACAACATAAGGAGCTGAAGACTGGAAGAACAATAACAAGACTCTGCTATTTTAATTGTGTCCTTACTCTGTTAAATCAAAAAGCGCATACAACATTTGAGAATTTCTTAACAAAGTTTGTATCTTAGAAATTCTAAGTTTAATAGTCTGTTCAGTTTTGTATTGTTTACACCTCTGATTGTATATCAAGTGAAAGAAAAAATTTATTTATTTGTAAACATTTAGAAGTCTCTTTCAGTTTTGATTGAGTATTGGGAGTTTCTTGCTTGTGTGTTTGAGCATTTGGAAATCGCTTGGTTGTGTACTTAAGCAATTGTAATCTTGTGTGATTATACTGAAATCCTTTGGAAGTGCAAGGGGACTGGACTACTCCTGAATTGTAGGAAGAACCAGTATAAATTGTTTTGTGTCTGTTCTCTCTCTATCTTTGTCTATATATATATATATATATATATATATATATATATATATATGGGATATGATCAAATGACACCATGGTGTCAAAATTAGTTTGACACCAAATCCCATCCATTCATTACATTTAATCCAAAGGTTAAAAGCTATCCCTAATATAATTCTCCTACACCAATTTCTCTCTTTATCACCTAATTAAAAAAAATCTTTATCATAAATTCATTATCAATCATTTCCTTTTTTCCCATGTTTACTACTTATTATTCTTACTTAGGGTTAAAAAAAATCATTCATACCGTTGATTGGGTCAGTCATGACCACCGATAATTAAATAAATTGCATTAAAAAAGTCACACATTCAATCAAAACACGAAAATGATTCTTTTTCTTTCACCATTGTTGATAACTACATCTAAAAAATTGATGCTAATTAGATTATTTTATCACTCATCATGTTTAAGCTTAACTACCTTTCAACAAGAGTAAGCTTCAATGTCTTCTGTAGAAAAATTAAAACGCCTTATTACCATTATAAATAGTGGAAGTAATAAAAAACGGTAATGATGGTTGCTACCAACAGTAAAAAAGACTAAATGCACGAGTTTATGTAGTACATTGGTTTTTACAACTGCACGACCATGATTTCCACAAATAATGGACTACTTAGTTTTTTATTTTTTAAAAACTGCACATGTTTTCATTTTTTTTCTTAATTAGATGTTAGATGGAGAAATTAGTGTAGGAGAATTATTTTGGGGATAACTTTAAACCTTTAGATTAAATGTAAGGCTTAATTGCAGTTTTGGCCCCCTAAGTATCACGAACTTGCGATTTTGGCCCCCTATAAAAAACAATAACAAATCACTTAAGTGAGGCACCCACAATAAAAAACAATAATGAATTTTACCCCCTTTTGCAGTTTTGGCCCCCCAGGCCAATTTTGACCCATTAAATGCAGACGTGGCACTCCAGATCTGCGACCACAACCACCAACTCCACCAATCTCTCTATGCCTTGTGTTGTGATTCCTGTCAAAGAATTGATTCAGATTTGTATAGAGGAAGGTGTGGAACATGTTTTTGTTGATGTTGCTCATTCAATTACGTTTACCGATGTTGATATGCAAGAGATTGGTTCCGATTTTTATACTAGTAATTTGCATAGATTGGTTCTTTTGTCCACCTTCGATCGCGTTTTTGCATCATCCTGTTGTGTCTCGTGAGTATGGAAATGTGTTAGCTGTGGAAAGTGCTTGGATTGGGACATGGGATTATAGTGCTGAATTGGTGGTTCATGAGGCTTTGGAATTTGCGAATAGGTTTGAAGGAGGGATTGAAGGGATTAAGAAGAGGAATCATGAAGCTGTTGTTGAGGTGGGAAAGCATTTTTTCTGGGTTGTTGGATTCAATGGAATCATGAAGCTGTGAATAGCCTTTTTTTTTTTTCTGGGTTTGATATTATTGTTTTGTTTTCTTCTTTTTTTTCATTTATTTAAATCTTTTAATGTATATGTGGCTTTTTTTTTATTAAAAATTTACACACGTGACATCTTTGAAGTGCCACGTATGCATTGACTTGGTCAAAATTGGCCTGGGGGCCAAAACTGCAAAAGGGGTAAACTTAGGGGGGCTGATTTGTTGTTGTTTTTTATAGGGGGTCAAAATCGCAAGTTTGTGATACTTAGGGGTCCAAAACTGCAATTAAGCCTAAATGTAATGAATGGATTAGATTTGGTGTCAAACTAATTTTGACACCATGGTGCCATTTGATCATATATATAAGAAAACGACGGCTACTCGATGTTGATGACTGTGACAACAAGGTGGCATCGGCAACGAGGGCATGGACAACGACGACGACGGCTATGACATCGTGATTCACTTTCAGCCAAGCAACTCCACTTCAAATAGATTCGGGCCCCGTTTGGTTTGTGCTTATTTTGAGCTTATGAAAAATAGCTTACGTAAATAAATAAGCTTTTATTTTAATTTATAAGCTCTCACTAACGAAAATCGTATCTTCATAAACTGTTTTTTCATAAACTACCTTAAAAACTTATAAATAATTCATAAAAACTTATTTATTTGCATAAATTGTTTTATATAAACTCTAAAATAAGCTAATACAAACGCGCCCTTATACTCCATTTTTACTTTTTTATTTTTTAAACTTCATTGGTATGTAGACTGTTTCAACAGTGACATCAATTGAATCGGTTTCTCTCCTTCAATGATATAATAATTTGCGACAAAAAAATGGTCTTAAAACATCAAATTTTGTTGATCAATTATGGGTCGGGGTTTTGTAGAGTTTGAAAGATTTCAGACGGTTTCTCAGCTTTTGTTTTTTTCATCAAATTAATGTGTTAATGTATCGTCACCGGCATGAAAATCGACGTCGCCGCCGGAAAATTCATCTTCGTCTTTGCTTCCGATATCGCAATTGTTGTGCTTGTACCCTTCTTCTCCTACATTGCTATCGTTCCCGTTCTCTCTGTCTCCCTTTTTTTTTGTCACAATTTTTCTCTTTCTTTATTATACTTATTATTTACTTTAGATGTGTATAAGGTGTCAAAGTGTTGATTGGATGTGACCAAATGCAATAGTTTGGTCAAGTGACCTTCTAAGAATTACTCCAATAAGAGTATATAAACTAAAAACGCAATTGTGGAAAGCAACGTGAATTATTAAATCCTATTGTTCATACCTTTTCTCAAGTAAATATACAAACTAGTAGTTTACTTGAACGTCAAATTTTTTGATAAATTAAAAATTGACACCTCGTGAAGAAAATTATGCAAAATTTGATCTAATATTATATACACAAACTCACACACACATAACTAAAATTATAAATATACCTTCTAAATAAAATTAGATCAAAATTTGCCTACGTATACTAATTTAAGAACAAAATATATCAGCTAATTTTTATTTGAATTACTGATCAACCATTTATTTATTTATGAACAAATACAATACAATATATGACTATCACATTCACATAATCCCCCAAAACAAGAAAAAAAGACTGTCAAAGTCTTCAACGCTAAGTAGCTAAAAAAGAAAATAAAAGATGAAGAAAAGGACATTTCCATCATATCTCCTAAAAAATGTAACTAATATGTAAATTTGAACATCTTCATTTTCATTCACTCCTCAATCTTCTGTGAATTGTCTGACAATGAAAAAAATCTGAAACAACAATAATATAATTAATTAACAACTGATAGAACTTCACAATCACCGAATTCTATAAATAAATAAATAAATCAAGAAAATATATTAGAAAGAAAGAAAGAAAGAAAGAACAAAGAACATGAACTCCCTTACCACGTAAAAAAGATAGAAAACACAAGAGGTTGCGCCAATGGTTATCGTGATATCAGTTGGATCAATGATCTGCAGATTAGGTGGTTCATTAGATGGTGATGATGGTGGCGATACTCTTCGTGATGGTGATGATGGTGGCGATCCACTTCGTGATGGTGATGGTGGTGGTGATACTCTTGGTGATGGTGATGATGGTGCTTGGATCACTGGATTATATCCTTGTGGGTATGGTGGGATCACTGAACGATACTCTGGTGGTGGGATCACTTGATTAAGCCATGGTGGACGGATGAAACTCGAAGAAAAATTAGAATGGTATGGTGATCGAGACCAATATGGAGTAACAGAAAAATAGGGTGGTCGTAGTGGCGGTGGCCAATAAGGAGCAACAGCGTAATACGATGGTCGTAGTGGCTGTGATGAAGAAGATGGTACCATAGAATCATTTGGTGGCCGTGGTGGCAGCGACGGAAATGTTGGTAGAAATAGAATAGAATGATATGGTGGTCGTGGTGGCTGCGGTGAAGATGGTGCATTGGATTGTGATGGTAGTTCTGGTAAAGATTGCGTTCTTCTTCGCTGGAATGGAAATTTCCTTCGTCGCAATGAAGATTGTTGTGGCTGCAGTGAAGATTGTGGTGCATTAGAATCGGATGGTGGTGGTGGGTTCTTTGATGAAGATGGTGGTGCATTAGAATTAGATGGTGGTGGTGTCTCCGATGAAGGTGGTGGATTCTTTGATGAAGATGGTGGTGCATTACAATCGGATAGTTTTGGTGGTGGTGGAGGAGGTGGTGGTGGGTTCTTTGATGAAGATGGTGGTGCATTAGAATAGGATGGTGGCCGTGGTGGTGTGTCTAATGAAGGTAGTGGGTTCTTTGATGAAGATGGTGGTGCATTAGAATTAGATGGTGGTGGTGGTGTCTCCGATGAAGATGGTGGTGCATTAGAATTGGGTGGTTTTGGCGGTGGTGGAGGAGGTGGAGGAACGGGAGCCATAGTGACTTTGAATGAAAGGTTATAGTTTTATGCTATGCTTCAAAGAAAATGAATGTTATGCTGAAAGTATATTGAATGGTTAGTGACTTTATCTATATACAATAACTTGGTTCAGTATTTAAAACCTTCAGAAATAACTGTAACTAATTTGCATAACGGTATATTTCTAACTAATCAGTTAACAAAAGCTAACGATCCGAATAACTGACTAACAGAAATACCGTTATAATAACTGTCTCACGCTAGTGTTCATTAACCTTTTTATTTTTATTTTTTTAAAGGATTAAGATTCTTAATTTGGTTATGTAGTTTTATATTATTTATTTATTGATGAATAAAGAGTTTAGCTACTTATATAATGTACTGAATTTTAAAGGAAAAAAAAAAAAAACAAGTCCACTCCACTCGAGGAAAAAGTTTGATTTGGGTCTTATTTTGTTTCAAGCTTTAATTAAGAAAATTCCGCGTACGTAAGAGGACAATCTATTTGGCGCAGGAAGTGCTAATAGTCACAAAACTCATGCCTAACTTTATAAAATTATGCAAAGGATGGTGTCAAGCAGGAGTATTTGACATCTCCATGTTTGCTCGGACACATAGTGTTTGCTTGGAGTCATTCACATCTCCAAGTTTGCTCGGACACATAGTGTCGGCTAGGAGTCTTTTGACATCTCAATGCCCGGGCACAAAGCTATAGCTAAGAGTCTTTGACATCTCTGTGTTTTCTCGAGAATGAATTGTCGGGTAGGAGTGTCGTGTTAGTTTTTGCTCCTTAGTCGTATATGCTCCCTTCGTTTGCAGGATTTGAGGTCTGCTTGGTGGGTTGGATCTTTGTCCTTTTATACATAGATAATGGTGGTGTATCTTGTGGAAGAGACGCCTTATTTATTAATGCCCATGGATAAAATTTACCCTAGATTCTTTATGTTCGAAAGAAAAGAAATAAAATACAGCGAGAACTTATCTACGTAGAGATTGAATTTTGTTATCCATGTTGTCCTTGGGGTCGTGCCTCGGAGGAAGATTTTATTGAAATGAATTAGGATTTTGTAAAGTTTTGACCACAATCTTGAGTGACATTGCGGTCTCCTTAATCTCGGTACTTGAACCATTAAAAACTTTAATATTTCTGTGTGTTGGGTTTCTGTCCATCCTAAATTCTTTGAGTGATTCTATGTCGAGCCTAATCGGCTGTTGGTTGTCCGTGCGAGTCTTAAAAAATGGTCTTTTATCATCTGAGATTTCCCTAAGATGTGTTTCGTGCACAATCTTGACGAGTCTTGACGAGTGAACACTTCGGGGCAACTATATATTGGTGAAATTGTTGAGTGTGTTAAGTGTGTTAACTGCATGCCTCATGACCTTTCCCATTACTTTGACAAATTATGCCATGCTTGGGCATTCTCTAATCGGAGGAAGAGACAAAAGGTTGTGACTAAGATAATGTCCTTAAAGTCTTTCCCTTTGTTGAACTCGATGATGTTTACATCAATGGGTGGTAGCTCGATTGTGTCATTACATTTTCTTGCCTCTTTCTTTCGGAAGGTGGCTACATCTAGGTTTCTTTGCATCGTATAAAGGCATTGTCTGGCTCCGTTCAAGCCCACACATAGGGTGACTACCTCATTCTTGGAGTTATGGTATTTTATTTTTATGTGAATAGTAGAGGGAACAACCCCTAAATATGCCAATGAGGGTCTCCCCAGGATACAATTATAAATTGACTTGCACAGTACGACCAAAAACAAAACGCTTACGATTCTTTTCGAATTATCTTCCCCGAATGTGACAAATAGTTCGATAAACCCCCAAGGACGGGTTATAGAACTATTGTATCCATGTAAATTCGTACTTGTGTATAATGCCAAATTTTCCTTTTTTTTAGCCAACTTTATGAATATTTTTCATACATAATGTCACAAGAACTTCCTTCTTCAATCAAAATTATTTCGCGTTGTGGGGATTTTTTATTCCAATCCATTACAAGCATCTCTACAATCCTTGTGTTTGACTATCATTTTGGACGGTTCTTTTAGGAGTGGGAATCCTCTCATGATTGACTCGATGAATATACGCTTGCCATTCTGCTGCTCAGTTTCGCTGTTGCAACCTTCTTTTTCATTGTTTCTGACTGACTCAATGATTTTCCTCGAAGGATTGTCGTCGTGGAAAAGGAGCCTCTTTTTTCCTGGGAAGCTCACTGAGGTGGGGAGTTTTCGGAGTGAGTCTCTGCACTTCTTTTTTTCACCTATGCACTTTACTTCTTTTGTAAACCTCATAAGCTTAATTTCCTAATTACCTCTTCAATTGCACTCTTTAGTTGGAAACATTCATTGGTCTCATTCCCGGGTGACTAGTGAAACCAGAGGTATCTTGAATTATCAAGCTTTGAAACGTCTCTCGCGATAGGGGAATTCTCACCCTTTCCCTAAACTCAGTGTTTGCAAATTCTTGGAGAATTTATCCTTGTAGATGTTCAATGTGGTATACTCAAGTAACTGGCCACGATATTTGTTCTTGCTTTGAAATGTCTTTCAACACTTATTGTCTCCTCACTTTTTGGAAGACTTGTTCTTCTCGATCTCTTCAAGTATCAATTTTTCTTTGTAATTGATATAGGGTTAAGCTTTGACCAATAGCTTGCTCATATGATTTTCCTCTTCCAGGCCCAACTTCTTCTCGTCCATATAGTCCACCCCCAGGCATTTCCCAAAAATAAAACATATGATTTTGCCATTCGCTCCACAGACTTTGACGAGTTTGGATCTGCTCCAGTTTCCCACTTAATTAGTTTAATTGACGAGTGACACATGGCAAAATATGTTTCAATGGTCAAGATTAAAAAACGAAAATTAGTTTTCCATGTTCCTCTTCTTTTCGACAGGATTTTTTTTTTGTTGATGAAACAAAATTCTTCTTGTCCCATCCTATAACGTCGGCCCTTTCTCTCTCACGACCACCTCAAACCTCCCTCCCACTCTGACCACACCCGACTATTCACCTAATATCAAGCATCTCCTGAACGTAGTGTCCTCCAAGAAGCAATAAAGTTGTCCTCCAACCCCTTGTACTATGTCATACGACTCCCTTCAGCATGAGGACAACAATTTGCATTTTACAATTCCCTTGTCCTAATGGTAATTGAGATCCATATCCACGTGGTCGACATGTTCATCGGGGCCTCTGGTCCTATTGTAAGATTATAGTTTTGGGGGATTCTCGAGGGACCTAAATTGTCACAATTTGATATTTCATTCTTAAACGGTCCTTGATGGCGGCAAGGGTGAGTTTTACTAGGGGAGGGTGATTCTCGTCCATTGTGGAGGCAACGTGGATGGGGAGATTTCCTAGGCCTTCTAAGAGATAATGAAGTGTGCCTACTACCTCCTCTTGCTGGATCGTGCGGGGTAGAACCTCCATGACGGTGACGAGAGGGAAGTTTGGGAATCATGTCTTAAAATCCTTCTATTCCAGGTTTAACATCCACTACTGCGATTAGCGGAGTAACGTTTTGTTGGTTGCGTCGTCTGACCTCAATCTAAGATACATTTTCAATAGGGATTTTATAGTGATTTTATTCCACTAGAGTGAGGAGTGCATTTTGTTATTGTAATATGTTGAAAATATTCGCGAGCATATTGTCTGGATTTCAGTGCCACTGAATGTAGAATGAAGTGGACCGATGATTATGATTTTGCGTGTGATTTTGTTTTGTATGTTGTGATGAACGAAATGTGGTGGAACATGAGGAGGAAAAATTGTTGACACTTGAGGAATTTCTTGAGTATCTAGAGGTGGAAGGGTTTTCTCTTAGAAATTGTTGACGCTCAAGGACGCTGGCGCCAGTTCTTCGTGATCTTGAGAAAATATGACGACCCTACGATCTTCGTGAATCGGAGAAAAGACATTGTTTGTATTGCTTTCAAACAACGAAGAGATAACATGATATGTGCGGATTCTTGGAACAAGAACGAGTTTTGACCATTACAAATGTAGGAGAAAACTATTACGGTGGTGAATTGAGGAAATACGTAGACCAGCACGATGAGTAACCAATGGAAGTGCTTGTATGAGACGGTGTTTGATGCGATGAAAGCGGTTCTCTGGTGCAATGGATGAGATTCTTCGATGAAGGGAAATGAATCTACAAAACAGGTTAGCACTCTGACACTCAAGTCGATGAGGGAAATGTAGAAGAAAAGTGTGTGAAAAAGTGGTGAAAATATGATCATACCTAGGGTGTGGTGCGGAGCCACACTTATATAGCGGAGCACAACTGTAACTAACTCCGAGAAATCCGACGAGATATGCCAAGGACAGTTAAGAGATCATATATATGGATGATTCACATTGTACGAGATGAGCTCACGTATGGTGTAGCACATAAAATATCCTTTGTGGTTCTTTGAACGCCAAGGATTATGTGTTATTAAACTGTCAATGTATTCAGCCGGCGATGTTGGCCTAGGTCCAATCCAAAACAGATATTGATACCAAAGATGCATTCATTTTGCTTTTCGTATGTCCTTTGTAACGTATACCCCGACTCCAATGGAAGGCATATATAAAAACAAAAGTATAAATAATGAACTTAGAAGTTGAAGAATTAGAAGTTGTGAATTATCTATCAAAGAATCATAACAAATGAAAACTGCATCCCATAGATAAAATAAAAGCAAATAATGAAATTATATTACATAGGAGTAATATTTAAACGGGCGTTTTATCAAAAAAGAATTAAACTGGATAACGTGATAAATTTATGCCGTTACATGTTAAATTATTACCTATAAGGGCAAAAACACTTAAATAACGGAAACAATATTTATTTCAAAGAAGAAAGTATTAAATTCAGACTATTTTTTCTTTCAAAAAAAAAAAAATTCACACTATTTTTAAACCCGATCGATTCATATGGAGCATATTATGATTCATTGATTTTTATTAATTGATTCTTATTATTATTAGTATTATATATAAAATCCTATGCTATATATATTGAACTGTGCTCCTTTAGTTTTTCCATCGAATCATCACAATGTCTTCTCCGAGTCGTGTTCATCAGTTCCATACGTCACAATGTTTTTTCAAAGTCATCGTCGAGACAACCCTTAGAAAGAAAGAGATTGCAAGTGCATGTTAACCTTTTATTTAGTTTTCTACTTTAATATTTTTGGTCACAATCTTTTATTTTTTGTCACATACATAGCCTTTTTTTTTAGTGGACATGCGTAGCCACTTAAACAGTCATTTAATAATAGTAGTGCTATTGTTGGAGTAATAGTATAATGTTTTATTACTTAAATATTTACAATGTAACAGATGCTTCCTAGGAGTTTTGTGAAGAAATATGGGAAAGAATTATCAAACCCAGTAACCCTGGTTCTACCAAATGGTGATAAATGGGAAGTAAATTGCATAAAACTTGACCATGACGTGTGGTTTCAAAATGGTTGGGAAAATTTTGCAAAACACTATTCAATGAGTTATGGGCATTTTTTAGGTTTTAGATTTGAAACAAGGTCTCAATTTCAAGTAATGATATTTGACAAAAGCGCTTTGGAAATGGACTATTGGAGTATAAAAAGATCTAGAGATGAAGTCGAAAGAAACATTCATCATCATGAAGATGTTGAAAAGAGTGGTGATAAAGATGATTATATTGAGATTTCGGATGAGAGTGAAATGCTAAGATCTTCATCACCTCAACCTCAGAAAAGAGTGAAAACCAGTGATGGTCCATCTCAAAGGAAAAAAACTAAAGAAGGAAAAAATAAATGTGGATCAAAAAATCAAAGGAAAGTTATACTTTTCTCCTTCATTTTAACTATTCTCCTCCATCATAATGTTAAATTGATACTTGAATGCTGAAACTATTTTATTAACTATTTCAGGAGGTAATGAAGCTATAAATTGGAAAGAAGCACTACAAAATACTATAAAAGGAGAGCCATGAATTTTCATTTCGACAACCCCTATTTCATTCGTCCGTTGCATCCATCCTACCATGAACATATGGTACTAGTATCTATTAAATTTCATTATTTTTTATTTTCTTTTGATTTTGTATGTGCCTAAATAATATTTATTTGGGTTTGTGCCCAAACAAGTATGTCTCATGTTTCCTTATGTGTATTTTGTGTGATTCTTCACATGAAATATATATTCATAAGTAGCAACCAATGATTTCTCAAATCAAAGTTTGTTATAAACACATTGCACAAAAAGTTAATTTCATGTGAAGACAAAGAACCACATGAAAAATATCTTAAAAAATGCGCTTTAGTTTTGTCCTTTTTACAATTATATATCTCAATATAAGATGTTTCTTACCTTGGAATTATATATGTTTGAGGGATGTTATTTAAATATCAGCAAAAAGAAAATATTGAGTATCACTACAACATTTATCATGTAACGCTACGCCGCTTTTAAAGGACTCAAATATAGGATGTTTCGAACTTGTGCTTGTCAGTCTTCCATGTCGTGTAGCGTATAAAAAGAAAATAAGAAAAAATGATGTTTCCATCATTTCTCCAAAAATTATATATTAATTAAATGAAAACAATGCATTCCCTCTCCCACGTAAAAAATTATATATTAATTAAATTAAAATAACAATAAAAAAAAATGCATCCCCTCTCCCACGTTCTCCTTCATCTCACATCTCTAGCCAGAAACTCATAGTAGATTGCATGCACTCATTCAACAAGGGCATATTCATTACATGAAAACACATCAATATCCTATTGATATTCATCCACTCTAACTACCACATCATTTCCAGGATCCTGAGTCACGAGGTGCAAAATTTTAACTATACAATTTTGAGTGCAAACACAAATTAGTCCCCAACTTTTTAGGCGGTCTCAAATAGGTTCCTTGAATTATAAATATTTTGAAAAGGTTTCCGACTCAATTAAATTATCAAGTTGGTTCGTATATTTAACAACTTACTATCAATTAAGTTCTTATATCTTAACAATATACTATAAATTTATTCTTATATATTAAACAAATTACTATCAATTTAATTTCTAACATACTATTAGAAAGACTAATATAAGTGAAATTTGACAGAAAAATGAATCTGTCTAAAATACTTAAGTCTTCGAGATCTATTTAAAAATGTTCTGCAAAGCCGAATACTGGTAGAGAGATGAGTAGTTCAACTCGTTTGAGTTAAAGAAAAAAGAGTTAAAGGTTTTAACCTAAAACAGAGGAGCATATATTAATTTATCAAATTTATTAATAACATTTGTCATTTAAAAGATGGAAAAAAATGTGCAGATTAGTTTTGTGGTTTAACTAAAATAAATAAATATTTACGTGTCACTATATTAGTTATTAAGTTATATTCTTTACTTATGTCTGCCTGACTTTAGATTTAGATGATTCAAGCATTAGAGGATTGCTATTTTAAATTAATAGCTAAAAGACAAAAGCTACTATAAAAAGTAAAACGTAAGAGGCAAGTTGATCTAAAAGCCCCATGCCTCAACCTCCCGTAAAAACACAAGAAACGCAAAAAGTTACTTTGAAACACTGACTTTGAAGCGTAGAAAGTAGGAGAGCCGGTTGATTGGTGCAAATTAAATAACTGAGGGTGTGCAATGTAGTAGTAAATCTGAGTAATAGGGGTAAGATATGCACACCCTCACCAAGGAGTAGCTCCCCTATCAGTAAAACCTTTAAACACCATTATCTCTATATAGATAGTGTGAGGGCCGGTATATGAAAAATAGAGGGATGAGAAACTTCCTGGGCTACGACTACAAATCAAGGGGGGTGGAATATTGGAAATTAGTCGGACAAAATCATGGAGGGTAGGGTATATGAAAATAATGAAAACACAGTGCACATAAGAGAAGGGAGGGTAGAGATGTGGAAGATGAACAATTGCCGTTGTTTTCAATTTTTGTTTTTAATTTAGTTTTAATTAAATTAAATAAGTTAAGTATGACATGGCAAAATTATAGATTTTGATTGAATGGTTGTGTATACATGGTATACATTGTCGGTGCATATCCTTTAATTCCTTTAAGAAATCATATTTGAGGCAAGTTAAACACTAATTGAAGCATGATATTTTAATGTTGGTATCTAAGTGAATGCTTAATAGGAAAAATAAAATCACTATTTTATTGATGATGTGGAATTAAAGGGTTGAGAGGGTGACACTTAAGAAGAGTGGTTTATAACAAGTTGGGTGTTTTTTTGTCAAAAAAACAAGTTGGGTGTTTGTACATTATTAAAATTAATATTACGATAAGATAAGTGTAGAACCCCTAAAAAAATATTAATTAGGAAGTGAAGTTTTTAATTTTGTCTTGAATCAATAGTCGATTAAATAATAAGAAAATATGAGAGCTAGAGAGAGGGCGACGGTTCTAGGTTTCACCGAGAACCACTGCGCCAGCACTCCTTTTCGCTGGAGGTGAGGTACTATGGGTGGGGAGGGATTCCAGCCAGGGTGGCACAAAATTGGGGGGGGGGGGGGGGGGGGGTCAAAGGGAGTGTACCGATGTGAGACCTAGACGTTAGAAAGAGTTTCGACCGGAGGCACATGGACAGGACAGGTCAAGGGGCATCAATAGACATGGAGGAGTAGGGTTAGGTCAGAGTTTCAATGGAGGTTATCGTCTTTTCAACGATTATTGTGATTCTAAGCGAGAATTAGGGTTTCGGCACGGAGCATCGTTTCCTAAGGATTATGATCATGTTTTTCCTAGGTTGTCATCATGTAGTTTCATGGTGTGGGGGGTTTGGAACGGTCCCGAAGTCCATGTAGAGGTGGAAGGAAGTTGGAGGACAGGCGAGAGCGATCACGTACATGGAAGGAGCAACCTTCCTCTGTTAATGTCACACATACAGGTGTAGAAGCTAATCCAACACAGCAGGACCAAAATGATAACAGCAAAGTACGGAACACAACAACTACAGTAAGCTTTCACGCTCAGTAAAACAAAAATTATAACAGTAGTTATAATGTTCTTGTTGGATATTTGGTTGTTGGCTTCATGTTTTCTAAAATCAAATATACAAGCAAGATGTGCGTCTTCAGAAGTTGATTCTCAGAAGCTGAACAGTACCTCAGAAGCTGGGTCTTCAGAAGCTGAACAGTACTTCAGAAGCTGGGTCTTCAGAAGCTGAACAGTACTTCAGACGCTGAACCTTCAGAAGTTGATGTTCAGACGCTAAACAGTACTTCAGACGCGGAACAATACTTCAGACGCTGACCTTCAGAAGCTGAAATGTTCAGACGCAGAACTTCAGACGCAGACCTTCAGAAGTACCTTCAGAAGCTGGTTTTTCTGTGTTCTGTTTTTGTGCCTTGGAGCTGTTAATTTTCTCACATAATCTTTTATGGATTTAATTAAAGAATTCTCCAAGCTGCGTTTCTAGAAGGAAGAGTATTTTGCATGAAGATATTTGTTGAAGATTGGTTTCTTTTATTTGTGAATATATTTTCAAAGTAATCTTTGGAAAATATATTTCTGAAGAATAATTGCTTCTATATGTTTCTAAAGAATTTTGGAAATATATCTTTGAAGATTATTTGGTTCAGGTATTATGTTGCTGCTGAAGGATATATATAGAAGACGCTGCTATTGAAGAAACTTAACTCAACCAAAGTTATCATTGACAGATTATTATTAGGTTCTGAGTTTGTGAGCTTTGTGCTCTGTTTCTGTACACCACTCAATTGTTAGAGTTGGTTTGTTTTATTGAGTTGTGATCACTTGAAGCTTTTAAGCAAAAGTGATTGTTTATGTTTTGAAGAGTGTCTTCATCTTTGATTGTTTAGAGTTTAAAATCACTGGGGCAGTGATTGATTGAGTAGGATGTAAGAGGGGTCTTATATCTAGGAGTTCCTAGGTAGAAATACCACGAGAAGTGATTAAGTGAGAAGGCTGTGAAACAGGGGTTATTCACATAGGACTTTGAATTGAGACTATTATAGTGGATTTCCTTCCTGGCTTGGTAGCCTCCAGACGTAGGTGTGTTTGTCACCGAACTGGGTTAACAAATAACCTGTGTTTTTACTTTCTGTCAATTTTTATTTCTGCTTCTGAACTACTGTTTTGCGCACTCTGTTCTACTCTGTTTTACGGTTCAGAATCAGATCCTGCCAGGAATTTCAATTGGTATCAGAGCAGGCACCCTGCTTGTTATAGGGTGAGCTCCGGGGAAGTTATTTTCTGGCATAATGGAGAAAGAAGGAGGATTTGTGAACAGACCACCTCAGTTGGATGGTTCCAACTATGAATATTGGAAATCACGCATGAGTGCTTTCCTTAAATCCATAGATAGTAAGACCTGGAAAGCAGTTCTGAATGGTTGGGAACATCCTGTTGTGCTTGACAAAGATGGGAAGAAGATAGCTGATCTGAAACCAGAAGAAGTGTGGTCTTAGGAAGAAGATGAATTAGCTCTTGGAAACTCCAAAGCCTTGAATGATATATTCAATGGAGTGGACAAGAATATGTTCAGACTGATCAAGCAGTGCACTGTAGCTAAGGATGTCTGGGAGATTCTCAAGACTACTCATGAAGGTACATCCAAGGTAAAACTGTCCAGACTTCAACTTCTCACCACCAAATTTGAAAATCTCAAAATGTTGGAGGATGAGAACATACAAGATATTTACATGAATGTCCTAGACATGGCTAACTCATTTGATTCACTTGGAGAAAGAGTGTCCGATGAGAAACTTGTGAGAAAAATTCTCAGATCTCTACCTAAGAGATTTGATATGAAAGTGACTGCCATTGAGGAAGCACAAGACATCTCCAGTATGAAGGTCGAGGAATTGATAGGATCCTTACAGAATTTTGAGATAGCCTTCAACAACAGAACTGACAAAAAGGGAAAAGGTGTTTGTTGGATATTTGGTTGTTGGCTTCATGTTTGCTAAAATCAAAGATACAAGCAATGTGCGTCTTCAGAAGCAGAAACAGTACTTCAGAAGCTGAACGTCAGAAGCTGGACCTTCAGACGCACTGTTCAGACGCTGACCTTCAGAAGCACTGTTCATCAAAAGCTGGGCTTCAGAAGCACTGTTTATCAGAAGCTGAACCTTCAGAAGCTGCATTTCAAAAGCACGTTCAGAAACTGGTTTTCTGTGTGCAGAAGCTGCGTAGTTTCTTGTGTCTTGGAGCTTTTTTATTTTCTCACATTATCTTTTGAAGATTTGATTGAAGAATTCTCCAAGCTACGTTTCTAGAAGAAAGAATTTTTGCGTGAAGATCTTTATTGAAGATTGGATTCTTTTATTTATGAATATATTTTCAAAGGAATCTTTGGAAAATATATTTCTGAAATATAATTGCTTCTATTTGCTTCTAAAAGAATTCTGGAAATATATTGAAATTCTGGCCAGGCAAAACTAAGAGAATACCAGGTTCTGAACCAGACAGGTTCTGAACAATATGCAGGGCACAATAGATCGCAAAACAGAGCACAAGTAAACACAATACAAGAGCAGAAAATAAAGTGCAGGAAAGCTAAAGAACACACAAGGTTTGTTAACCCAGTTCGGAGTAAACACCTCCTACTCTGGGGGATACCAATCCAGGAAGGAAATCCACTATTGGATTTAATCCTTAAGACTCAGACACTGACTCCCAGTTCTTATCCCAAGCAATTAACCTCCACCAAGTAAGACTTCTACCCAACTCTGAGTAATAGAATCCACTATCTTCCTATTCAAGTAACTAAACCCAGTTACTGAAACCCTTAATCAAAGACACACTGTTTTTCAGAAAACTTCAAAAACACAAAGACTTCATTCGTACCTAAAGGCTTAGAATGAATCACAACTCTATAAAACTCTAAACCAACTCAAAACATATGAGTGGTGCACAATAAACTCTAAGTTAAAACACAGACTCAATTTTCTGATTTTCTAACTCTCTAAATCGTGAGTCTTCAATAGCCAAGCTCCTCCTTTTATAATCTTCAGCAAGCCTCTTAATTATGCTCCAAATCTTCTGAATTGATTTGTTACTGGAATAAGATTGTTCAATAAAGTAACAAATAAAACTGCATCAAATCTTTGAAAGATTTAAAACAGAAAATATGAATTTTCATAACTTTGAACCAAATCTTCAAAGATATCTTCTCCAATTAAACCAGCCTTCTAGAAGCAATTATACAAAGATAATTCCTTGCTAAATCTCCCAAGATACGCGCAAAAACAATCCAGCAAACCCAGCTTCTGATGTGGTCAACAGAAGTCAACGCTGGCTTCAGAACCTGAAACTGCTACTGAACTGCTACAGTGCTTCTGAAGAGCATTTCAGCTTCTGATGTAGATTTCAGCTTCTAAACGGCTTCAAATGAGAAAACTTGTAACTGAAGAAATGTCCAACATAAGGAAATGCTTCTATACCATACTTTGGTTTTTGCCAAACAATGTAGCCAACACCAAAAGACTCAACAAACTCCCCCTTTGGCAAATTTTTTGGCTAAAACCATCCAAGTTCTTCAATCTCCCTTATGATCAACTCAGCAATGAAGAACTCTACACTGATCAATCATAACATAGTAATTAGCAGCGGATTCATTTATGACTATCTTGAGAAACACAAACCAGCTTCAGTTCATATCAGCTACTGAAGCACACATAACCTACTGATCAACTCTTGATCATCACAAACAAGGTATCAGAGCTACTCCAAGGTATCAGAGCTACTGATCAACTCCTGATCATCACACACACTCCCCCTGCAACTCAGCATACACTCAGCATACATCAAACTCCCCCTTACTTCTGAATTTATGGTATCAGAGCATATCAGAGTCAACACTTCAGGAGCTGAACACAATTGTTCTTCATACCTCAGGATCACAGAAACACTCAGGACTACTACAATAATCTTTGTACTCCCCCTGTGACACATACTCCCCCTCAATAACATCTTGACAGCTCTTGTTGCATTGGTTCTGAATACTGTGCTTCACACACAACTTCTGAATAACACTGAAAGTTGAATTAGAACTAATTCTCTGAGCAGCAACACTTGGTATTAGAGCCAACACATTACATAAGATTTTCTCCCCCTTTTTAGACACAAAATTCTGACACCTCTCAGACTTCAAATAGGGAATAAAATCAAAACAGGTAACATAGATCC
The DNA here is from genome assembly GCA_018208015.1 of Medicago ruthenica. Taxonomy (NCBI): domain Eukaryota; kingdom Viridiplantae; phylum Streptophyta; class Magnoliopsida; order Fabales; family Fabaceae; genus Medicago; species Medicago ruthenica. The sequence goes on along the minus strand of CM031375.1, from coordinate 56,509,805 downwards.
TTGAAGACATATCAGATTCAAACTCAGGTTCAGGATCACACTTAGCAAAGGCACAACTGGCAGGTACTCTAGCTTCCTCACATCCAGTTTGCAGTAATTGCTATAACTCTTCATGTAAACACACACCTAACTTGCTCCTTAAGTTTTCAAATTGTTTAGCATCCAAGGCCTTTGTGAAAATGTCAGCAATTTGTTCTTCAGTAGCTACATGTTCCAGCTGAACAATCTTGTCCTCCACAAGGTTTCTGATAAAATGATGTCTGATGTCTATGTGTTTGGTTCTGCTGTGCTGAATTGGATTCTTAGAGATGTTGATGGCACTCAAATTGTCACAAAACAATGTCATAGTTCTTTGTTCAATGTTGTACTCCTCCAGCATCTGCTTCATCCACACCAATTGTGAGCAACTACTCCCAGCAGCAATGTACTCAGCTTCAGCAGTTGACAATGACACACAGTTTTGCTTCTTGCTAAACCATGAAATTAAGTTATTTCCCAAAAAGAAACAACCTCCTGAGGTGCTCTTCCTGTCATCAGCACTTCCAGCCCAGTCAGCATCACAATATCCCATCAGTTCAGAACTTGACCTATGTGAGTACATGATTCCATAGTCACTTGTGTTGTTCACATACTTCAGGATCCTTTTAACTTGTGTCAGATGACTCATCTTAGGATCAGCTTGATATCTTGCACAAACTCCAACAGCATAAGTGATATCAGGTCTGCTTGCAGTTAAATACAATAAGCTTCCTATCATGCTTCTGTACTGACTTTGGTCTACTGAAACTCCATGTTCATCCTTAGTTAACTTCAGGTGAGTAGCAGCTGGTGTCCTCTTGTGAGCAGCAGATTCCATTCCAAACTTCTTCACTATGTTCTTGGCATACTTACTTTGAGAAATGAAGATTGTATCTTCCATTTGTTTGACTTGTAACCCAAGAAAGTATGTCAGTTCACCAACTAAGCTCATTTCAAATTCTGACTGCATCTGCTGAACAAACAGTTTGACCATCTTCTGAGACATCCCTCCAAACACTATATCATCCACATAAATCTGAGCAATCATCAGATTCCCATTTTCATCTTTCACAAACAAAGTCTTATCAGAACCTCCTTTTCTGTAACCTTGAGCCACAAGAAACTGAGTCAGTCTGTCATACCATGCTCTTGGTGCTTGCTTCAATCCATATAAGGCCTTCTTTAACTTGTACACATGTTCTGGAAACTTAGGATCCACAAACCCCTTAGGCTGTTCTACATACACTTCCTCTTGCAGATATCCATTCAAAAATGCACTCTTCACATCCATCTGAAATAGCTTGAACTTGAGAATGCAGGATACACCCAACAGTAGTCTTATGGACTCTAGTCTGGCCACAGGTGCAAAGGTTTCATCAAAATCAAGTCCCTCAACTTGAGTATAGCCTTGAGCAACCAACCTTGCTTTGTTTCTGACTACAGTACCATTTTCATCTGTTTTATTCTTGAATATCCACTTAGTGCCAATCACATTCAACCCTTCAGGTCTTGGAACCAAATCCCATACTTCACTCCTTTTGAACTGATTCAACTCATCTTGCATTGCTTCAATCCAAAATTCATCAGTTAGGGCTTCTTTCACATTTTTAGGCTCAACCTTTGACACAAAACATGAATCAGTAGCAGCAGCATCTGATCTTCTGGTTCTGACACCTTGATCTAAGCTTCCAATGATCAAGTCTTTAGGATGATCCTTCTGAACTCTAATTGATGGCCCTTTACCATTAGGAGCTTGGACTTGTTGATCTTCTGCTTCTTCAGACTCTGAATGCTTTTCTGCTTCTGAAGTTTGTTCTTCTGAAGCTTCAGACTCTGGAACAACTTCAGGCTCACTTCTATCTTTCTCAGCAGTCAGATCATCAATTACCACATTAATGGACTCCATCACAACCTTGGTTCTGGAATTAAACACCCTGTAAGCTCTGCTGTTCACTGAATAACCCAGGAATATGCCCTCATCAGACTTAGGATCCAGCTTTCTCCTATTTTCTCTATCAGCCAAAATATAGCATCTGCTCCCAAAAACATGGAAGTATTTGACTGTAGGCTTTCTCCCTTTCCACAATTCATACAGAGTTGATGTAGTACCCTTCTTCAAAGTGACTCTGTTGTGAATATAACAGGCAGTATTCATTGCTTCAGCCCAGAACATATATGGCAGCTTCTTTGCATGCAGCATAACTCTTGCACATTCTGCTAATGTCCTATTCTTCCTCTCAACTACACCATTTTGCTGAGGTGTGATAGGTGCAGAAAACTCATGCTTTATACCTTCAGAAGCACAGAATTCTGAAAAACTCTTGTTTTCAAATTCTTTGCCATGGTCACTTCTGATTCTGACTATGCCACAGTCTTTTTCTCTTTGTAGTTGAATGCATAAGTCTTTAAATACTTCAAAAGTATCAGACTTCTCTCTAACAAAGTTGATCCATGTGAATCTTGAGTAGTCATCTACCATTACAAAAGCATACCTCTTTCCTCCAATACTCTCTACTTGCATAGGCCCCATTAAATCCATATGAACAAGTTCTAGTACTTTGGTAGTTACCTGGTGAACTAATCTGGGATGAGACTTTCTTGTTTGTTTTCCAATCTGACAATCACCACAAACACTGTCCTCATTGATCTTTAGATTAGGCACACCTCTGATAGCTTCAGTATTTAGGATTTTCTTCATGCCTTTCAAGTGCAAATGTCCTAGTTTCTGGTGCCAGAGCTTGACTTCTTCCTCTGAGCTCATAAGACAAGAAGTCAGACTTCTTTCTTCTTCAGAAACCCACAAATAACAGTTGTCTTTGGATCTGCAGCCCCTCATCTGAGTTTTACCATCCTGATCAGTAACAATACACTCTTGCTTGTTGAAATTAACTTTCAATTCTTGATCACAAAGTTGGCTAATACTGATCAGATTAGAGGTTAATCCTTCCACCAGTAGCACATCATTAAGTCTGGGCAAACCTTCTCTGATCAAATCTCCAATACCCAGAATCTGACCTTTTACACCATCTCCAAATGTCACATAGCTTTTGGAATATGATCTGATATTGCTCAACAGCTCCTTCACACCAGTCATGTGCCTTGAACACCCACTATCAAAGTACCAGTCTTCTTTTGAGGTGGCTCTCAGTGAAGTATGAGCAATCAGGCCTACATTCTGAACTTTGGGCTTCCACACCTTCTGAACATTCTGTCTGACAGCAGCTGGTTCAACTCTTCTATACTGAAAATGTTCAGGATAGCCATAAAGTTTGAAGCAGAATGGTTTGATATGCCCTTTCTTTCCACAATGATGACAGACCCATGGATGATTCCTCCTCCTTCTGTTTCTGAAAGATTTCTGGGGTTGCTTCTGAGGTAGCATCTGAACATGCTTCTGACCTTGCATCTGAACATACTTCTGACCTTGCATCTGAGGTCTCTTCTGAGCTTGCATCTGGGATTGTTTCTGAGGTCTCATCAGAGATGCTCCAATCATAGGATTATCAGTTTTAGTGGCAGGAACAAACTCTTTAACAAGAATCTTCTGTTTGGAGTTCTGAGTCTGATCATCAAAGCCTAATCCAGTTTTTCCTTGTTGCTGAGCACCCAAAATTTCATCCAACACATTAGTAGCAGTATTCATCATTCTAACCTGCTTTTTCATATGTTCAAGTTGGGAATTTAACTGGTTCACTTCTTCTTTCAAATCTGAATTCTGCACAAGTAGTTCTCCCTTTTCAGCCTCCAGTTGAAAAATAGTCTCTTTCTGATCCAGCACTTGTTTGCAAACCTCAGCACTTCTGGTATACAGCTTCCTGTAGTTGTCAGCTAGTTCATCATATGAAGTTTTAACAGCTTCAGACACAGATGAACCTTCAGACTCTGAGTCAGACTCTGAAAAAGTCTCAGACTCTAAAGCAGGTTTCTTCTTCAAGATAGCTCCTGACCTCACTACCAGACCAGTATCACACATACCAGATTCACTATCATTATCTTCTTCAGAACCATCATCAGACCATGACACAGCTAGGCTTTTCTTCTGCTTCTTAAGAAAAGTAGGACACTCAGTTTTGATATGTCCATAACCTTCACATTCATAGCACTGCACACCTTTGGCTTGGTTACTTTTCTCCTCAGATTTGGTCTTCTTCTCATCAGTTTGTTGCTTTTTGTTATTGAATCTGAAGTTCTGACCTTTGGCTTTGGCTTTTCTGTTAACATTCTTCAGAATCTTGTTGAATTGTTTTCCCAGCAACACAAGAGCTTCTGATAAGTCATCCTCTTCAGACTCTTGTTGATCATCAGCTTCAGTATTCACAGTAAAGGCTATACCTTTCCCTTTCTTATCAGGCTGTTTGCAGAATGCAGTCTCAAAATTTAACAAAGAACCAATGAGCTCTTCAACCTTCATAGCAGAAATATCATGAGCCTCCTCAATAGCAGTGACCTTCATGTCAAATCTTCTGGGCAGGGACCTGAGGATTTTTCTCACCAACTTCTCATCAGACATCTTCTCCCCAAGTGAATCAAAAGAATTTGCCATGTCCAGCACATTCATGTAAAAATCCTGAATGGATTCATCTTCCTTCATCTTCAAGTTCTCAAACTTAGTGGTTAGCAACTGCAATCTGGACATCTTCACCTTAGAAGTTCCTTCATGAGTGGTCTTCAGTATTTCCCAAGCATCCTTAGCCACGGTACATTGTTTGATAAGTCTGAACATGTTCTGATCAACACCATTAAAGATAGCATTCAAAGCTTTTGAATTTCCCAGTGACAGATCATCTTCAGCTTTGGTCCATTCCTCCTCAGGCTTCAGAACCTCAGTCTTGTTACCATCTTTGTCTGTATACACAGGATGATCCCATCCTTTAATCACAGCTTTCCAAGTCCTGCTGTCAATAGATTTTAAGAAGGCACACATCCTAGATTTCCAATACTCATAGTTTGTGCCATCTAATAGGGGTGGTCTATTGACATAGCCTCCTTCTCTATCCATGCTTGCCAGAAATTAATCCTCTGGATCTCACCCAAATTACAGGCAGGGTGCCTGCTCTGATGCCAATTGAAATTCTGGCCAGGCAAAACTAAGAGAATACCAGGTTCTGAACCAGACAGGTTCTGAACAATATGCAGGGCACAATAGATCGCAAAACAGAGCACAAGTAAACACAATACAAGAGCAGAAAATAAAGTGCAGGAAAGCTAAAGAACACACAAGGTTTGTTAACCCAGTTCGGAGTAAACACCTCCTACTCTGGGGGATACCAATCCAGGAAGGAAATCCACTATTGGATTTAATCCTTAAGACTCAGACACTGACTCCCAGTTCTTATCCCAAGCAATTAACCTCCACCAAGTAAGACTTCTACCCAACTCTGAGTAATAGAATCCACTATCTTCCTATTCAAGTAACTAAACCCAGTTACTGAAACCCTTAATCAAAGACACACTGTTTTTCAGAAAACTTCAAAAACACAAAGACTTCATTCGTACCTAAAGGCTTAGAATGAATCACAACTCTATAAAACTCTAAACCAACTCAAAACATATGAGTGGTGCACAATAAACTCTAAGTTAAAACACAGACTCAATTTTCTGATTTTCTAACTCTCTAAATCGTGAGTCTTCAATAGCCAAGCTCCTCCTTTTATAATCTTCAGCAAGCCTCTTAATTATGCTCCAAATCTTCTGAATTGATTTGTTACTGGAATAAGATTGTTCAATAAAGTAACAAATAAAACTGCATCAAATCTTTGAAAGATTTAAAACAGAAAATATGAATTTTCATAACTTTGAACCAAATCTTCAAAGATATCTTCTCCAATTAAACCAGCCTTCTAGAAGCAATTATACAAAGATAATTCCTTGCTAAATCTCCCAAGATACGCGCAAAAACAATCCAGCAAACCCAGCTTCTGATGTGGTCAACAGAAGTCAATGCTGGCTTCAGAACCTGAAACTGCTACTGAACTGCTACAGTGCTTCTGAAGAGCATTTCAGCTTCTGATGTAGATTTCAGCTTCTAAACGGCTTCAAATGAGAAAACTTGTAACTGAAGAAATGTCCAACATAAGGAAATGCTTCTATACCATACTTTGGTTTTTGCCAAACAATGTAGCCAACACCAAAAGACTCAACATATATCTTTGAAGGATTTGGTTCAAGAATTATGTTGATGCTGAAGCTATAAATAGAGGACGCTGCTATTGAAGAAACTAATTAAAAACAGAAGTCATTATAGAGAGAGTCTTAGTTTTTGAGTCTGTAAGCTTTGTGCTGTGTTTTCTGCACACCACTCATCTGTTAGAGTTGGTTTAGTTTTTTTATTGAGTCGTAATTCACTTAAAGCTTTTAAGCAAAAGTGACTTTGATGTTTTGAAGTGTGACTTCATCCTTGTTTGTTTACAGTTTACAATCACTGGGGCAGTGATTGCTTGAGTAGGAAGTAAGAGGGGTTCTTATATCTAGGAGTTCCTAGGTAGAAATCTATACGGGTAGTGATTAAGTGAGAAGACTGAGAGACAGGGGTTGTTGTCATAGGTCTTTGAATTGATACTATTTAGTGGATTTCCTTCCTGACTTGGTAGCCTCTAGACGTATGTGTGTTTGTCACCGAACTGGGTTAACAAATCAACTGTGCCTTTTAATTTCAGTCTGTTTTGTTTCTGTTTCTGAACCACTGTTACTCTGTTACACTCTGTTTTACTACACCAGAAGTTGTACTCTGTTTTACGGTTCAGTAACAGGTCCTGCCAGGAATTTCAATTGCCATCAGAGCAGGCACCCTGCCTGTTTTTAGGGTGAGCTCCAGGGAAGATATTTCTCTGGCATAATGGAGAAAGAAGGAGGATTTGTGAATAGACCACCTCTGTTGGATGGTTCCAACTATCATTATTGGAAATCATGCATGAGTGCTTTCCTTAAATCAATAGATAGCAAAACCTGGAAAGCAGTTCTAAAAGGTTGGGAACATCCTGTTGTGACTTACAAAGAGGGTAAGAAGACAACTGAATTAAAACCAGAGGAAGATTGGTCCAAGGTTGAAGATGAATTAGCTCTTGGAAACTCCAAAGCTTTGAATGCTATATTCAATAGAGTTGACAAGAATATGTTCAGACTGATCAAGCAGTGTACTGTGGCTAAGGATGCTTGGGAGATTCTGAAAACTACTCATGAAGGCACTTCCAAGGTAAAATTGTCCAGACTTCAGCTTCTCACCACCAAGTTTGAAAATCTCAGAATGTTGGAGGATGAGAACATACAAAATTTTTATATGATTGTTCTGGACATGGCCAACTCATTTGAGTCTCTTGGAGAAAGAATATCTGATGAGAAACTTGTGAGAAAGATCCTCAGATCCCTACCTAAGAGATTTGATATGAAGGTAACTGCCATTGAGGAAGCACATGACATCTCCAGTATGAAGGTTGAGGAATTGATAGGATCTCTTCAGAATTTTGAAATAGCAAGAACTGATAAGAAGGGGAAAGGTGTTGCTTTTGTAGCAGATGCTGATACTGTGGATGATGAAAGAACTTCAGAAGCTCTTGTGATGCTGAGTAAACAATTTAAGAAGTTTCTGAACCAGAAGACAAGAACTGATGAGAAAGACAATCAATCCAAAGGAGTCCAGCGTCATGAGTGTGAAGGATATGGCCACATCAGGACAGAATGTGCCACATACCTCAAGAAACAGAAGAAAAGTTTGGCTCAGAAGGAGAAGAGAATGAGTCTGCTAAGCATGTTGCTGCCTTTACTGGTAGATGCATGTCTAATACTAAAGTTATGGTTTCAGAAGCACTATCAGTGTCTGAAGCACCATCAGAGTTTGAAGCTTCATCAGAGTCTGAAGCCAGTGATGAAGAATTGTCTTTTGAAGAACCAGTTGCCTCTTATGAAGAACTATACCTCAGAAATGAAGAATTTTGCAAGTCATTAGAAATTCAGAAGAGAACTATTAGTCAACTTCAGTCTGAAAGAAGTGAACACTTAGAGAAAATCTCTGATCTCAAAGATGTGGTAACCCAGCTGAACTCCCAACTTGAAAATATGAAGAAGCAAGTCAGAATGGTAAACACTGGTACTGATGTGTTAGAAGAGATTTTGGAGAGTCAGAACCAAGGGAAACCAAATGGAATTGGGTTTAATGATAAGACCTTGAACAAACAGCAAAATCCAGTTAAAAGGTTCTTTGCAGCTGTTAAACCATGTGATCCAATGATGAATAAACCTAAGTTGGAACACCAGAACCAACCTCAGGGATCTAAGAGCAAGAAGACATCTCATCCTTAGGTATGTCATTATTGTGGTAAAAAGGGGCACATAAAGCCATTCTGTTACAAGCTGCATGGATACCCCAAGCACTTTCAGGAAAGAAAATCTGCACCTGTTGTAATCAATGTCAAGAAGGTATGGAGACCAAAATGTGAAAGTATTGACAAGAATAGGAAAGGAAAGGTTGTTGCTGCTGCCGGCCGGCCTACCCCTGTTGCTAAGAAGAGTGTTGTTGTTGGACCATCTAAATTCTGGAGCAAGGTAGTGGTTCCTGTCCCAAAGAAGAAGGCAGTAATAAGAAAGGAAGCGGATCCTAGTAAGTCTGAGGATCATGTTGAGCAAGATATTCAAGACATCATGCCCTATGTTCAGTGTGCTGAGGATGATGAAGATTGTTGGATATTTGGTTGTTGGCTACATGTTTTGCTAATATCAAATGTACAAGCAGTTCGTCTTCAGAAGCTGATATCTCAATTGTATGTCTTCAGAAGCTGGGTCAGAAGCTGGGTCTTCAGAAGCTTGAACAGTACTTCAGACGCACTGTTCAGAAGCTGACCTTCAGACGCACTGTTCAGACGCTGACTTTCGTTGACCTTCAGAAGTTGCATTTCAGAAGCATGTTTTCTGCGTTCATTCTTGTGGCTTGGTTATGTTAATTCTCTCACAGTATCTTTCGAAGATTTGATTGAAGATTTATCCAAGCTGATGTTTCTAGAAGGCAGATTAATTCGCGTGAAGTTATTGATTGAAGATTTGTTTCTTTTATTTAACATAATATTTTCAAAGCAATCTATGGAAAATATATTTCTAAAATATATTTGCTTCTATGAGCATCTAAAGAATTTTAGAACAATATCTGTTGAAGATTATTTTGTTCAGAATTATGTGCTGCTGAAGACTATATAAGGAGGACGCTGCTATTGAAGAAGTGAAAAAAAACATCAAAACAGAAGTTATAGAGAGAGTCTTAGGTTTTGAGTCTGTAAGCTTTATGCTTTATTTCTGTGCACCACTCAAGTGTTAGAGTTGGTTGTTTTGTTATTGAGTTGTATTCACTTAAAGCTTTTAAGCAAAAGTGATGTTTTTGTGTTTTTGAAGAGTATCTTCATACTTGAATTGTCTTAGAGTTTTAAGATCACTGGGGCAGTGATTACTTGAGTAGGAAGTAAGCGGGATCTTATATCTAGGAGTTCCTAGGTAGAAATCTATACGGGTAGTGATTAAGTGATAAGGCTGTGAAACAGGGGCTGTTGTCATGAGTCTTTGAATTGATACTATTTAGTGGATTTCCTTCCTCGCTTGGTAGCCTCCAGACGTAGGTGTGTTTGTCACCGAACTGGGTTAACAAATCAACTGTGTTCTTTTATTTTCTGTCCTTATTTTGCTTCTTCTGATACGTACTCTGTTCTGTGTTTTTTACACTCTGTTTTACTATCAGTTTCAGTACCTGCCAGAATTTCAATTGGCATCAGAGTAGGCACCCTGCCTATTTTTGGGTGAGCTCCAGGGAAGGTTTTTCTGGCATTATGGACAAGGAAGGAGGATTTGTTAACAGGCCACCTCTGTTGGATGGTTCCAACTATGGGTATTGGAAATCTCGTATGAGTGCTTTCTTGAAATCTATAGATAGCAAGACCTGGAAAGCAGTGCTGAAGGGTTGGGAACATCCAGTTGTGCTGGACAAAGATGGATAGAAGACTACTGTGTTGAAACCAGAGGAAGAATGGTCAAAGGATGAAGATGAATTGGCTCTTGGAAACTCCAAAGCTTTGAATGCTCTATTCAATGGAGTGGACAAGAACATGTTCAGACTGATCAAGCAGTGCACTATAGCCAAGGATGCCTGGGAGATTCTCAAGAGTACTCATGAAGACACTTCAAAGGTAAAGCTGTCCAGACTTCAACTTCTCACCACCAAATTTGAAAATCTGAAGTTGTTGGAGGATGAGAACATACAAGACTTTTATATGAATGTTCTGGACATGGCTAACTCTTTTGATTCTCTTGGAGAGAAAATGTCTGATGAGAAAATTGTGAGAAAGATACTCAGGTCTCTTCCTAAAAGATTTGACATGAAAGTGACTGCTATTGAGGAGGCCCATGACATCTCCAGTATGAAGGTTGAGGAGTTAATAGGATCCTTGCTGAATATTGAGACAACCTTCAGTAACCGTACTGAGAAGAAAGGGAAAGGATTTGCTTTTGCAGTTAAGACTGATGCTGAGGATCAACAAGGGATTAATGAGGATGATGAAGGCTTATCAGAGGCACTTGTGTTGCTAGGGAGACAGTTTAACAAGATTCTGAAACATGTTGACAGGAGATCCAAATCAAATGGACAAAACAGCAGATTCAACATCAGCAAGCAACAAAGTGATTTGAAAAAGGTAAAGACTGATGAGAAGAGCAATCAATCAAAGGGAGTTCAGTGCTATGAGTGTGAAGGATATGGTCATATTAGGTCAGAATGTGGCACATATCTCAAGAAGCAGAAGAAAAGCTTGGTTGTTTCATGGTCTGATGAAGATGACTCAGAAGGAGAAGTAGAGAGTGAATATGCTAAGCATGTTGTTGCCCTAACTGGAAGATACAAGTCTGATGTTAAGGTTAAGGCCTCAGAAGCTCTTTCAGAGTCTGAAGCATTATCAGAGTCTGAAACACTATCAGAGTCTGAAGATCCATCAGAGTCTGAAGCCAATATTAAAAAATCATCCTATGAAGAACTAGCTAACAATTACAAAAACCTATACATCAAAAGTGTAGAAGTTTGCAAGCAACTAGTGGATGAGAAGAAGACAATCTGCCAACTGCATGCTGAGAGAAGTGAACTCTTGGTGCAAAATTCTGATCTCAAAGATGAGGTAACCCAGCTGAACTCTCAACTTGAAAACATGAAGAAGCAAGTTAGAATGATGAACACTTCTACTGATGTACTGGAGGAGATATTGGAGAGTCAGAACCAAGGGAAACCTAATGGTATAGGTCTTGATGAAAGGATCTTAAACAAACAGCAAAATCCATCTGAAAGGTTTATTCCTGCTGTTGATACATATGATCCTATGATAGGAATATCTAAGATGGAACATCAGAAGCAACCTCAGAAATCTAAAAGAAAGAGGAGAACTCATCCATGGGTATGTCATCACTGTGGTAAAAAGGGGCACATAAAGCCATTCTGTTTCAAGCTATATGGTTACCCCAAGCACTTTCAGCACAGAAAAGTGGAACCTGTTGCAAACAGAATCAATGTCAAGAAGGTATGGAAACCCAAAGGTAATAATGTTGGCCTCATAGCTCATACATCTCTGAGAGCCTCCTCTAGGGAAGATTGGTATTTTGATAGTGGATGTTCCAGACACATGACTGGTGTGAAGAAGTTTTTAAGTAATTTAAAGCCATATTCCAGCAGCTATGTAACTTTTGGTGATGGAGCTAAAGGAGAAATTCTTGGAATTGGAGACTTGATCAGTGATGGATTACCAAGACTAGACAATGTGCTATTAGTGAAAGGGCTAACTTCAAATTTGATCAGCATAAGCCAGCTGTGTGATCAAGAGTTGAAAGTGAACTTTAACAAGGAGGAATGTCTGGTAACTGGTAAAGAAGGTGAAGTGCTGATGAGGGGCAGTGGATCAAAGGACAACTGCTACTTGTAGATGTCTGAAGAAGAAACAAGCCTATCCACTTGTCTTATAAGTTCAGAAGAAGAAGTCAGACTCTGGCACCACAAACTTGGTCACTTGAATCTGAAGGGCATGAAGAAAGTCATGAATGTGGAAGCCATCAGAGGACTACCCAAACTGAAGATTAATGAAGACAGTATTTGTGGTGAATGTCAGATTGGTAAACAAACACGAAAGTCTCATCCAAGGTTGAAGCATCAGGTAACAACAAAAGTTCTTGAACTGTTACATATGGACCTTGTCGCGTCGAATTTCGGATATCAAGCTATTGACAAGCGTTGAATCACTAATTTTAAATCACGACTGAACTTTTAATTTTTCGGGGAGAAAAGGAAAAAAGTTCGAAATTACCTTTGAAAAGAGATTTTAGGTTCGAGAGTCGATTATGCGAGAGGAAGGTATTAGCACCCCTCACATCCGTTGTACTCAACGGGAACCTCTTAATCGACTTAGGCTTAAAATGTTTTCAAAGTTTTGCTTGCGTGTTTGAATATATAAAAAGGGAAAAAGAAAATATGATAAAAGGGGAAAAAGAAAGCAAAAATACGATGAAGGGGAAAAAGAAAGTTTTTTATTAATGGGCTTGACAAGATGACGATCTTGCTCCTACGTATCTCCCGGTAGTCGGAGAATTCAAAGCGTACGTAGTTCTTTGCAGGGTAGAAAAAATTTGTATGTTGGTTCGTTTTAATTAAAAAGATTTGAAAACGCACAAAGGCGTAAAACGTTTAAATGACGGACGCACATTAAGGCGATGAACTCGCACAAGGCGTAAAAGGTTAAATGAAAAGACGGACGCACATTAAGGCGATGAACTCGCACAAGGCATAAAAGGTGAATGATAAAAAGACAGACGCACATTAAGGCGATGAACTCGCACAAGGCGTAAAAGTTTAAATGAAAAGACGGACGCACATTAAGGCGATGAACTCGCACAAGGCGTAAAAGGTTAAAAATAAAAAGACGGACGCACATTAAGGCGATGAACTCACACAAGGCGTAAAAGTTTAAAAATAAAAAGACGGACGCACATTAAGGCGATGAACTCGCACAAGGCGTAAAAGTTTAAAAAACGAACGCGCAAAGGCGCGAAAAGTTTGAATTGACCACGAGGGCCAAGAAAAGCTTAAAAATGGCCACGGGGGACCAAAGAAAGGTTAAGCGTGCTAGACGCGTATGAAAATGGAATGACGATTGCCCGAACGACGAGACATACGTCACGCATTCGTGCAACCGGGGTTTGGAGAGACATACGTCAAACCATTCCTTTTTTATTCAAGTTTTGTTTTGTTGAAACTCAAGGAAATCTCAAAGGGACAAAACGCTTGGTTAGAAATCTTAAAGGAAAGTTGTAAAAAAACCACGAACAAATTTGTTGTTCGAGTTTATTGAAAATCATGAGCATTACTTGTTGCTTAAGTTATTGAAACTCAAGAACAAGTGTGGTTCAAGTTTGAAAGATGAACAAAATCATAAAGAACATGCATGAGTTTGGAAAACGCACAAGTTCGGCTCAGTTTTGAGTTTGGTTTTAAAGAGTGAGCAAGTTCGGCTCAAGTTCATGTTTGGATTGAAAATCATGAACAATGTCATTGTTCAAGTTTAGTTTTGCAGAAAAAGAACTTAGCTTATTGCTCAAGCTTATTTTTTGAAAATTTAAGAACATAACTTGTTTTGCAAGTTACTCAAAATTAATTGCACGAACTTGTGAAATTTCCAAAGACATGCAATATTCTTGATATGGTTTGAACCAAAATGCATTTTAACCCTCTTAGGTTCTGAATCAGGGGTTAGAACCTCAAAAATTTGGCCTTTGGAAGCCTGATTCATGTTCTGAGTTTTACAGACTTCACAGAGCAACCAGAACTTGGCTCTGCGAAGTCAGGTTCTGATATGGTCGCTCTGCGACCAGAACTTTGCTCTGCGAAGTATGCGAAAAATTGAACTCAGAAGCTGTTTCTGAACAGAAGTTCAGAAACTGCTCCTGAGCAAGCTTCAGAACCTAAAGGGGGTTAAAAAGCTTTGCAAATTTGGAGAAAAGGAGCACAACAACTCAGTTTTAAGTGCTTTGCAACTTTGAGATTCCTTTTGAGTTTCTGTTTACGCTGAAATTTGGTAAACAACCGCTAGTCTGGGTTAATTGCTTGCGAGACCAACTAGTGAATCTCAGGAGCATAGTGCTTTGTTTGAATTCTTTAAATTATTTGAATGTTCATTATGCATAAACATTTATTGTAGTTTTGGGGAGAATTAAACGTAAAAGTCACTTGGATTGCAAATAACAAGGAAAACAAGTTCTTACTAAACAAATACTTCGTTTCGATCGAAACAGCAATGAGTAGAATTTAAATGAGAAGCATTAAACTTTGTATGAAACTTAAAGTGCTTAAAAGATACATTTACATGAAAAAAGTAAATTGCATTGAATTGTAAAATGTGCTTTACAGAAAAGAATGGTTCACAGATTCATACTTGGATCCCATTTCACTCGTTTCACTCGATAGCATGGATACTTTGAGTTTACAAGGACTTTTGTATAAAATGAATTGTGACCTTTTTTCTGACTAAAAAACTACTATATATAGACTTTCGAAAATAAACTGCCCTAACGGTCGAACACTATCCTACTGCCAAATGTCCTGCCACGTACACCCTGCATGCGCTTAACTGCTTCTTAGAACGGTTGTATCTCTCGAAGTCGAACTGAGTTTTGTGAATTTTGTCAGAATTGTGCTAAGTCCAGAAATCTGTTGCTTCGATTCGATCATACGCTAGGTCGATTTGCCTTATGGTTCGAAGTCCTCCTTCTTGCCTTAGCCTTGTATTTGTAAATATTACCTCGAACCTGTGAACAATTCCAAGAGTCTTTCTGCTCTTCGATTAGATAGAATCTTACAAGATTCCCTTCAACATTTAATGTGTGTTTAGAGCATATTCTTAGTTTATAAAAATATGGGCTAACAAATTGCCCCCAAAAAATGTCTGCTTCGATTAGTGATCGAAGGAAGATGAGAAGTTGACATTTTTTCTTTTTCTACACGTTTACTGAAACGGCGTCATGATGGCACGTTTTACTGTATAACTGTCACCTCGATTCCCACTATCATCATGAGTTCCAACTTTCTAGGTAAAAGTGGGACACGTGTCGCGTCAGGAAGTCGAAGTGAATTTGATTTGACAAATTTTTATTAATAAATTTTTTTTTTGAAAACCCTATAAATAGGCCAGAAACGGCCATTGCAGCACTTTTTAGGCGAAAGCTTTTCCAGTTCTTGCTTTTTCATTCTCTTGCTTCTTAATCTCCACAGCTTCTTACGAATCAAACCAATCTGTTGTTTCCTTCCACAATCGTTTGTTCTTGGATCTCTAGTAAAGAAACCCTTTCCTCAGAATCATTGACATTGATTCAACCAGTCTGTCATCAAAAACCCTCTTTCGTGAGAACTGTTCATCTTCTTCTTCGATAATGTCTTCAGAAAACCAAGAAGTTCCCATAGCTGGAAAATGGCCGAGCACCATCACAAATAATGATGGCAAAGATATGGTACCCGAACCTCACGGGGACGCAGCCAAGAAAGCCGTTTGGGAGTTAAACGTGATGATCCCATTTTCTGTGGGCGGCCAGACTTATGCTTTTGGTGGGCCTCTTCCAGATCAGCCAAATCTATCGAAGGCTATGGATAAGGTATTTCCTTCGTTCACAACTTGTGAACCTAGGATATTCCTAAGTGACCCATACAACTTCAATTTTCTAAGTAAACCAAGTAAGCTATTTCGATCAGCTCCTTACGTAGGTAATCTAGATTATATCTCTTGGCTTGATCGGGTCGAAAATGACTACGGAGAGTTTTGGAAAAGACATGAGATTTTCGACCTTGTCCAATTTTCCAGGACTGGTCCAGAGTATCGACCAGAGATGATCATTGCTGCTCTGCACTTCTTCGAGAGTGCAACCAACACGTTCCAATTCCCCTGTGGTATGCTTACTCCAACCCTCTTCGACGTAGCTGCTCTTACAGGCCTTAGGCCTACTGGGGATACTTATGACCCTACCATCACTAATGACGATATCAAAGTTGATTTTAAAGAGGCAACTTTTGCTAAATACATAGCGGATAACAGGGGTGATGACGACGAAGTATCCTTCGAAGAACACGTCGCATTCCTGACCTTGTGGCTGTCGCACTTTGTCTTCTGTTCGAAATCTCTGCAGGTGGCAAAGAGATTCATTCCTATGGCCCAGCAGATTGGCGAAGGCAGGATATTTGGGCTTGGTCGCCTTTTGCTGGCCGTTCTCTATGATTCGATTGGGGAGGCCTGCGATGACCTGAAAAAATCGAAGGATGGTTCTTCCTTCCTAGTGTCTGGCCCAATGTGGCTTCTTCAGTTGTGGCTTAATGCCACTTTCGAAAAGGAAATGGGATTGTTCATCCCACAAGACTACGCTGAAGAAGTCGCCAATCGTTCTATTGAGGGCCAAAGGGCACTTCGCCTGACGCCCAGGACCTTAGGCCAGAGCCCACAGAGGCTCTTTCTCACGTATATGCAAGTGTTCCTGGACTTCAAGCACTTTCTTCCACAGCATGCCCCCTTCCATAAGAGACAGTTTGGTCCGGCTTGGTTTACGGAAGATTTCCCCACCATCGACCCAGACAATGAAGACGAAGTAAACGAAGTATGGTCATCTTACTTGTATCCTTCCATACTTTCATGTAGGACTGGGGTGAAATCGAACTACCTAGGTTTGGTCGGGTACCAACCTAATCTAGTGTCAAGACAGTTTAGGTTTTCTCAACTTCGACCCAAAAGTATGCTCTCAGACCCCAAACATGTTTTGAGGGGAGCTAACCTCTCAGATAAGCTTTACAAGAGATATCTGAAGTCATCTGAAGAGCTCTTGTTCGAATTGCACCCATTCGAATACAGTGCTTCGTTCTTCTGCACCACAGAATTCACAAAATGGTGGGGGAAGCATTTTTTTGGTCACTCAGTGGGAGACACTAAAGCCATGATCTCCAGACTGGAAAGTGGCTTTTCTCAGCCAATCATTGAGAACATTCGTTCGAAGCTCCCTGCTCGAGGTATCAAACTCATTTTTGTCACTTATTGATATATGCTAGTTTCATTTATTTATGCCTTTCGATTTCATCTGTTCAGGCAAAGCACCAGTGACAAAGAAAGGTGTAGAATCATCTCGAGTTGGGGAAAAACCCAAAAAATCAACTGGCATAAAGATCCAGGAGGCCACGAAGGAGAAACAAGAGAAGGTAACTAATTTCATTTACCTTGTTTTAATTTCCAGCATTTTCTAATTTCTTTCCACTTCGATTATGGCAGAGTCGAAAAAGAGATAGTAGCTCTGAGGCTACCACAACCTCTAAAAAATCAAAACCTGAGGTCATCTATGTTATAGATGAAGAAGAAGTAAGTCCATTCGAAAGTCTTTCAACTATCTCACTTTTTGATCTAATGTCAATCCCTTTAGTCTTTTCTTATCCCTTTTTTTTTTTGATAACAGGAAGAGGAGGAAATTCCTCTTATTAGGAAACGAAAAACGCCCCCCAACTCGACACCCACCGAGTCCGTCGAACAGACGGGTCTAGGTAGTTCTCAGGCTCAGGGGCCTCAAGAGAAGAAAAGGAAGAAAGACAAGAAAACCAGGCCTGAAATTGCTGCAGATCGAAAAGCAGAAGAGCCTGTCGAGAAGAAGAAGAAGAAAAAGTCTTCTAAGTCTTCAGGAGATCATCCAAAAGCAGCTCCTTCTGAATCTCAGCCTGC
The DNA here is from genome assembly GCA_018208015.1 of Medicago ruthenica. Taxonomy (NCBI): domain Eukaryota; kingdom Viridiplantae; phylum Streptophyta; class Magnoliopsida; order Fabales; family Fabaceae; genus Medicago; species Medicago ruthenica. Next base: position 56,492,049 of record CM031375.1, on the reverse strand, counting down.
TTCGACCGAGGTTGATAACCAGGCTGACAAAGAGGATGCTGGAAGGGTTAAGACTCCTGAAGAACTTAATCCAAATCCCACTATTGTAGAGATCGAGGTACGGGCTTATGCGCAACCCTCTTCTTTTATGACTAGGATTGCCTTTGCTAGCATCCTTTTTTATTCCGTTTATATTTCGAATCAGGTGGAAGGTCATGCTGCAGAGGGCGCTCCAGCATGGACAGAGAAAATTCCAAGCCCCTTTTTCGAAGAGCCTCCCAGTCCTGTAAGAACGGAAGCTGTTGCTGAGGCAGACCCACAGAAAGAAGACCAACCAGATCAACCAGCTGCGTCTGAGAGTCCTCGTGGTCGGAGGGGCAAATCTGTCGAATCTGAAACTGAACAACCAAAGGCTGCTGTCTCTACTGAATCGAGTAAGGGTTATTCGCCTTCCCCTGAGAGGTACCAATTCGATGATGAAGCTATCAAGGAGGCTGAGGTAGGAGGGTCAGAAATCTTGCCGGAGTCTTCAACTTCGAAGCTTTCTGCCAGCTTAGGGTTGCCTGAAGAGGAATTCATGCATATGCAAAGTTCAGACCCTGCAGCTACCCTTCGACTCCTGCTTGCCAGGCAAACCCCTCCTCAGACTTCAAGTGACAGGGCCACTGATTCGACTCAGTCAGCAGAAGAAATTAACTCATCAGTGCGTCAAGACTCACTTCTGTTAAAACTGACTACAAATTTTGTAATGCAAGATGTGCCTAGCATAATCAAGGCAAATCCCTCCACCGCTTTTGGACACCTCAACTTTTTGAAGAAACTCCACAATCCCTTGACTACTGACGAAACCTTAGGGAAGGTTATTCAAATCGAATCAATTATTGATCAACTGGCCAAAACTGTGCAGCATGATGAGGACAGTGCCATGAGACTTGTTGCTCAGTAACGAACACATGACCATTTGCTCGAAAGGGCCAAAACTGCACAGGCTGAAGTTGATCGATTAGCAAATCTCGCCAAAGAAGCGCACCCTGATATTAAGGCTTGCAATGACAACATCTCTGATTGGAAAAATAATATCATCGTGTTGCAGTCGCAGATCGACAACTATAGGCAGAAGATTGCTGAAGAGGAAGCCAAACGCAACCGACTCGAAGAGGACGTCAACAATTCGATTAAGGCTCGAATTGATGAGAAGGGACGGGAGGGTCTTAAGGCTTACAGTGCTTCTGCAGTAATACTTGAAGAGGTTAAGAGCTTGGAAATTGCCCGCCAGGTCTTCGATAAGGAGATCAACAGCTTAACCAAGTTGTACTGGGAGTCTGTAAAGCATTTGTAATACCTTAATTATCTTGTGAATTTCGAACATTTTTGGCATATTTTGATTGTAATGTTCAGGACATGCCCAGTTTGTGGCAGTTTCTTTAACTATCATTTCGAATCTCTGAAGTTTTATTCTGCGCTTATTTTTACTTCGAGTCACTTTGACTATTTTAGCATTTGAAAACGCCAAATATCGAAGATTTACTTGGTCTTCGTGATACACTCTGAACTCCTCTTTTTTAGTAACGGATAAGATTGTGCCTATGACAAAACGCGTAACTATTAAGCCATATCTCTGACAGGCTCTAGTTTCAAAACGAGTCAAACATCCGTTTTCAAAACAGTCAAGCTGAAATGGCGTGAATTCTGAGAAAAATTAGGAAACGGTTGAAGAATCATTAATGATCTTACCATTATATATACGGACATTCGCTATCCGTTTTACTTACTTTATTCTGCAAGTTGTCCCAGTATAGCCACTATCACCAATTTTGAAAGGGAAACATGGGTAAAGGCAAACAAATTGCGAAGAACACCGATAAAAAGAAAGCAACGTCTGCAAAGAAGGACAACAAAAAGACTGCTGATTCCTCAAAGAAGACCAAGAAACCTTCTTCCAAGGGCGAAAGCTCAAGAACCTGCAGAGCTCCCCCTCCTCCTGAAGGGAAAACACCTTCAAAGGCTCAAGCAGAGATTTCCTCCTCAGAGTCTGATAGTACGGACCCTGATTGGGCAGAATTCCTTTCGACCTATGATGAGAACAGGGAATATCTTCGTTCATCAGACTCAGAAGTGGATTCGAAATGAAGGCCCCTTCAAGATCAACGTGTCACTTATCTTTTAGATGAAGGCCCATTCAAGATTAACGTGACACTTTTTCTTTTGTAATTCGAATAAAATCTTAGCACTTTATGATGGGTAAAAAATCCAAGATAAGATCTTTGTATGATGAGGGATAAAACCCACCATTTTTAATTCGAATATTTTTATTTTATTGGCATCTTCGCTAGTTGCCACTTTAGTTATTTTGTTTTTCGAACTATTCTTGATTTATTCGAATCTCTTGCAGCGCTGGTCTATATCTTTTCAAATACTTACCATTTATACTCATGGTACGTTGATCAGGAGTTAACTCCTCTAACTCATAAGCACCGTTCGAATAAATCTGAACTATCTTAAATGGTCCTTCCCAATTTGGGGACCACTTGCCCAGGGTTCGATCTTTTCTATCCATGGGCAGAATGACTTTCCACACCAAGTCTCCAACATTAAAAGTTTTTGACTTCACTTTCTTGTTATAAGCTTTTGCAACTCTTTCCTTTTGCCTAGTCAAGACTTCTAATGCTCTTAATCTCTCCTCATCTAAATCAACCAACTCGTCTGACATCATTTCCCAATAATGATCAATTGGTATGTCCATTTGTTTTTGTATTCTGGCTGATTGCAAATGTATTTCGACTGGAAGCACAGCATCATGACCGAACGTCAGTCGAAATGGGGTAATGCCAGTTGATTCCTTAGGAGAATTCCTACATGCCCATAAAACTTGATCCAACGTTTTATTCCAATTTTTTGGTTTTTGGGCAATATGTTTTTTAATCAAGTTAATGATAATTTTATTGGCTGCTTCGACTTGACCATTTGCTTGCGCGTAATATGGTGTTGAGGTTAATAATCGAAAGCCAGTTTCTTGAGCAAATTCTTGCATCTTTCGTCCAGTAAAGACTGAACCTTGATCAGTGGTAATTGTTTCAGGAATACCATACCTATAAATAATATGGTTTTGAATGAAACTAATCACCGCCTCCTGATCGACATTTGGTAAAGGCACTGCTTCAATCCATTTAGTAAAATAATCTATTCCAACTAAAATATATCGTTGGTTTTTAGACGAAGCAGACTTAACCTCACCGATTAAATCCAGAGCCCATCCTCTGAAAGGCCAAGGTTTGATTATGGAGTGTAACTCACTAGCAGGTACATGCTGTATCCCTGCATGCTTTTGGCATTCTTGACAGCCTTTAGCAAATTCTATGCAGTCTTTTAACATAGACGGCCATTATAAACCCTGTCGAAATAAAAGCCATTTCATTTTATGTCATGCTTGATGTGATCCACAAGCATCACTGTGAACATGGGAAACTGCTACATATGCTTCTGATTCACTTAGGCATTTTAATAAAATTCCTTCTGCAGTCTTTTTAAATAATTCATTTCCCATAATCACGTAGTTCAAAGCCCTATATTTGATCTTTCGAGCCACATTACCTGTTGGATTTTCCAAATATTCAACAATGGATTTTCTCCAATCATTATCCACCATATTGTCAATGGCCAAAATTTGAATTTTTTCCTGAAGATTATCTACGTTTTCATCTTCACTACCTTGTGGTGTACTTGCCCCCACAAGTTTTGGCATTGATAATGTAGTGCTCAATGGCTCTTGTAACACCAATTTATCTTTTATTTCGATCAACTGAGTTAACTTTTCCTTCGACATTTTGTACCCTGAAGCTATTTGGGCTAAATCATTTGCTTCATGGTTTTCTAGTCGAGGTACATGTTCAATATTAATATAATCGAAATGATTCAGAAGAGAACTTGCTATAACAAAATATTTTGCTAAGTGTTCTTTCACACATTTGTATTCTTGTGTTAATTGTCTCAACACTAACTCTGAATCACCCCTTATGTTAACATTTCTTGCCCCCAAGCTAATTAAAATTTCAAGGCCTGTGATTAAAGCTTCATATTCAGCCTCATTATTTGAGCAAAGACCTTTAATCTTATATTTGAACTTAGTTGGGACTTTTGTGGGGGATATTATTAAGATTCCAATCCCAGTTCCATGTTTATGCTTAGAACCATCGAAATACAAAATCCAAGGTTCAATATCTACATAGTCTTGAGGCATTTCGATCACTGAGTGATCTACAATAAAATCTGCCACAATTTGACCCTTAACAGATTTCAAGGGCTTGTAAGTTAAAGAATATTCTGTTAATGCTAAAGCCCACTTTCCAATTCTACTGTGTAAAATAGGCTTCGATAACATGTGTTTAATAATATCATAATGAGAATACACATAGACATCAACAGGCTTTATATATTGCTTAAGTTTAATACAAGAGAAATACAAACAAAGACAAAGTTTTTCTATGGCAGTATATCTAGTTTCTGCATCATTTAATACACGACTAAGATAATAAATTGCATGCTCCACGCCATTCTCATCTTCCTGAGCCAACATGCTCCCAATGGTCTTGTCAGATGCAGCAATGCACAACTTCATATCTTTGCTTCGACTAGGAGGCATTAGTACAGGAGGCTTAATCAAATACTCTTTAATTTCATCGAAAGCCTTTTGATGCTCTTCATCCCATTTGAATGGTTCATCTTTCTTGAGTCGAAGCAATGGCGAAAAAGTTTGAGCTTTGCAACTTAAATTCGAAATGAATCTTCTCAAGAAGTTGATTTTCCCTAGCAAAGATTGAAGCTGTTTCTTGGTCGAAGGAGGCTTTGTCTCAAGAATAGCCTTTGTCTTGTTCTGGTTTATCTCGATGCCTTTTTTATGCACCACAAAACCAAGGAAATCTCCTGCATGCACACAAAAAGCACACTTTAATGGATTCATTTTTAATCCATGTTTCCTCATTCGTTCGAAAGACTGCCTAAGGTAATCCAAATGGCTATCTTCGGACGAGGATTTGATGATTATATCATCTATATAAACTTGCATGAATGTGTCTATAAAATCATGGAACATAGAATTCATGGCCCTTTGATAAGTGGCCCCAGCATTTTTCAAACCAAAAGGCATAACAACCCATTCTTAAGTGCCTAATGCACCAGGGCATCGAAATGCTGTTTTTGACACATCATTTTCAGCAATAAATATTTGGTTATAACCAGAATAACCATCTAACATACTTAAAAATTCGAAGCCAGCTGCTGAATCTACTAACATTTCTGCTACTGGCATAGCATATTCATCTTTAGGTGTAGCATTATTTAAATCTCTAAAATCTATGCATACTCTAAGAGTTCCATTCTTTTTAATAACAGGGACTATATTTGCTAACCATTCAACATACCTGGCAGCTCCGATGAATTTACACCTCAGCAGCCTTTCGATCTCATCCTTGATCTTGGACATGATTTCTGGTGCGAACCTTCTTGGTAATTGTTTTACTGGCCTCTTTCCTTCTTTAATAGGTAATTTCAGTTCGACCATTTCTCTGCTTAACCCAGGCATTTCGTTGTAATCCCAAGCAAAGCAGTCTTTGAATTCTTTAAGAAGAAGCACCAGCTTTTCTTTTAGACTTGAAGTGATACTGGCGCTGATATAAGTTGGCCTTTTAATCGAGCCATCTCCAATATCGATCTCCTCCAAAGGATCTTGTGCTTGCATCTTTGGCGCCTCACTCATAGGATCCTTCTCGAACCCCAGCGACTCATCGTCATAAATGCAGTCAAGTCTTCGATCCTTTGTTTCTTTGATTTCCTGATCTTCGATCTTGGCTTCCACTGCCATATTTTGTTGAAACTCAGCCTCAAGGGCCGTATTTAATCTATTTTCGGCCATATAAGCCGTAATCCTGGCCCATGCAGTGGCCTCAGTCATAGTAATCTTCATATATATTCCACCCAGTTGGTGGAATGACTCCATCTTCAGAAGGAACAGCACCAATCTCTTCTCTCTCCCATATAAAGCCATGGGCAGGATGGAGCTTGACAGAATGGATAACATTGTCACTTGGCTCGAAAGCAGAGTCCTTGTCACCACAAGGTGCTATATTAGCCAAATTTTTGTCAAAGGTTTGTGGAGTGACAATGTCAACCTCTGACCTATAGAAGCTTTGATCTGCCTCTATGTTTTCAACAATCCCATCCTCCCTCCAAATAATAAGTTTCTGGTGGAGAGTAGATGGTACAGCCCCAACTCCGTGTATCCATTCCCTTCCTAACAGCAAGTTAAAGTTAGCCTTGGATTGTACCACCAGGAATAGAGTTGGTCGAACCATACTGCCCACAGCAACATCAACTTGTATGGCTCCCAACGAATAGCCAGTTTTGCCCTCATAATTAGAGAGCACAATGTTGTGGGCAGATAGATCAGTGTCATATTTCCCAATCTTGTAGAGCGTAGATTGAGGCATCAAGTTGACAGCTGCTCCCCCATCTATGAGCACTTTGTTGATCCCAACATTTTCAACCTTTGCTCTGATGAAAAGGGGTTTGAGGTGGCTTTTCATCCCAAGACTTGGCTTCTCGAAAGAGGCTAATTGCTCCTCAACGCAGCCATTGTTCATCACATAGTAATATACTGGCTTTGGGTCAGCCATATCAAGATGATCGAATTCACCTTCGATCTCAGTAACTTCAGATTGGACATCATACTCAGATGGCAAGATGGATACCAAGCAGATGACGTCGAAATCAGGTTCAGAATCCAGCAAATCCTCGTCTTCCATCTTATCTTCATCCACTGGAGGAAAGAGTCTTTCTTTTGCCGGCCTCCTAGACACTTCCTTATATTGGCCAGTTTGCAGATTCTGTTGGGCCAATTTCTTTTGACGCTGAAACCTGCGCCATTGGGTCCTTGTCATAGGATTCTTACCCTTGTAATTGTTCCTGTAAGAATACTTATTAGCCTCCTGTAGGCCAACTTGTTTCATTCCACTGGAACCACCTACTTCCATAGTTCCTTTGTTGAACCTTATGAGCCCCTGGTGCATCCATTTTTCGACAGGAATCGAACCAGGAGGAACAAAGGTATTCTTTCGACTAGATTTCTGGTTGTTGTTCGACTGCACCATAATCCTCTTGCCTTTATCGAAACGCTGGTTTTGCGTTGCCCCCTTGTTGACAACCTGGTACTTCTTGAGGCCCTCAGTAGCCTCTCTATCACATACTGCACTGCAGCGAGGACACAGTATTACATTCTTGTTTTCGAGTTTGCATATGTTCAAGAAATCGATCAGATCCTCTTCAGTCTGAGGATACACGACTTTCATCTTTTCGCTGTAGTCTTCTTCAGATATGCCTTGAACTTGCACCTTAGACACCTCCATGGCTTCGACCATCATTATTCCTTGAGGTTCCGCATAGAGAGTTTCAACAGCTTTAGGTGTTTCAACATTCGCCTGAGTGGTCTTTGGTTTCTCACCAAATTTGAGTCTCCCTTCATTGAGAGCATTTTGGACCAGATCCCTGAAAAGAATACAATGTGAGGTTTTATGGCCAAGGAAATTATGAAATTTACAATAACCCCTTTTCTTCTGTTGTTTGATTGGGGGTACTTTTAAGCCTTTAGGAACAATAATCTGGCCATCTGTAACTAATAAATCAAATATTTTATCACATTTGGTTATGTCAAATGTATAAGTTTTAGACACAAATTTATCATTTTTAGGTTCAACAGGATTTTTCCCATTCGAAGGTCTAAGGAGTTTACAGACATAAGGGGGTCCAGGTTTTAATTCTGCTAAATCAACCTCATTGTCTTCGATATCTTCATAAGTGATATCGAACTCTTGGTCACTGTCATTTGCTTCGACATATGCAACCTTTTCCCTCTTATGAAATTTAGAATTTCTAGCCTTTTCAGCTTTTAGCCGTTCGACTTGTCGAACTCTATCAGCCAACTGAGCCATGTCCCTCAAATATTGAGTGTCTAATTTCTTTCTAATCGAATAGTCTAGGCCACCAGCAGCCATTTCGACTAATTCATGTTCAGGGACTTGGGTGAAGCACCTTGCCTTTAAAAGTCTAAATCTATTTAGATAGTCATCAATTGACTCAGGTGCTTTACGTCGAACACTTGCCAATTCTTTAAGGCTTATTTTTGATTGTCCCATGTAAAACTGTTCATGGAAAACTCTCTCTAATTGATTCCAATTATGTATGGAATGTGGAGGGAGGGTTGTGAACCATGTAAAGGCATTTTTTGTTAGAGAATTTGGGAAATACTTCATCCTTAAATTTTCATTATTTGCTATGTCTCCTGCTTCTGTCAGAAATCTTGCAATGTGCTCAACGATTGATTCGCTAGTGTCACCAGCGAACTTAGTGAATTTTGGGATTTTGACACCCCTTGGTAGTTCAGTCTGAAGCACATATTCTGACAAGGCAGAAACAAAATTTGGTCTATGTAAACCTACATTCAAACCATTTTGGACTAAGATAGCTTCGACCAAATTTGCTATGTTATTTTGTGCCCCTAAATTATTTTGTTGGACATTTCTAACCACTTCATCAGCATTTTGATTTCGATTTACTAAGACTATCCCTGGATTTGGTTCGATTTGTGGTTGGACTTGTGGTTGAACGTGTGGTTCGATTGGACCCACTTGTAATTGTCCTTGATTAGGCTGTACCACTATGTTATTGGGCATAGGCACCATAGCATTATTTGGTATTTGGATGTTTTGTATGGGTGCTAGATTCTGAATCTGGGGGACTGGTTGATTAGGAACATGAGGAGCCCCAAAGAAATCAGCCATCCTACCCATCTGGGTGGCTAACAATTGATAAGACTGGTTAGTATTTTGTATCAAAGGATTAAACACTGTACCAATTTGTTGTGTCAACATATTAACCATATCATGATTACTTTCATCCATTTGTTGCCTTAAAGACATCAAGGATGTATTAGTTAATGGTGGCACTGCATTTCGATTAACAGAACTGGAGGCCAAACGTTGGTTTGTAGGCGAGTAAACGCCAGGCACAGTTTCTGAATATAATGAAGGGCTAGTTTGTAGCCCTTGCATCAGTGTTGTGGGCATACCATATGGTACATTCCTACTGTTGCCTTGATTCATATATTGTGAAAAGGCATACTGAACGTAGAGCCTATTGTGCCTCCTCCTCTTGTTGGGGATGGCTGGCTCCCTATATTTTGGGGTATCGAAACTGCAGGGCCTGCAGTGGTAAAAGGCATCGTTGTTGACGCATTGATAGGCATTGTAACGCCCATTGTCGAAGAACTGGGAGCAGAGATGGTTGCTCCAATTACATTCGCAACAACGTCGTTCGAAGTGTTCAATGCGCTCGAAGGCGCTGACACATTGTTATCATTCACATTTGCATTTTCCATATTATTTGTGTTTGTATTTCTGGGTGGTGGTCTAACCATTTCAGGGAGTACTTTCCCACTTCTCAAGAACATGCACTAACGCAATTTCCAGAAAGGATGCACGAATAAAAATTTACAAATCCAAACGCAAATATTTCTTGATAGAAAAGATTCAATTAAAGCACATGTCCCACCGGGCGTGCCAATTTGTTTACGCTGAAATTTGGTAAACAACCGCTAGTCTGGGTTAATTGCTTGCGAGACCAACTAGTGAATCTCAGGAGCATAGTGCTTTGTTTGAATTCTTTAAATTATTTGAATGTTCATTATGCATAAACATTTATTGTAGTTTTGGGGAGAATTAAACGTAAAAGTCACTTGGATTGCAAATAACAAGGAAAACAAGTTCTTACTAAACAAATACTTCGTTTCGATCGAAACAGCAATGAGTAGAATTTAAATGAGAAGCATTAAACTTTGTATGAAACTTAAAGTGCTTAAAAGATACATTTACATGAAAAAAGTAAATTGCATTGAATTGTAAAATGTGCTTTACAGAAAAGAATGGTTCACAGATTCATATTTGGATCCCATTTCACTCGTTTCTCTCGATAGCATGGATACTTTGAGTTTACAAGGACTTTTGTATAAAATGAATTGCGACCTTTTTTCTGACTAAAAAACTACTATATATAGACTTTCGAAAATAAACTGCCCTAACGGTCGAACACTATCCTACTGTCAAATGTCCTGCCACGTACACCCTGCATGCGCTTAACTGCTTCTTAGAACGGTTGTATCTCTCGAAGTCGAACTGAGTTTTGTGAATTTTGTCAGAATTGTGCTAAGTCCAGAAATCTGTTGCTTCGATTCGATCATACGCTAGGTCGATTTGCCTTATGGTTCGAAGTCCTCCTTCTTGCCTTAGCCTTGTATTTGTAAATATTACCTCGAACCTGTGAACAATTCCAAGAGTCTTTCTGCTCTTCGATTAGATAGAATCTTACAAGATTCCCTTCAACATTTAATGTGTGTTTAGAGCATATTCTTAGTTTATAAAAATATGGGCTAACAGTTTCAAAAGGGTTTTTTGCACAAAGTGAAATTAAACAAGACAAATGATGCAAACATCAAACAAAATGAAAGATAAAGACTTTAGGGTACTTACAGAACTCCTAGCAATGCTTGTGCAAGAGATAGGAGGTGGCTTGGTTGATTGATTTTGCAAAGCTTTGAGGTTGGATGTTAATGACACTAGTGCTTCAAATGTTTTGCTATGAGTGTAAAATTTGTGTATTGAACTCTCTATTCTCTCTCAAAAATGCTGTAGTTTTTAGCTCTTGAAGGCTTTCAATTGTGTTTTGAATGGATGTGCATTGCATTCCTTAAATAGGCAAAGAATGAAATCTATGCAATGATGAAAAAATCCCTAGAATCCAGCCGATCCTTGGTCTAAAACCAGGCTAAAATACTTTGCATTTAATGCTAAAGGATAGAGGTTACTTGCCTTGTGATCTTGGATAGCAATGATGAGAAAAAACTGAAAAACAGGGCAGCTTGCAATTGGGTGATTCTTGGGATCAATCCTTGAAATCTTAAGAGGTCAAGCAATGAAAACGTGCACTGCCATGTACAGAGAGATTGGGGGAAGCAAAAGGAGCATGTGGGCTGGTGTGAGGGAGGAGGGAGACAGCTGAAAACAGGGCACACCAAACAGCTTTTTTGCAAGTAAAACCACCTAAGTTTGACTTGTTTTGGTGGAGAAAGGAGGGAGAAAAGGGGACAAGCAGCTGGCTGGCAAGCTCAGGGTTAATGGCTGGTCAATTGGGAAGGGTGAGGACTGACCAAGGGCAGCCCAATTGCTTGAGCACATGCTAGGTTGGAAGAAAATCTATCTTACATTTACCTTTAATGTCACACCTTTGATAAAGCTTTGCTGGATCATTTCAACCACAATTGATGATAAACAATGGTAATAATAATGATAATAATAACTATAATAAAGATAAAAGAAAGTTGAATCAAAGAAATCAAATTCTGCAAAAAATTCGCAGAGTTCGCAGTGCGAAGGTAACTTCGCAGTGCGAACTCCCCTTTTTTTGTATTTTTTTGTATTTCCTTAAAAAATAAATAAATAATAAAAAACAATAAGGATAATAGTAAATGATGAAAATAATAAGGATGGTAAATGATGAAAATGATAATGGAAACAAAAATAGTAATAATAATAGTAATAAAGATAAATAATAATAATAAATGATGAAGAAAATAATATTAGTAATTAAAAATAAATGATAATGATAATAATTATAAAACATTTATAAAAGGGAAGATAATAATAACAATATTATTAAAAAAAGCAATAGTAATAATATTAATATTAATAAAGGTGGTAATGCTTATGGTGATAAAATCCAACAACAAAAAATGAAATAATAAAAAGTAATAATAAATGATGAAATAATAAAAGATAAAACAAAGAAAAATATGAGTCAAAAAATGGGGTATGACAGATGCCCCTATTTAAGTTTCTTCGCCCCGGAGATAAAAAAGTGAAATTTTGAAATTGATGGGTCGAAGAGACTTAAATATAAAGTACACCATTTTTGACTAAATATTTTTCTTGAATTGTAAATGCTATGAATGCATGTATGCGAATGTTATGAATGCTTGTAATGCAAATATGAATGCAAAGACGACAAAGATGACCACACTGGGGATAAAAAGAGACAAAGGGATACCCGGGTTCGTTACAGAAGCGGGATCCGACTTTACTGGGGAACATGGTTCCACTGGGGGAAGGGTTGTCTACTACCAGAATGATAGCTTAAAGAAGACAACAGATCAAAATTACTTGGGTGGTTTCACCGGGGATTTCATCTTACCTACTACCGTTAAGATGGTAGCTTTATGAAGGTAAAAAGAAAACAGAGCATGCTAATCACTGGGGAAAAAATATTTTACCTACTACCGTGGTGACGGCAGCTTAATGAAGGTAAAATATACACATCAGCTGTTTGGGTTGTATTCCGGACTGCTACTGACGACAAGAAAACAAAGATGGATGTCAACTGTTCGGGTTGTTGCCGAACTGCCATTGACGACAAGAAAACAAAGATGGATGTCAACTGTTCGGGTTGTTGCCGAACTGTCATTGACGACAAGAAATAAAATTGAATGTCAACTGTTCGGGTTGTTGCCGAACTGCCATTGACGATAAGAAATAAAATGAATGTCAACTGTTCGGGTTGTTGCCGAACTGCCATTGACACAAGAAATAAAATTGAATGTCAACTGTTCGGGTTGTTGTCGAACTGCCATTGACGATAAGAAATAAAATTGAATGTCAACTGTTCGGGTTGTTGCCGAACTGCCATTGACGACAAGAAATAAAATTGAATGTCAACTGTTCGGGTTGTTGCCGAACTGCCATTGACGACAAGAAAACAAAGATGGATGTAAACTGTTCGGGTTGTTGCCGAACTGCAATTGACGACAAGAAATAAAATTGAATGTCAACTGTTCGGGTTGTTGCCGAACTGCCATTGACGACACTGGGGATGCGGCTGACAAGCCGTTCCTTACAGAACTGCCCCTTCAACTGGGGAGATAGGACGCACAAGCTGTTCGTTAAAACTGCCACTTGGCAACAACACTGGGGAATATGCACAAGCTGTTCGTTAAAGAACTGCCACTTGACAACAACACTGGGGAATATGCACAAGCTGTTCGTTAAAGAACTGCCACTTGGCAACAACAAGGTAAAAATGCACAAGCTGTTCATTTGAACTGCCACTTGGCATAAAAGGTAAAAATGCACAAAGCTGTTCATTTGAACTGCCACTTGGCAAAAAAGGGTGACATCTTTGGACCAGACAGACTGGGGATGACACTTGGGGAAAGGAGTTGATGAATTGTTCATGATTGATTGGTGAGACTCACAGTGGTTAGTGCAGCCATGTATGAATGATATTGTAGTATGTTGTATGCATAAATGTATGTATGCATGAATGTATGAATGTATGAATGTACAAACACCTGAATGTATGAATGTACAAATGTATGAATGTACGAATGTACAAATGCATGACTCTCACTGGGGATGTGGTGTGAAAAACTGACTCGTACCGGGGATACACAAACTGTTCGTTTAAAGAACTGCCCCTTGGTATAAGAATATGATGAAGGATGCACAAGCTGTTCGTTAAAGAACTACCACTTGGCATAGAAAAAGGGGGAGTGACATCACTAGACCCGACAGACTGGGGATGACACTCGACTGATTTGATTAAGGGTACGACCGACAAACTTGACGAGACAAGATTTAGCCGGTAAAATGAAAAGTGGACCGACGTCGCGTTGCAAACACTCGGTAATCTTCAATGAGGATGATACCACAGGGGATACATCCAAAAATTGACGGGGTAAAGCCACAATAACTGATAAAAGATAAATACCTCACGGGGAGATTGTTGATCCACTAGGGAATCGTGCTAATCCGCTGGGGAGAAGAACTGATGATTCCGCCGGGGATTATGATTGGATGCCGATCAAGGTCGGGCTTTGTGATTGGATGCCGAGCGAGGTCGGGCTTTGGTCATGTTTGGATGCCGAGCGAGGTCGGGCTTTGGTCATGTTTGGATGCCGAGCAAGGTCGGGCTTTGGTCATGTTGGGATGCCGTGCGAGGTTGGGCTTTGGTTATGTTGGGATGCCGAGCGAGGTCGGGCTTTTTATGATTGGATGCCGAGCGAGGTCGGGCTTTTTATGATTGGATGCCGAGCGAGATCGGGCTTTTTATGATTGGATGCCGAGCGAGGTTGGGCTTTGGATGATTGGTTGCCGAGCGAGGTCGGGCTTTTTATGATTGGTTGCCGAGCGAGGTCGGGCTTTGTATGATTGGTTGCCGAGCGAGGTCGGGCTTTTTATGATTGGTTGCCGAGCGAGGTCGGGCTTTGATTGTAATTGCATGCCGAGCGAGGTCGGGCTTTTTGTGATTGGATGCCGAGCGAGGTCGGGCTTTTTGATTGGATGCCGAGCGAGGTCGGGCTTTTTATGATTGGTTGCCGAGCGAGGTCGGGCTTTGATTGTAATTGGATGCCGAGCGAGGTCGGGCTTTTTGTGATTGGATGCCGAGCGAGGTCGGGCTTTTTGATTGGATGCCGAGCGAGGTCGGGCTTTTTATGATTGGTTGCCGAGCGAGGTCGGGCTTTGTATGATTGGTTGCCGAGCGAGGTCGGGCTTTTGTGGGCGCCAATGGGAATTGGGCTTTTATTGGTAATTTTGATATTCCCATTAACCAAAGATTGCCCCAAAAATTTGAAACAATACCAAACACAAAATTTATATCATACAGCTCAAGTTAAAAATATGTTTATCAATGAACCAACCTAACACACATTTTTGTTAAGTAAATGAATAAATTGAATATCAATTGTGGGGGTAATGAACACTCATCCGGAAAGTTTACTAACCTTCCGATCAAGTTATGTGTCCATCTAATCTTCGTTTCTAAAAGCACAAAAGCATTGATCACAAGGTCTTTGAGGGTTGTAATTTGGCTTGGTTACAAAAGAAATGTCATATGTGGGGAAATTAAATTCAAATGGCCAAGCAAGAGGAACATTCTTTCTAATTACACACCTCCCTCTTAATCAAACACGACTCTTGGCGATTTACAAATATTTGTCTTTGATGTTGACAACCCTTTTTGATTTATTGATTTTTTTTTCTTCTCTTTGAGATTTCTTGATTTGTTTTTCTTTCTTTTTTCTTTCTTTCTTTTTGTTGTCAAGATCAATTAAGAAATTCATCGTTACTTGACTTTCACAACCTCCCTTTTCTCCCCAACTTATTTCAAGATGATACCCTAATTGAATGTTCCTTCCTCTTTTGGCAAGGGACAATAATCATGATGGTTTAAGGGTTCAAAATGAAAGGAAAAATATCAGAATTCAAAGATGATTTAACTATGAACTGAATTTTTTACAAACTCCGGCAATTTCATTAAGCAATTGAGCTTATGAAAGTTGGCAGTTCATAGTTAATGATTCTGATTCATTAGGCTCAAAGGGGTTAACAAATACTCACTTCTCACAGGGTGGGCTATTTGTGGTCAAGTGTTTTTACTTATATTCAAAAAATGCCTTGATCCTATCAATGCTTTCATACAATCTAAAACAACGCTCAGATTTAACATAACAAAATCGAGTTAAACAAAAAATGCCGGTCTCCTGCATATGTATAATGATGATTTTGAGGATTCCTCACATTTTGGCTAGTTCTAAATGGTTCACAGGATAAACATATTAAAAACACAAACTGTATGATATAACTTTTGTACTAAGTACATGTGGGTGCCAATGAGAATTGGGCTTTGTTTGAAATTGTATTTGTGAATGCCAATGAAAATTGGGCTTTGTTTGATTGAATGCCGAGCAAGGTCGGGCTTTGTATGGAAATGTGGGTGAGTGCCAACGATGATTGGGCTTTTGTTAATTGGGGAAACAGGCCGCAGTAGCCTGGGGGAAGGTAACCTCGGGTTTAGATACCGGAATCTCTTGAAGAATAGTGGGAATATGGATGAATTCCTCACCAAAGTCGAATGGCATGCCCCATGTACAACCGGGGGGTAGTGTTATATGTGTGGGTTGCTCTGGGACGACGAGCCACTTTCCTTGACAGGGATGTAGTGTTGCGAATGAAATGCGAACACTGATGACTCAATTCGGATTGTAAGAAATCCTTGTGGTGAGAAGGGAAACAAGTTTTGGACTTGAAAACGAATGTATGCATGTTGTGCATGATGTTAATGCAAATGCATGCAAAGGTTTTTTTTTTTTTGGGAGCACATGCTCAAATTGTTAGACAATTGCAAAACTGCCTTTGCAATTCCCTATAAAGTAAAATGATATGCAAAAATTATTTTCATGAATGCAAATGTATGGTATGCAAAGGTATGATATATGAATGTTCAAAACTTCCCCCATCCTCACATGTAGGCTCTAGAGATGAGATTTCCTAAAAAGGTCCCTAGAGTCATGGATCTCACATGGAATTAAGGTCGTCGATTGCGAACTTCGCAAGACTTCAATACCTTCCAAGTGAAAATCTCCTCTAGGCGGGGTTTGGCATCCTATCTCACGGACATACGTCAACGCGGGCTTCCGCTCACAACCACCATTCTAACTTAATTTTCTCTCAAGCTCGGGCAGAGAGCCTCACACGTCCGGCATTAACCCGAACAATGTGGAGTAACATCGCTCAAGTAACAAACCCCACAATTGATATATATAAAAATAAAGCAATATGAAATATAAATATAGAGCAAAAGGATAGAAACAAATAATGACAATAAGACGAAATCATGCAAGCAAAACAAAAACATTTTAGCCTAAAAGCCAACTAAGATAGGCTTGACTCGCCATACATAAAAACAAATTGTGCACATACTCCCCAGTGAAGTCGCCATTTTTGTCGCGTCGAATTTCGGATATCAAGCTATTGACAAGCGTTGAATCACTAATTTTAAATCACGACTGAACTTTTAATTTTTCGGGGAGAAAAGGAAAAAAGTTTGAAATTACCTTTGAAAAGAGATTTTAGGTTCGAGAGTCGATTATGCGAGGGGAAGGTATTAGCACCCCTCACATCCGTTGTACTCAACGGGAACCTCTTAGTCGACTTAGGCTTAAAATGTTTTCAAAGTTTTGCTTGCATGTTTGAATATATAAAAAGGGAAAAAGAAAATATGATAAAAGGGGAAAAAGAAAGCAAAAATACGATGAAGGGGAAAAAGAAAGTTTTTTATTAATGGGCTTGACAAGATGACGATCTTGCTCCTACGTATCTCCAGGTAGTCGGAGAATTCAAAGCGTACGTAGTTCTTTGTAGGGTAGAAAAAATTTGTATGTTGGTTCGTTTTAATTAAAAAGATTTGAAAACGCACAAAGGCGTAAAACGTTTAAATGACGGACGCACATTAAGGCGATGAACTCGCACAAGGCGTAAAAGGTGAATGATAAAAAGACAGACGCACATTAAGGCGATGAACTCACACAAGGCGTAAAAGGTTAAATGAAAAGACGGACGCACATTAAGGCGATGAACTCGCACAAGGCGTAAAAGGTGAATGATAAAAAGACAGACGCACATTAAGGCGATGAACTCGCACAAGGCGTAAAAGGTTAAATGAAAAGACGGACGCACATTAAGGCGATGAACTCGCACAAGGCGTAAAAGGTTAAAAATAAAAAGACGGACGCACATTAAGGCGATGAACTCGCACAAGGCGTAAAAGTTTAAAAATAAAAAGACGCACGCACATTAAGGCGATGAACTCGCACAAGGCGTAAAAGTTTAAAAAACGAACGCGCAAAGGCGCGAAAAGTTCGAGTTGACCACAAGGACCAAGAAAAGCTTAAAAATGGCCACAGGGGACCAAAGAAAGGTTAAGCGTGCTAGACGCGTATGAAAATGGAATGACGATTGCCCGAACGACGAGACATACGTCACGCATTCGTGCAACCGGGGTTTGGAGAGACATACGTCAAACCATTCCTTTTTCATTCAAGTTTTGTTTTGTTGAAACTCAAGGAAATCTCAAAGGGACAAAACGCTTGGTTAGAAAACTTAAAGGAAAGTTGTAAAAAAACCACGAACAAATTTGTTGTTCGAGTTTATTGAAAATCATGAACATTACTTGTTGCTTAAGTTATTGAAACTCAAGAACAAGTGTGGTTCAAGTTTGAAAGATGAACAAAATCATAAAGAACAAGCATGAGTTTGGAAAACGCACAAGTTCGGCTCAATTTTGAGTTTGGTTTTAAAGAGTGAGCAAGTTCGGCTCAAGTTCATGTTTGGATTGAAAATCATGAACAATGTCATTGTTCAAGTTTAGTTTTGTAGAAAAAGAACTTAGCTTATTGCTCAAGCTTGTTTTTTGAAAATTTAAGAACATAAATTGTTTTGCAAGTTACTCAAAATTAATTGCACGAACTTGTGAAATTTCCAAAGACATGCAATATTCTTGATATGGTTTGAACCAAAATGCATTTTAACCCTCTTAGGTTCTGAATCAGGGGTTAGAACCTCAAAAATTTGGCCTTTGGAAGCCTGATTCATGTTCTGAGTTTTACACACTTCACAGAGCAACCA
Organism: Medicago ruthenica; assembly: GCA_018208015.1. NCBI lineage: Eukaryota > Viridiplantae > Streptophyta > Magnoliopsida > Fabales > Fabaceae > Medicago > Medicago ruthenica. Next base: position 56,473,513 of record CM031375.1, on the reverse strand, counting down.
GAACTTGGCTCTGCGAAGTCAGGTTCTGATATGGTCGCTCTGCGACCAGAACTTTGCTCTGCGAAGTATGCGAAAAATTGAACTCAGAAGCTGTTTCTGAACAGAAGTTCAGAAACTACTCCTGAGCAAGCTTCAGAACCTAAAGGGGGTTAAAAAGCTTTGCAAATTTGGAGAAAAGGAGCACAACAACTCAGTTTTAAGTGCTTTGCAACTTTGAGATTTCTTTTGAGTTTCAAAAGGGGTTTTTTGCACAAAGTGAAATTAAACAAGACAAATGATGCAAACAGCAAACAAAATGAAAGATAAAGACTTTAGGGTACTTACAGAACTCCTAGCAATGCTTGTGCAAGAGATAGGAGGTGGCTTGGTTGATTGATTTTGCAAAGCTTTGAGGTTGGATGTTAATGACACTAGTGCTTCAAATGTTTTGCTATGAGTGTAAAATTTGTGTATTGAACTCTGTATTCTCTCTCAAAAATGCTGTAGTTTTTAGCTCTTGAAGGCTTTCAATTGTGTTTTGAATGGTTGTGCATTGCATTCCTTAAATAGGCAAAGAATGAAATCTATGCAATGATGAAAAAATCCCTAGAATCCAGCTGATCATTGGGCTAAAACCAGGCTAAAATGCTTTGCATTTAATGCTAAAGGATAGAGGTTACTTGCCTTGTGCCAAGGGTCAAGACTTTGGCTGATCTCAGCCACAAATGCAGCTGATCTTGGGTAGCAATGATGAGAAAAAACTGAAAAACAAGGCAGCTTGCAATTGGGTGATTCTTGGGATCAATCCTTGCAATCTTAAGAGGTTAAGCAATGAAAACGTGCACTGCCATGTACAGAGAGATTGGGGGAAGCAAAAGGAGCATGTGGGCTGGTGTGAGGGAGGAGGGAGACAGCTGAAAACAGGGCACACCAAACAGCTTTTTTGCAAGTAAAACCACCTAAGTTTGACTGGTTTGGGTGGAGAAAGGATGGAGAAAAGGGGACAAGCAGCTGGCTGGCAAAGTCAGGGTTAATGGCTGGTCAATTGGGAAGGGTGAGGACTGACCAAGGGCAGCCCAATTGCTTGAGCACATGCTAGGTTGGAAGAAAATCTATCTTACCTTTACCTTTAATGTCACACCTTTGATAAAGCTTTGCTGGATCATTTCAACCGCAATTGATGATAAACAATGGTAATAATAATGATAATAATAACTATAATAAAGATAAAAGAAAGCTGAATCAAAGAAATCAAATTCTGCAAAAAATTCGCAGAGTTCGCAGTGCAAAGGTAACTTCGCAGTGCGAACTCCCCTTTTTTTGTATTTTTTTGTATTTCCTTAAAAAATAAATAAATAATAAAAAACAATAAGGATAATAGTAAATGATGAAAATAATAAGGATGGTAAATGATGAAAATGATAATGGAAACAAAAATAGTAATAATAATAGTAATAAAGATAAATAATAATAATAAATGATGAAGAAAATAATATTAGTAATTAAAAATAAATGATAATGATAATAATTATAAAACATTTATAAAAGGGAAGATAATAATAATAATATTATTAAAAAAAGCAATAGTAATAATATTAATATTAATAAAGGTGGTAATGCTTATGGTGATAAAATCCAACAACAAAAAATGAAATAATAAAAAGTAATAATAAATGATGAAATAATAAAAGATAAAACAAAGAAAAATATGAGTCAAAAAATGGGGTATGACAGACCTAATGGGAGGAAAGAAGTATGCTTTTGTGGTTGTTGATGATTTTTCAAGATTCACTTGGGTAAGCTTCATTAGAGAAAAATCAGATACTTTTGATGTGTTTAAAGATATATGCACTCAGTTACAAAGAGAGAAGGATAGTGTCATTGTCAGGATCAGAAGTGACCATGGGAAGGAGTTTGAAAATAGTAAGTTTTCTGAGTTCTGTGCTTCTGTAGGGATCAAGCATGAATTTTCAGCTCCCATAACACCTCAGCAAAATGGTGTGGTTGAAAGGAAGAATAGAACCTTGGCAGAATCAGCCAGAGTTATGTTACATGCTAAGAATTTACCTTATCTGTTCTAGGCAGAAGCAATGAATACAACATGCTATGTTCAGAATAGGGTGACTCTGAAGAAGGGCACTACCTCTACTCTGTATGAGTTATGGAAAGGAAGAAAGCCTACTGTCAAGTACTTTCATGTTTTTGGTAGCAAGTGTTACATTTTGGCTGATAGAGAAAACAGAAGAAAGATGGATCCCAAGAGTGATGAAGGAATTTTTCTTGGGTACTCAGCAAACAGCAGAGCTTATAGAGTGTTTAATTCCAAAACCAAGGTTGTAATAGAATCTATCAATGTTGTGATAGATGATTTACCTGCTGAAAAAGTTTCTGATGTGGTACCAGATGATGTAACATCAGAAGAACAGTCAGAAGCACCAGTTGTGGAAAATGAAGTAGAGTTGGAAGAAGGAGAGATTAATCTAGATCATGTATCAACTAGTAAAGAACCTTCAATTAGAATTCAGAAGGATCACCCCAAAGATTTAATCATTGGGAACCTTGATCAAGGAGTCAGAACCAGAAGATCAGATGCAGTAACTACTGATTCATGTTTTGTGTCCAAATTTGAACCCAAAAATATTAAAGAAGCTCTTACTGATGAATTATGGATTGATGCTATGCAAGAGGAACTGAATCAGTTCAAAAGAAGTGAAGTGTGGGACCTTGTTCCAAGACCTGAAGGCATGAATGTCATTGGAACTAAATGGATTTACAAGAATAATTCTGATGAACATGGTACTGTGACCAGAAACAAGGCAAGACTGGTAGCTCAGGGATACACTTAGGTGGAGGAACTTGATTTTGATGAAACCTTTGCACCTGTGGCCAGATTAAAATCCATAAGATTACTTTTGGGTGTAGCATGTATTCTTAAATTCAAGCTGTTTCAGATGGATGTGAAGAGTGCTTTCCTAAATGGGTACTTGCAAGAAGAGGTTTATGTTGAACAGCCAAAGGGATTTGTAGATCCTAACTTCCCTAACCATGTTTACAAGTTGAAGAAAGCACTGTATGGATTGAAGCAAGCACCTAGAGCATGGTATGAGAGACTCACACAGTTTCTACTTACTCAAGGCTACAGAAAAGGAGGAACTGACAAGACCCTGTTTGTGAAAGAGGAAGATGGAAGTTTAATGATAGCACAAATATATGTTGATGACATTGTCTTTGGTGGAATGTCAAACCAGATGGTTCAACTCTTTGTTCAGCAGATGCAGTCTGAGTTTCAGATGAGTCTTGTGGGTGAACTAACATATTTTCTTGGTCTTCAAGTCAAGCAGATGGAAGACACTACATTCATTTCACAGAGCAAATATGCAAAGAATATAGTCAAGAAGTTTGGGATGGAGAATGCTAGCCATAAAAGAACACCTGCAGCCACTCACTTGAAATTGACAAAAGATGAACAAGGTGTTGCTGTTGATCAAAGCCTGTATAGGAGCATGATTGGAAGTCTGTTATATCTAACTGCAAGCAGACCAGACATAACCTTTGCTGTTGGAGTCTGTGTTAGATATCAGGCTGAGCCAAAAATGAGTCACTTGACTCAAGTGAAGAGGATTCTGAAGTATGTCAATAGTACAAGTGACTATGGTATTATGTACTCACACAGTGGAAGTCCTATGTTAGTTGGGTATTGTGATGCTGACTGGGCCGAAAGTGCAGATGACAGAAAAAGTACTTCTGGTGGATGCTTCTTTCTGGGTAACAATCTGATTTCATGGTTCAGTAAGAAGCAGAAATGTGTATCATTGTCTACAGCTGAAGCTGAGTATATAGTAGCTGGAAGCAGTTGTTCCCAATTGGTGTGGATGAAGCAAATGCTGAAAGAATATAATATTGAACAGGCTGTTATGACTTTGTATTGTGACAATCTGAGTGTTATCAATATTTCAAAAAATCCCATACAGCATAGCAGGACTAAGCATATTGATATACGTCATCACTTCATCAGAAACCTTGTGGAGGAGAAGGTTGTGCAGCTTGAACATGTTGACACAGAAGAACAGCTTGCTGATATATTTACAAAAGCTTTGGATGCCAAACAATTTGAGAATTTGAGGAGCAAACTGGGTATTTGTTTGTATGAGGAGTTTTAGCAATTACAGATTGCTGAGGGTGAGCAAGCAGGAAGTGAGGGTGCTGAAGATGATACTGATCTTAATGCAAAAACTGTGTCTGATGCAGAGTCTGATGCTAAGTCAGTTTGTGTTTCCTGTGTAAGGACTGTGGTTTGTCAAAGTTATTTGGCTAAAAAGGGGGAGAGAATCGTTTGTTTCTGAAGCTCTACATTTGTTCAAACTCAGAATATTTCAGAAACACTACAGTCTTGTTCAGAATTCAGTAGCAATACAGAAGAGCTGATGTCCTTTGCTTCAGGGGGAGTGTTGTTGATTGTTGTGCTTCAGGGGGAGTGTTGTTGGTTGTTGTGCTTTAGGGGGTGAGTTGTGTTGTTCCTGAGTATGTGTTGAGGGGGAGTTTTGTGCCAGAAGCTGGGAGTTTTGTGTGTTACTGACAGAAGCTGGGAGTTTTGTGTCAGAAGTTAATCTGTTCAGGGGGAGTTTTTGTTTGTAACGTAGTGTGTTATCCGTTGCTGACTCTGTTGCTACGTTTATGTGTTGTTCTTCATGGTTGCGTGCTTTGTTGAGTGAAGAACTTATTTTTTGTGAAGAAATATATTTTAGCCAAAAATTTGCCAAAGGGGGAGATTGTTGGATATTTGGTTGTTGGCTACATGTTTTGCTAAAATCAAATGTACAAGCAGTTCGTCTTCAGAAGCTGATATCTCAATTGTATGTCTTCAGAAGCTGGGTCAGAAGCTGGGTCTTCAGAAGCTGGAACAGTACTTCAGACGCACTGTTCAGAAGCTGACCTTCAGACGCACTGTTCAGACGCTGACTTTTGTTGACCTTCAGAAGCTGCATTTCAGAAGCACGTTTTCTGCGTTCATTCTTGTGCCTTGGTTCTGTTAATTCTCTCACAATATCTTTCGAAGATTTGATTGAAGATTTATCCAAGCTGATGTTTCTAGTAGGCAGATTAATTCGCGTGAATATATTGATTGAAGATTTGTTTCTTTTATTTAAGAAAATATTTTCAAAGCAATCTTTGGAAAATATATTTCTAAAAATATATTTGCTTCTATGAGCTTCTAAAGAATTTTAGAACAATATATGTTGAAGATTATTTTGTTCAGAATTATGTGCTGCTGAAGACTATATAAGGAGGACGCTGCTATTGAAGAAGCGAAAAAAAAAAACATCAAAACAGAAGTTATAGAGAGAGTCTTAGGTTTTGAGTCTGTAAGCTTTATGCTTTATTTCTGTGCACCACTCAAGTGTTAGAGTTGGTTGTTTTGTTATTGAGTTGTATTCACTTAAAGCTTTTAAGCAAAAGTGATGTTTTTGTGTTTTTGAAGAGTGTCTTCATACTTGAATTGTCTTAGAGTTTTAAGATCACTGGGGCAGTGATTACTTGAGTAGGAAGTAAGTGAGATCTTATATCTAGGAGTTCCTAGGTAGAAATCTATACGGGTAGTGATTAAGTGATAAGGCTGTGAAACAGGGGCTGTTGTCATGAGTCTTTGAATTGATACTATTTAGTGGATTTCCTTCCTGGCTTGGTAGCCTCCAGACGTAGGTGTGTTTGTCACCGAATTGGGTTAACAAATCAACTGTGTTCTTTTATTTTCTGTCCTTATTTTGCTGCTTCTGATACGTACTATGTTCTGTGTTTTTTGCGCTCTGTTTTACTATCAGTTTCAGTACCTGCCAGAATTTCAAAGATGTTACTGATATAAAAGCCTTAGATGCCAAGCAATCCAAAAATTTGAGGGGCCAACTGGGCTTTTGTCTTTTTTGAAGACTTTGCAGAGTCTGCTGTGTCTGATGACAAATTTGTCTTCTGATGCTTAGTCAGTTTTTGTGCTTCTGTGAAGACTGTGTGTGAGTACCATGTTTCTGTGATTCTGATCCTGTGATGGTTTTGATGATGGTACTGATGATAGTTCTGATCTGGTCTTTGTGTGTGGTGTTGTGATGGATGTTTATAACCTCTTAATTTTTCTGGGTGTGTTCCTTTGTTTCCTCTGCTGTTTCTATTTTCTGGGTGTGTTTCTGTTTTTCTACTCCTGGTAATTACATGGTTGTTTTGTCAAAATTGTTTGGCTAAAAAGGGGGAGAAAAGTATGGTTATTTCAGAAGCAGTGCAGTTGTTCAAGGGGAGTCTTTGTGTCTCTATTTCAGAGTGTGTTCCTGTGTGTCTGTTTCAGGAACTATGTGTTTCAGGGAGAGTTTTTGAGTATCTGTTCAGAGGTAGTTCAGGGGGAGTTTATGTGTTTCCTGTCAGAAGCTAATCTGTTCAGGGGGAGTATATGTGTGAAATGTAGTGAATCATCCGTTGCTGACTCTGTTGTTGCTACATTTTTGTTATGTACTTCATGGTTGCGTAATTTTGATGTGTAAAGAACTTGCTTGTTGTGACTCTTTGTTCTCTAATTAATTTTAGCCAAAAATTTGCCAAAGGGGGAGATTGTTGGATATTTGGTTATTGGCTTCATGTTTGCTAAAATCAAATATACAAGCAATGTGCGTCTTCAGAAGCAGAAACAGTACTTCAGAAGCTGAACGTCAGAAGTTGGACCCTCAGATGCACTGTTTAGAAGATGATCTTCAGACGAACTGTTCAGACGTTGACCTTCATAAGCACTATTCGTTAGAAGCTGCGCTTCAGAAGCACTGTTCATCAGAAGCTGAGCCTTCAGAAGCTGCATTTCAAAAGCACGTTCAGAAACTGGTTTTCTGCGTTCAGAAGCTGCGTTCTTTCTTGTGTCTTGGAGCTGTTATATTTTCTCACATTATCTTTTGAAGATTTGATTGTAGAATTCTCCAAGCTACGTTTCTAGAAGAAAGAATTTTTGCGTGAAGATCTTTATTGAAGATTGAATTCTTTTATTTATGAATATATTTACAAAGGAATCTTTGGAAAATATATTTCTGAAATATAATTGCTTCTATTTGCTTCTAAAAGAATTCTGGAAATATATCTTTGAAGGATTTGGTTCAAGAATTATGTTGCTGCGGAAGCTATAAATAGAGGACGCTGCTATTGAAGAAACTAATTAAAAACAGAAATCATTATAGAGAGAGTCTTAGTTTTTGAGTCTGTAAGCTTTGTGCTGTGTTTTCTGTACACTACTCATCTGTTAGAGTTGGTTATTTTTTTTATTGAGTTGGAATTCACTTAAAGCTTTTAAGCAAAAGTGACTTTGATGTTTTGAAGTGTAACTTCATCCTTGTTTGTTTAGGGTTTACAATCACTGGGGCAGTGATTGCTTGAGTAGGAAGTAAGACGGGTTCTTATATCTAGGAGTTCCTAGGTAGAAATTTATACGGGTAGTGATTAAGTGAGAAGACTGAGAAACAGGGGTTGTTGTCATAGGTCTTTGAATTGATACTGTTTAGTGGATTTCCTTCCTGGCTTGGTAGCCTCCAGACATTGGTGTGTTTGTCACCGAACTGGGTTAACAAGTCAACTGTGCCTTTTAATTTAAGTCTGTTATTTCTGTCTGTTTTATTTCTGCTTCTGAACCACTGTTACTGTGTTACACTCTGTTTTACTGCACCAGAAGTTGTACTCTGTTTTACGGTTCAGTAACAGGTCCTGCCAGGAATTTGAGTGTTGCTTTTGATGAAAACATATCAGAAGATCTTGTGAGGCTTGGTAGACTGTTTAACAAGATTCTGAAGCAGAAGACAAGAACTGATGAGAAAAGGAATCAAACCAAAGGAGTTCAGTGCCATCAGTGTTAAGGTTATGGCCACATTAGGACAGAATGTGCAACATACCTCAAGAAACAGAAGAAGAGTTTGGCAGTTTCTTGGTCTGATGATGACTCAGAAGGAGAAGTGGGGAATGAATCAGCCAAGCATGTTTATGCCTTAACTGGTAGATGCAGGTCTGGTGATAAATTAAAGTTTTAGAAGAACCATCAGGTTCTGAAGCATCATCAGATACTGAATGCAGTGATGGAGAATTGTTTTTTGAAGAACCAACTACCACTTACAAAGATTTATTCATCAGAAGTGAAGAATTGTGCAAGGAACTGGAAAAACAGAAGACAACTATCACTCAACTTCAGGCTGAAAGAAGTGAACACTTAGGCCAAATTTCTGATCTCAAAGATGAGGTAACCCAGCTGAACTCTCAACTTGAACACATGAAGAAGCAAGTCAGAATGATGAACACTGGTACTGATATGCTTGAAGAGATTTTGGAGAGTCAGAACCAAGGGAAACCAAATGGCATCGGATTTGATGATTGGACCTTGAACAACAAACAGCAAAATCCAGCTAAAAGGTTCATTGCAGCTGTTAAAACATGTGATCCAATGATGAGCAAAACTAAGTTGGAACACCAGAACCAACCTCAGGGATCTAAGAACAAGAGGGCATCTCATCCTTGGGTATGTCATCACTGTGGTAAAAAGGGGCATATAAAGCCATTCTGTTTCAAACTGCATGAGTATCCCAAGCACCTTCAGCAAAGAAAATCAGAACCTGTTGTAGTCAATGTCAAGAAGGAATGGAGACCAAAATGTGAAAGTGTTAACAAGAGGCTAAAGAATAAGAAAGGAAAGGTTGTTGTTGGTGCCAGCAGGCCTACTCCTGTTGCTAAGAAGAGTGCTGGTGTTGGATCATCTAAAGGCTGGAGCAAGGTGGTGGTCCCTGTCCCTAAGAAGAAGGCACTAAAAGGAAAGGAAGTGGATCCTAGTGAGTCTGAGGATGATGTTAAGCAAGACATCATGGCCTATGTTCAGAAGAGGATTTCTGAACTTCAGAAGCAAATTGCTGGGAAGAAGATTCCTCTGAATGTGCCTGAAGCACACATTGACTGAGCATCATCTGATGCTGTGTTTAATGAAGACTAAGCAGCTTCTGATGCTGAGTCTGAAGACTGTCAATTTTTTGGGCTGTGTTCTGGATTGCAGCTTCTGCTTCTGGTCTGCAATTTTTGTACTATTTTCTACAGTTGTGTTCTTTTTCTTTGATATTCTGTGAAGACTTTGTGTGCGGGTACCATGTTTTTGTGATTCTGATCCTGTGATAGTTTTGATGATGGTACTGCTGATGGTTCTAATGTGGGTTCTGTGTGTGCCACTACTGACTCTGTTGCTTTTTACTATGTTTATGTTATGTTCTTCATGGTTGCGCAATTTTGATGTGTGAAGAATTTGCTTGTTGTATCTCTTTGTTCTCAAATTGATTTTAGCCAAAAAATTTGCCAAAGAGGGAGATTGTTGGATAATTGGTTGTTGGCTTCATGTTTGCTAAAATCAAATATACAAGCAAGATGTGCGTGTTCAGAAGCTGATCCTCAAAAGCTGAACAGTACCTCAGAAGCTGGGTCTTCAGAAGCTGAACAGTACTTCAGAAGCTGAACTGTACTTCAGAAGCTGGGTCTTCAGAAGCTGAACAGTACTTCAGAAGCTGATGTTCAGACGCTGAACAGTACTTCAGACGCTGACCTTCAGAAGCTGATGTTCAGACGCTGAACAATACTTTAGACGCTGACTTTCAAAAGCAACCTTCAGAAGCTGAAATGTTCAGACGCAGAACTTCAGACGCAGACCTTCAGAAGTACCTTCAGAAGCTGGTTTTTCTACGTTCTGTTTTTGTGCCTTGGAGCTGTTAATTTTCTCACATAATGTTTTGTGGATTTAATTGAAGAATTCTCCAAGCTGCGTTTCTAGAAGGAAGAGTATTTTGCGTGAAGATATTTGTTGAAGATTGGTTTCTTTTATTTGTGAATATATTTTCAAAGTAATCTTTGTAAAATATATTTCTAAAGAATAATTGCTTCTATATGTTTCTAAAGAATTTTGGAAATATATCTTTGAAGATTATTTGGTTCAAGTATTATGTTGCTGCTGAAGGCTATATATAGAAGACGCTGCTATTGAAGAAACTTAACTCACCCAAAGTTATCATTGAGAGATTATTATTAGGTTCTGAGTTTGTGAGCTTTGTGCTCTGTTTCTGTACACCACTCAATTGTTAGAGTTGGTTTGTTTTATTGAGTTGTAATCACTTGAAGCTTTTAAGCAAAAGTGACTGTTTATGTTTTGAAGAGTGTCTTCATCTTTGATTGTTTAGAGTTTAAAATCACTGGGGCAGTGATTGATTGAGTAGGAAGAAAGAGGGGTCTTATATCTAGGAGTTCCTAGGTAGAAATACCACGGGTAGTGATTAAGTGAGAAGGCTGTGAAACAGGGGCTGTTCACATAGGACTTCGAATTGATACTTTTATAGTGGATTTCCTTCCTGGCTTGGTAGCCTCCAGACGTAGGTGTGTTTGTCACCAAACTGGGTTAACAAATAACCTGTGTTTTTACTTTCTGTTAGTTTTTATTTCTGCTTCTGAACTACTGTTTTGCGCACTCTGTTCTACTCTGTTTTACGGTTCAGAATCAGGTCCTGCCAGGAATTTTAGTTCCTTCTCATGACAATGCAAAGCCTAAGAATAACAATGAACACATGGCTTTAGCATATTTTATATCTCAAATTTTCCTAATGATATGGGTTATGTGGCTTTACGGAAGGGGTTGGAGGTTGTTGGCATGCTTCAGATGTTTATGTTGCAAGGTTTAGAAATGCTAAACGTTATGGTTTTGCTCGCTTTACGAAGGTGCGTAACGTTGAGAAGTTAAATAAAGCCTTAAACAATGTTCTCTTTGGTGACTGGAGGTTGTATCTGAATTTTGCTCGTTTTGATAGATTTGGCGTTAAAGAGGTGGCCGCTAGTTTAGAGTCTAAGGGAGAAAAAATAGTACGTGAAAAGGTTGGAAAAAATACGAGGGAATTGGGGGAGTGCAAGGTCGAGGGTGGGGAGAGGAGGAAAAGGGTGCTTCAAAAAGTGAAGGAGGAGGTTGTTCATCGTGAGAAGAAGAGGGACATCAATATTGCAAAGGGGGCGAAGGTTGATGTTTCCGTGAGGGAGGAGGGCGTTAAGGTGGATGACGTGAAGGGGGTAGTTCAAATCTTTGTTGAGAATGTTGAAGCGTCGATGCTGAAAAATGAATATTCATCGGTGTCTGAGGACGTTGAGAGGGCAAGTAAAGGCATGACTGCAAGAGTTCGAAACGATATAGCGGTTCCTATTTTCCAAAAAACTGTTATCGATGTCGGGTTTGCTAACGTGAAGGTAACACCATTGGGAGGAGATAAAGTGTTTTTATTCCAAGATGGCAGACTTGACGTCATGGTTATTTTTAATGAAGCGGCTGAATTTTTCCGTTGAAAGATGGGGATGTTCATTATGAAAGAGGGGATTGGGTTAGATGTTATGGTATTCCACTTCATGCACGGAATTCCAATTTTTTTGTGAAGCTAGTAGGCAAAAAAGGAAGAATATTAAAGGTTGATGAATGCACTCTTCATAAGGTTAGATTTGATTATGCTCACCTTTTGATTACAAGTTCTGGTTTGTGTGAAATTAATGAGGTTGAGTCTTGCTGGGTTGATGGAAAGAAATATGAGATACACATTGTTGAGGATTTGGAGTTTGATATAGCGGACGACGCTTGTTTATGTTGGAACAAAATGTGTAAACAATGTCTCTTTGAGTTTTGATGATAACAAGGTATTAAAAAGAAAATTAGATATGTTAATGCTTGTTCCAAGTGTGCAGGACCATAGACTAAAAAAAATTATTATTCAAGTATCAATCAAGTTTTAAGTTATGAAGGAACAAGTTTAAGAGCAAAGAAATTTTGTTGGAAGCTTGTATTGCATATCAGAAGCTGAAGACTCATACTCTGAGGTCTGAAGGATCAGAAGCTGAAGACTCAGACTCTGAAGTCTGAAGGATCAAAAGCTGAAGACTCAGACTCTAAAGTCTGAAGGATCAGAAGTCAACTGGTGTCACTGTCATCAAGGACAAAGTACATGTTGGTATAAGCCCTAGAGGCCAATAATTTATGTCAAACTTTTATATGTATCATGACTTTTATTATTGAATAAAATATGGCGTTCTTTATTACACTTGTTATAAGATAAATAAAGTCCCTAGAATAGTTAGTTCATGTGATGGAATATTAAGTGTGACTTAATCATGAGATTACATCAACAGAAAGAACACTATTCTTAAATGTATCCGTAGTCAAGCTTTAATATGAATTGGGATAATATTAAAGCATGGAGACTATTATGTATGTAGACTGATGACCACATCTCATGGGTCATGAATATGAGATATTAAGTCTATACATAGGTATAAATATTAGGAGTAATATTTATACTGGATTGACCCATCGTGAGAATACTACATAGTATGTTATGAAATCGTCATAAGTTATTCTCACAATGATAATAGTGTATATCACTCTTAGACCTGAAACCACTATGATCCCTAGATGTGGACTCAAGTGTTTTATTGCCATTCAAACGTTGTCTGTAACAAGATGACTATAACGTTGGTTAATGGGCACTTGATGAATCATGCTGAGGGACATGAGTGTCCTAGATGGGATTTGTCCCTCCTCATAACAGGAGATATATCTTTAGGCCTCTTGATGGAATATGACTGGAAAAATGCATGGCCATGCCGAATTAAGTCAATATGAGATATTGGACTTATTCGTTGTTCAGTATATTTCGGGATCAAGAAATATAAATATTGAGCTAAACAAGGGTGACGTAATCTATGCCTTGTGTTCAATAAAGATATTAGGACAAAGGAGTAATCGTACACATTGATATTATCATGGAAAGGTTTCGTCAGATCACTTGACATTCTTGTCACTTGGGTAGCAGTGATGTGTTGCTAGATACCGCTCACTGTTTATAATATTAAATATGGGATTTAATATTATTGCCAACGTTACAAGAACCTATAGGGTCACACACAATAGAACGGTTAAAAGGAGAAATATAAGTAGTACTTATATGATGGGGTACGTTTAGCAATAAGCGCTAATTAGTTAGCGGATGCTGATGGGCTAATGGGCTTTTGAAGCTCAAGCTGATTTTGTGCAGCAAGGAGTTCTATAAATAGAAGCTCTAATGCTGAAATCAGCTAATGCTTTTCGTGTAACCCTAAAGCAGAAACGAATCCCCACTTCTCTCCCTAACCTCTGATCGCTTGGCTAGCACCGGGAACCAGAGGAAGCTGTTCGTGTGGACGAATAGAGGCTTTGCTTATTTGCTCAGCTGTGATCAAAGAAACAATTTCTGCACTAAGAGGTAACAATTCTATCACTGGTTCATGGCATATTCGTAATGATCCAAGGAAAGGAAATCAATTTTTTTTTAAACTTCCGCTGCACTTTATATGTCGATTTCCCTTCAGTGGTATCAGAGCCAATTACGAAACCATGAATCGGATTGTTTTGTTTACTGCTTTATGTTTTAATTGGCTTAAACATAATCGAATACAATTAAATAATAAAGACGAATTAAAATTGGCAAGGCATCACGTTTCCGTGCATGGCTTTTCGGTTTGTTTGAAGCTTCGGAACCGTATCAGGTGAAGCATCAATATATCGATTATCCATATCGACGGAGATGTGTTGCTCGATCACATACGCACATAATTGAATCGTATCACTTTTCTGTGCATGGCCTTTCGAATTGTTTGAAGCTTCGGAACCGTTGTCTGGTGAAGCATCAATATTTTCGATTATCCATATCGACAGAAATATGATTGATAAATTCTGTGTAACAGAAGTATATGTGATATACTCGTGATGATCGTTCACTAAATCAAGTCAGATGATATTTGTTCATATTGGATGATTGTAAACTGGAGCTTCGGAACCGTATCAGGTGAAGCATTCTAAGTTCGATCACCATATTGGATAAACAATCAGAGTACTTTGATTGGTGTGATCATACTGTTACAACGGGGTTCATAACGCCGCAAGTGTTGTGCCGTCATGATTAGGGTTACGAAAAAGGCTGAAACCTGGTTCAGAATCGTGACACGATTGTAGAATCGTGACACGATTTTGTGCCTAGCAAATCGTTTGCTTCTGCCTATAAAATCGTGACACGATTCCAGAATCGTGACACGATTTTGTGCCCAGCAAATTGTTTGCTTCTGCCTATAAAATCGTGACACGATGCCAGAATCGTGACACGATTTTTCAGCACCAGAATTCAAAGTGAATCGTTCATATTGAATTAGCTTCCGGGGCGCTGCCCCGGAAGCCCCGCAAGGGGCGCTGCCCCCTTGACCCCTGTCCGCTGACCGGGCAGCGGAACCCCCGTCCGCTGACCGGGCAGCGGAACCCCCGACTAATCTGCGTAGTGTGATCAATCGCCGAGTTTTAATTTAATTTATTTAATTATGAGGTGTTAATAATAATAAAAGGTGTTTTATTGTTGTTGAGTGAATGATTATGGCCTTAGTCTTATTATTTCTTTTATTTTGGATTTTTGAAATACGGCCTGCGTGTCGTGCCTCTCTCTTGAATTCTATATGTACATTCTCTTCTCATCCAATCCCTCGTATGTAAAACGAGTTTCTTTATATGTAATGTAATTAGAATACAAGGAGGTAATAGGACCATTGACGTTGGATTAGCCCTAGAAGTCCAGCTTGGAGAAGCAAGGTCGTTTCTAGGATTAGTTTAGATTCTTTCATTGGCTTGAGAGAATCATAGCGTTAGGAGGCCATAATCATGTCACTTTTATTTTGTATAATTGTTATGCATGCTTGAATGATTGGAGTGCGAATATATATGATATACAAGCCGTGGTGAGGTGAGATCAAACTAAATAAAATCCTTCAAAGTGATATATTAAGTTTAATGCTTTCCAAAAGAATAACACCCTTCAAGACTAATATCGAATGTGTGGGTTCTGCCCTAGCGAAGCACATGTTCTATGTTTGTAAGTCGCGGTGCGGTAATTTCATTTACCCGATTGTTATTCTATTGGGTCTAACTTAACTAAATTAATTTTAATATGATTAGAATAAATTTAGAAGCAAGAATTGGGAAGTATCTATATGATAGATCAGAGTAAGAGTTACTCGCCCAATTGATTTGAAAGTTGTATGAGATACAATTGGAAATGTTCCTACCTAAATAGCTGAGTTTTGGGTGATCAGCCCTAGCTGACTCAAAACAAGGTGAAATAAGGATTTCAACCCGCTAGAAAATCTTCCAACGGGATTTTCCGAATTAAATGTTTGAAGGTCATTTGATTTGAATAAAATAGTGGGAGCATATTTAATTAAAGGCCAAATTAAATATGTTATTTTCATGATACTTATTTTGCATATTTTAAATTGTAGATGGCAAATAACACTTCAAACAACATTTTGCGATCAATCCTTGAGAAGGATAAGCTGAATGAAACAAATTTTTTAGACTGGCACCGAAACTTGAGGATTGTCCTCACACATGAGAAAAAGCTGTATGTGCTTGATGAACCTGTTCCTGAAGAGGCACCAGCTGCAAATGCTCCCAGGGCTGAAAGAGATGCTTATAGTAGGCATGTCAATGATGCCGTGGAAGTCGCTTGCATCATGCTTGCAACTATGACCTCTGAGCTTCAGAAGCAACACGAGAACATGGCTGCGTTCGATATGATCGAACACCTTAAGACTCTTTATGAAGAGCAAGCTAGGCATGAAAGGTATGATGTCTCCAAGGCCCTTTTTGGAACTAAGCTGTCAGAAGGAAGTCCTGTAGGACCTCATGTACTCAAGATGATTGGGTACGTTGAGAACCTCGCGCGATTGGGTTTACCCCTTGAGCAGGAACTTGCTATTGATCTTATCTTGCAATCGTTGCCGGAAAGCTTTAGCCACTTTGTCATGAATTTCCTAATGAATGACATGGACAAAACTCTTCCACAGCTTGCAGCAATGTTAAGAACTGCTGAAAAGAATATGAAGGGAAAGGGTAAGACCATTTTGATGGTTAACAATGGAAAGGTCAAAAAGCATAATAAGAAGCCTAAAAGGTCTAAGGGAAATGGCAAAGGCAAAGCAGTTGCTAAGCCATCAACCAAAGCCTTGAAGCCTACTGGAGGCGTGGCTAAGGAGGGCAAGTGCTTCTACTGCGGTAAGACCGGGCACTGGAAGCGCAACTGCCCAAAATATCTGGAAGATAAAAGGAATGGAACGGTTGCTTCCACTTCTTCAGGTATTTTTGTTATAGAAATTAACATGTCTACTTCTACATCATGGGTATTAGATACTGGATGTGGTTCTCATATTTGTACTGATGTGCAGGGGTTGAGAACGAGTAGAACATTGGCAAAAGGGGAGGTCGATCTACGAGTTGGCAATGGCGCAAAGGTTGCTGCTTTAGCTGTTGGAACTTATGAATTGACTTTACCTAGTGGTCTTTTAATACAGTTAGAGAACTGTTATTTTGTACCTGCAATTAGCAGGAATATTATTTCCGTTTCTTGTTTGGACAAGTCCGGTTTTTGTTTTACAATAAAAGACAAATGTTGTTCTATTTATTTGAATAATATTCACTATGCTAATGCCATTATGAGTAATGGACTTTATATTCTTGATCTTGATATGCCAATCTATAACATAAATACGAAAAGGATGAAACCTAATGAGTTGAATCCAACTTATCTTTGGCATTGTCGTTTAGGCCATATAAATGAAAATCGCATTTCCAAACTCCATAAAGATGGAATTTTGGACTCTTTTGATTTAGAATCATATGAGACATGTCGATCTTGTTTATTGGGAAAGATGACAAAGACCCCATTCACCGGAACAGGTGAAAGGTCTAGTGATCTTTTGGGACTCATACATACTGATGTATGTGGACCACTAAACACACCTGCTAGAGGAGGGTTTTATTACTTCATTACATTCACTGATGACTTTAGTAGATTTGGATATGTGTATCTAATGAAACATAAATCTGAATCATTTACTTTCTTCAAAGAATTTCAAAATGAAGTAGAAAACCAACTTGGCAAGAAAATCAAAATGCTTCGATCTGATCGAGGTGGCGAATATTTGAGCCAAGAGTTTGACGATCATCTAAAAGAGTGTGGGATCTTATCCCAGCTCACACCTCCTGGAACACCACAATGGAATGGTGTTTCCGAAAGGAGAAATCGAACCTTGTTAGACATGGTCCGATCTATGATGAGTCATGCTGATCTTCCAAACTCCTTTTGGGGACACGCCTTATTAACTGCAGCTTACACACTTAACCAAGTTCCATCCAAAGCGATTGAAAAGACACCATATGAGATATGGAGTGGTCGAAAACCCAATGTGAAACATTTAAAGATTTGGGGTTGTGAAGTTTATGTGAAACGACTAATGTCCACTAAACTTGAACAAAGATCTGACAAATGTTTCTTTGTGGGATATCCTAAAGAAACTAAAGGATACTACTTTTACAAACCATCTGAGGGCAAAGTGTTTGTCGCTAGAGATGGAGTATTCCTTGAGAAGGAATTTGTTTCCAAAGAAATTACTGGGAAAAAGGTAGATCTTGAAGAAGTTCAAGACCCACAAAGTAGTACGCCAATGGAGGAACAAGAGCAGGATACACAAGCTGTTGTGACAGAAAATCCTACTCCAATAACACAAGAACCACGTAGGTCAAATAGGATACGTCAAGAACCTGAGAGATATGGGTATCTTATATCAGAAGAATGTGACGTATTGCTCATGGATCAAGATGAGCCTATGACTTATCAAGAGGCCATTACTGGTCCTGAATCTGAGAAGTGGCTTGAAGCCATGAAATCTGAAATGGATTCCATGTACACAAATCAAGTTTGGAACTTGGTTGAAGCACCTAAAGGAATTAATCCTATAGGATGCAAGTGGGTTTTCAAAAAGAAAACTGACATGGACGGAAAGGTTAACACCTACAAAGCGCGGTTGGTTGCTAAAGGCTTCAAACAAATTCATGGTGTAGACTATGATGAAACCTTTTCACCAGTCGCAATGATTAAATCCATTCGGATCTTACTTGCTATCGCTGCATACCATGATTATGAAATCTGGCAGATGGATGTCAAGACTGCTTTCCTTAATGGAAGTCTCCTTGAGGATGTGTACATGACACAACCTGAAGGATTTGGCATTCCTAATAACATCCAAAAGGTATGCAAATTGCAGCGATCAATCTATGGATTGAAGCAAGCTTCCAGAAGTTGGAATCTTCGTTTTGATGAAACTGTACAACAGTATGGATTCATTAAAAATGAAGATGAACCTTGTGTTTACAAGAAGGTTAGTGGGAGCATAGTCTCATTTCTGGTATTATATGTGGATGACATATTGCTTATCGGAAATGACATCCCTACACTACAAGAAATTAAATCTTGGTTAGGGAAATGCTTTTCTATGAAAGACTTAGGTGAAGCTTCCTACATATTAGGAATCAGGATCTATAGAGATAGATCACAAAGATTGCTTGGCTTAAGTCAGGGTACATACATTGACAAAGTCTTGAGACGTTTCAATATGTATGAGTCCAAGAAAGGACTTGTACCTATGTCATCAGGTATAAGTTTGTCAAAAGCACAATCCCCTTCAACTGTTGAAGAAAGGGATCGAATGATCAATGTTCCATATGCATCCGCAATTGGATCTATCATGTATGCTATGTTATGTACTCGACCAGATGTCTCGTATGCTTTAAGTGCTACGAGCAGATACCAGTCTAATCCAGGTAACAGTCATTGGGTTGCTGTTAAGAACATCCTTAAGTACTTGAGAAGAACTAAGGATACTTTCTTGATCTATGGAGGTCAAGAAGAGCTCTCTGTAATTGGTTACACAGATGCTAGTTTTCAGACAGATCATGATGATTTCAAATCGCAATCTGGATACGTGTTTTGCTTAAATGGCGGTGCTGTTAGCTGGAAAAGTTCAAAGCAGGAAACAGTCGCTGATTCTACAACTGAGGCCGAGTATATTGCTGCATCTAATGCCGCAAAGGAGGCTGTTTGGATCAAGAAATTCATCTCTGATCTTGGTATAGTTCCAAGCATTGTGGATCCCATTGAACTGTTATGTGATAACAATGGAGCAATCGCACAAGCTAAAGAACCTAGATCTCACCAAAGATCCAAACACATACTTAGGCGCTATCATCTCATTCGAGAAATCATCGATAGAGGAGATGTGAAAATATGCAGAGTACCAACATCAGACAATGTTGCTGATCCACTGACTAAAGCTCTAACTCAGCAGAAGCATGATGGTCATACTAGATCTATGGGTATTAGGTCTATGCCTGATTGGCTCTAGTGCTAGTGGGAGATTGTTGGTATAAGCCCTAGAGGCCAATAATTTATGTCAAACTTTTATATGTATCATGACTTTTATTATTGAATAAAATATGGCGTTCTTTATTACACTTGTTATAAGATAAATAAAGTCCCTAGAATAGTTAGTTCATGTGATGGAATATTAAGTGTGACTTAATCATGAGATTACATCAACAGAAAGAACACTATTCTTAAATGTATCCGTAGTCAAGCTTTAATATGAATTGGGATAATATTAAAGCATGGAGACTATTATGTATGTAGACTGATGACCACATCTCATGGGTCATGAATATGAGATATTAAGTCTATACATAGGTATAAATATTAGGAGTAATATTTATACTGGATTGACCCATCGTGAGAATACTACATAGTATGTTATGAAATCGTCATAAGTTATTCTCACAATGATAATAGTGTATATCACTCTTAGACCTGAAACCACTATGATCCCTAGATGTGGACTCAAGTGTTTTATTGCCATTCAAACGTTGTCTGTAACAAGATGACTATAACGTTGGTTAATGGGCACTTGATGAATCATGCTGAGGGACATGAGTGTCCTAGATGGGATTTGTCCCTCCTCATAACAGGAGATATATCTTTAGGCCTCTTGATGGAATATGACTGGAAAAATGCATGGCCATGCCGAATTAAGTCAATATGAGATATTGGACTTATTCGTTGTTCAGTATATTTCGGGATCAAGAAATATAAATATTGAGCTAAACAAGGGTGACGTAATCTATGCCTTGTGTTCAATAAAGATATTAGGACAAAGGAGTAATCGTACACATTGATATTATCATGGAAAGGTTTCGTCAGATCACTTGACATTCTTGTCACTTGGGTAGCAGTGATGTGTTGCTAGATACCGCTCACTGTTTATAATATTAAATATGGGATTTAATATTATTGCCAACGTTACAAGAACCTATAGGGTCACACACAATAGAACGGTTAAAAGGAGAAATATAAGTAGTACTTATATGATGGGGTACGTTTAGCAATAAGCGCTAATTAGTTAGCGGATGCTGATGGGCTAATGGGCTTTTGAAGCTCAAGCTGATTTTGTGCAGCAAGGAGTTCTATAAATAGAAGCTCTAATGCTGAAATCAGCTAATGCTTTTCGTGTAACCCTAAAGCAGAAACGAATCCCCACTTCTCTCCCTAACCTCTGATCGCTTGGCTAGCACCGGGAACCAGAGGAAGCTGTTCGTGTGGACGAATAGAGGCTTTGCTTATTTGCTCAGCTGTGATCAAAGAAACAATTTCTGCACTAAGAGGTAACAATTCTATCACTGGTTCATGGCATATTCGTAATGATCCAAGGAAAGGAAATCAATTTTTTTTTAAACTTCCGCTGCACTTTATATGTCGATTTCCCTTCAGTACAACCTCTACCTCTGCAAACTTCTCAGAGTCAGAAACGTTCTCTGCAACTTTGTCTCCTTGCAAAAGACATCCAATCCATTTTAAGGAAAGGATTCAAACGGTATTCTTCATGGTACGTAGTCCAAATCAAGGAACAAATCAATGTTGGATCAAGCTTCAAATCAAACGACTATATTGATGATTTTGCATCTTCTCAACGTCTCTCTACTCTTCTATATAAATGACTGAAGACTTGAAGAAAAATATACAAGACTCTACCAATTTCTTACAAGCGCCAAAACTCTGCCAAATTCTATACGCATCAAACACTTAGAAATTCTTACAAACTTTCTTATCTTAGAATTTCTTAAGTCTAGAGTCTGAAAACTGTTTTGTATTTTGTGAACACCACTGATAGTATATCAAGTGTTCAAACCAAACATATTTCTTTGTAATTCTGTTTATTGAGAAGTCTCTTGCTTTGTGCTTGAGCAATTAGAAGTCTCTTGCTTTGTGCTTGAGCAATCAGAAGTCTCTTACTTTGTGTTTGAGCATATGAAGTCTCTTGCTTTGTGCTTGAGCAATTTGTAATCATTGGATTATAGTGAAAAATCTCTTGTAAGTGACAAGGGGATTGGACTACTTCTGGATTGTGGAAAGAACCAGGATAATTGCTTGTGTCCTCTCTCTCTCTCTCTCTCTCTCATTTACTTTTAATCCGCAGCGTATAAAATCTAAACTTAGTTTCAGATTCTGAGCATACATCAGAAGCTGAACTAACTCTTAGTTTTTGAGAAAGAAAAAGCCAACACAATTCAACCTCCCCTTCTTGTGTTTTTCTCACCTTCAGTTGGTATCACAGTTGCGGTTCTGATATTCAATCACTTAACAGTTTGTTAGAAAAAATCCTGAGAAAAACATGTCTTCAAGTGAATCTGGTGGTTCCTCTCAACCTGCTCCTAGATCTGGAGCTGTTGTATCATATGACTATGGTACAGATGATAAGCAATCTCACTCACACCATAAACCTCCTATGTTTACTGGTGATCCTGAAAAATTTTCTTGGTGGAAAAGCAAGATGTATAGTCATATCATTGGAATAGATGGTAGCCTCAGGGATATCATTGAATATGGTATAACTATACCAATTTATGAAGAAGGAGTAGCTATTGACATAAAAAGTCTTACTGATGATGATAGAAAGATTTACATAAAGCATCATAGAGTAAGAGGTATCATTGTGGATTCTCTGCCTCACAATGAATACCTGAAGCTAAGTGATAAAGCCACTGCAAATGCCATCTTCACTTCCTTGTGCTCTAACTATGAAGGAAACAAGAAAGTTAGAGAAGCCAAGGCCAACCTTCTGGTTCAACAGTATGAGTTGTTCAAGATGAAGGAGGATGAAAACATTGAGACTATGTTCTCAAGGTTTCAGACTCTAGTATCTGGACTTCAGATTCTGAAAAAGAGTTACTCAACTACTGACCATGTGAACAAGATCCTCAGAAATCTACCTTCTAAATAGAGACCTAAAGTAACTGCCATTGAGGAAGCTAAAGATCTAAATACTCTTAGTATTGAAGAGCTTATCAGCTCTCTCAAAGTGCATGAACTAGGACGCAATGAAGATGAACCTGTTAGAAAGTCTAAGTCTATAGTACTTAAATCTAAAGGAAAGTCATCAAAAGCTCTAAAAGCTATAGAATTTGATGAAGAATCTCCCGAGGGAAGTTCTGAAGAAGATCCAGAAGCTGAGGAGCTGACAATGCTTTCCAAAAGGTTTCAGTACTCAGTCAAAAGACATAAGAAGTTTTCTAACAAAGGTAGTGGCTTCAAAGGATCTGGTTCCAAGAAGGAAGATCAGAAGGGTTGCTTTAATTGCAAAAAGACTGGTCATTTCATTGCTGACTGTCCAGAGCTACAGAAGGACAAATCAAAGTAGAAATCCAAGAAGACCAGCTCTAAATCAAGCAACTTCAGAAACAAAATCAAGAAAAGTCTTATGGCAACATGAGATGATCTTGACAATGAATCTGAATCTAAGAAGGAAGATGAAGAAGAAGCCAATCTGGCTCTAGTCGCAACAACATCTTCTGATACAGAGTCAGGGTCAGACTCTGAGGATGAAGATGAGGTATTTTCTAAACTTACTCAATCGGAACTTGTTGAAACAGTTAAGGAACTTATGAACCATCTCAGTGAAGGGATTTAAAGAGGGGTTTTTAAAAAAAAATTAATCCTCTTAGCGGAACAAATCCCGTTGAAACGGATCTTGATTAAATCATTAATCACGAATCAAACACATATACTTAAACAGTTTAAGGATTCATGTGTTTACCTCTTGAAGCACATAACCTTTGTAGCAGAATTGTTTCTGATCACGAGCAAAGCAACGTAGCGATGCCTCTATTCAGTCCACACGAACAGAACTTCTCTGATGACCGGTGCTAGCCAATTTCAACGGAGATTCAGAGAGAATAGGGTTTAGAGAGCGGCGGCTAGGGTTTCACAACTTTTGTGAATTAGGTTAAGTGTTCAACAAAAAGTCTGTAATGCTTCACCACAAGGGTTCTATTTATAGAACCACTTGTGTGGTCAACAAGTCAAGCACTTAAATACACCGTACCTTACGGTGCACCATATTTCACTTAAACACACCATACCTTACGATGGACCGCGTTTCTCTATTTCATAAATTAAATAATAAGTCATACTTAATTATTTAATTACTAATAAGTCCTACTTATTATTTTATAAATAAGTCTTAATTATTTATTTCTCTCATCTATCTGTCCTTTGTGTGTGACCCCTATAGGTTCCCGTAACGTTGGCAATAATATTAAATCACCTATTTAATATTATAAACAGTGAGCGGTATCTAGCAACACATCACTGCTACCCAAGTGACGAGAATGTCATGTGATCTGACGAAACCTTTCCGTGATAATGATCATGTGTATAATTACCCCTTTGCCCTCATGTCTATATTGAACACAAGGCATAGACCGTGTCATCCTTGTCTAGTTCAATATTGGGCCCATAGACATTTCTCCTGTTATGTAGGAGGGGCAAATTCCATCTAGGTCACTCATGTCCCTTAGCATGATTCATGGAGTACCCATCAACCAACTTTATAGTCATCCTATTAAAGACAACGTTTGAATGGTGATAAAGCACTCGACTCCTACATCTAGGGTACATAGTGGTTTCAGGTCAAAGGGTGGAATACACCACTATCACTATGAGAATATCTTATGACACTTTTCATAACTTTTACTATGTAGTATTCTCATGGCGGGTCAATCCAGTATAAATATTACTCCTAATATTTATACCTATGTGAAGACTTGATAACTCTTTATCTATGATCTATGAGATGTGATCATCAGTCTACCCACATAATAGTCTCTATGCTTTAATGTTATCCCATTTCACAATAAAGCTTGACTACGGATACTTTAAGAATAATGTCCTTTCGTTTAATGAGTCTCACAATTAAGTCACACTTAATGCTCCATTAAACAGACCAATTATTCTAGGGAATTTATTATTTTGAAACTAAACAAAAGAATAAATAAAATGCCTTATATGTATATTCATAAATATATATCAAAGTCATGATACAAGGCCAAATCCAATCAAAATAGATTGGCTATTAGGGCTTATTCCAACAATCTCCCACTAGCACTAAAAGCCAATCAAATATTATCTCAATATCTATTGGTCAAGTGTTAGCATCAAGCACACTGTGGGCAAGATACTCGAGTAGCAGATAAGGAACCTTTCCTATGTTGGTAGGTTGTACTTCTTTCAATTTCCACTTTTGATCTTCTATCAAAAGGAAATTGAAGTGTCAACATATACATTTGAATCATTGGTGAGATCTAGTTTTCATTGCTTGCAAGATTAAACCAATTTCACCTCAGACGGGATCAATGGAATCCACAACGCAAGAAACACATGTTTTCGCTCGGCTATGAGCTAAACAATCCAAATCATATATTTGACATCTGTAATAGAAACAACAACTATCTGAAGCTTGTACTTTTACAAATTTCATAGTTGATATCCAAGCATAACATTTATTCCAGATTGCGATCTGGATATACTGTACACTGATATGAAAGTTGTCATCATTGTAACTCTTTTACGATGTTCCTTTTCATCCGTGTTCAAGAAACAATCCTAAGTCCTTTAAGACATCCAAGGATATTCTTGAAAGTATTCTAGTGTCGAACATTAGAATAAATTTTGGTACAAATTAGAAATAATTTTCTAACCATGTCTCACATGTGTAGATAAATTGTTTTGGTGACTAGTATGTCATCCACATACTCCACCAAACTAATATCAATGCTCCCACTAATCTCCTTGTGTGCACAAGATTTAAATTTGTTCTTTTATTAATCTAAGTTTTCATAAAACTCTATTAATAAAATAAACAATTCAACTTCGAGAAGCTTGCTCCATTCCATACATGAATTTTGTAATATATGTACCTTTCTAGTATCCGATTAACGAAACCCTACATATATGTCAAATACATATATAAGGTCTTTCCAATTAAGGAATGCAACCTCGTTATCCATCCTCCAGAATGTGTATTATAAAACAATGGCAAATGGAATCGTTAGATTTAAGAATTATCATGATGTAATGGTTTCATCACGATTTGCTTCATGATTTTGCACGAAACCGTCTACGTTCAATCATATCTTAAAGGTATTCATAATACCATCCATGTTAGTTTTATATAAGAAAACCCACATTCATCTTATGAGTCGTACTCATTGGATGATATAACCAATATCCATATATGGTTTGTGTACATGGACTCTATATAAGATCCCATGGCATCTAGCCACTTCTCAGAATTCAGGCCATTTACGGCCTTCTAGTAAGTCAGGCACCCATCTTCCATTAGCATCATATCACCTTGTTGAGCCATGACAAAATCATGTTTCTCATCCTAGTGATATGACATGTCAGACTCATCTACATCTTGTGCTACTCGAACTGATGATTTAACAACAACCCTTTGTTGAATCAGTTCATGTTCCATTCTTAGAGAAACATGTATTTTGTGGTACTTGACTTAATTCAAGTTCTACATCACTCCCACTGGCTCCTGCAGAGATATACTCCTTCAAGAGGAATACTCCAGTTCTAGCGATAGACAACTTTTGTCATGTGATGTAGAATTAGTATCCTTTAGCTTCTTAAGGATACCTGCACAAGTATACATTCATCTAGTTTGGAATTTTGTTTATCTAATAAACATCATAACCCCAAATTTTCATAAAGTCAAAATAGGTGTTTTTCCTCCATATCTAATATGGTGTCTTTATGATTACCTCGATTGGAACTTATTGTGGATGAAGAATAACTGTAATTTAATCAATTTCAAGAGTCAAGGAGTTATAATCAAAATATTTTAGATCGAGTCATGTCAAACATGAAGCGGTATAAATTATCAATATACTCCTTAATTAAGTATTAACCATCACAACATACTCGTATGGTCTTTATACTTTTCAAAATTGTTCCTTTACTCCATCGTTGAACTCTTTGAACCAATTCAAAGATTTCTAATTCGTGTCCAACATAAATTTACATTTACTAATCTAATCAGTAATGTAAATTAAGTAAAAGAAATAAATATCTCTAGCAAATATGTTTGGTGATCCATATACATCATATGTATATTGATTCGAATAAATCAGATGTTCTCTAACACTGAAATATTTTAAAAGTGGAACTCACATCCTTCAAATGATATAATATCAAATGAGTCCAATAGTGCATATTAATGGAATATGGAATTGTGAATCACACTTCTTTGCAACAATAATGCCGATGATATAAAAAAGGTTCAAATCTCATTTGATCCTTTTCTCATATGTTATAGACCAGCTTATCAAGATCACATATCTCAATTCCACGCTTGTATAGAAAACATTATTTGGATAATATGACAACATTTGTCTTTTATTCAACTACACAATCTTTATCTTGTCAATACAAGATTTAGGATTTAATGCTTCTATTTTATATGGAATTTAATAACAATTATTTGGTTCCATATCAAGTTAAATTTAAGTCCAAGCATTAGCTCCTATATCAATGAAACAATTTGTTCCATTCTAGAAGTAGGTGGACTTCACTTATAGTTAATGTCCTATTTCCTTAAAACTCTATATTTCAACAAATATGAGATCAATCATCAAGTATCATATACTTATGATGCAGAAGTAGAAATTTAACTTTCTATAACCATATGAGTAAAGAAGAAGTCTTACCTCTTTCTTATATTTTGACTCTTTTCAAAACATTAACAGTTTTTCTTGTACTTGAGAACAATTCTCAATTCTTGTACCAATTCAGAAACTCTTTTCTGAAGATTTTGTTCTTTATAAGAACATTTAACAGTATAATAAAATGCATATGCCAAAGAAATTCTAAATACAGATAATAAATAAAATAAATGTATCATGATTTAAAAACATATTTAATTAGGTCTTTAATTAAATATGCTCCCACTATTTTACTCAAAACAAATGACCTTCAACATTTGATTCGGAAAATCTCATTGGAAGATTTTCTAGTGGGTTGAAATCCATATTTCACTTCGTTTTGAGTCAGCGAGGGCTGATCCCCCAAAACTTAGCTATTTAGGTAGGAACTCCTTCCAATTGTATCTCATACAACTTTCAAACCATTTGGGCGAGTAACTCCTTACTCTAATCTATCATATAGATGTTCCCAAACATTGCTTCTAAATATATTTTAATCTTATTAAAATAATTTAGTTAAGTTAGACCCAAAGAATAACAGTCGGGTAAATGAAATTACCTCACCGCAACTTACTAGTATAGAAAGTGCACTTCGCTAGGGCGAACCCACACTATTCGAGACTAGTCTTGAAGGGTGTTATCCTTTGGAAAGCATTTAACTTAATATTCTATTTGAAGGATTTTAATTAAGTTTGATCTCATTGACATGTGTATCTCATACACATGTCTCTAGAAATGCATGACATTCATGCTCATATTTAGCAAGTATATAAAACATTTAAAACATACATGCTAACATACATCTAAAACGCGTTAAGCATACACATCATACATGCGCTTAACATACATTTCATGCATCACATACATAAAATAAATTTGGTAGTATGGTTATGACCTCCTAACGCGTAAGAATTAAATAAACTACTTTATTACAATTCTTTGACCCACGAGCAAGCTTCAAAAGTTTCTCCATCGGAATCATCTTTTGGCGTCGTCTTCTCTTCAACTTGAGCAATTACATTATTTAACACTTAAATAAAATAATTAAAATAAATCACGACTCGCAGGTCGTATTTAAATAAAATAAATAACGACACGCAGGTCGTATTTAAATAAAATAAATTATGACACGCAGGTCATATTTAATTAAATGAATAAACGTCAAAATAAACTAAGATCATAACCATATACCTTAAACTTAATGATAAATAATAATAACTATTTATTATTATATCATTAAACAGTTTTAGAGTCAATCAAGATTTGGAAATAATATTTTGACCGAGATATATGCCATATAAAATTGATTCATATATATATATACATATACTTTGAAACTATTTTCAAAGTCAATCGGGTCATAAATAAAAATAAAATATGCAAATATTATGACCAAATCTAAAAGATCATATCCGATATTGAAACTCTTTCAATATCATGATTCTTTTAAATTAGAAACAAATTATGTTAACATCATGCAAATCTTTTAAATAAATTCAAAATCATACATGACATTGAAACTATTTCAAATCATGACATTTTAAATTTATTATCAAATAAGGATCGTTTACTACCATTTCAAACAACTTTTGAAAAACAATCCAAAAAGGTAGAATTTTTATTTATTTAATTATAGTAATATTGACACTCAATAATTATTATAATTAAATCTGCTTTATTTAGGCAATCAATCTGTTTCCAAAACAAATTATGGTGCTAAAATTATGCAAATATTTTACTACCAAATTCAAAAGATCATATCTGATATTGAAACTTTTCAAAATCATGATCCTTTTAAATTGGAAATGAATTAAACTAAAGATATGAAAATCTTTAATTACCAAATTCAAAAGACCATACCTGATATTGAAACTCTTTCAAAATCATGATCTTTTAAATCTACTTTTCTCCAATTGAATTAATTAATTAAACATTATGATCGATCACACTACGCAGATCACACTACATCAATAGTTTCAAGGATTGTTTGTTTAGCATGAACAATCGGATCTTTGATGCTTCACCAGATTCGGATATCGAAGCTCAATCTCACGAATTGTTCAAATTCACAACAATCATTTGAAAACAATTGACGAATGATACAACCATAATAATACAACTCTTGTATAGTTAGGCAATCTAATACGACGATCAAACATCCATAGTTTTAACAATTGTTTGCTCAGTATGGACAACCGGATCTTTGATGCTTCACCAGAATCGGATATCGAAGCTCAATCTCACGAATTGTCTACAAATTCACAATCAATTATATAAAACCTATTGAACGAATGACACAATCAATATATCACATATACTGATGTCGTATCAGAATCATATATCACATATATGATATCGATCAATCAATTTTAATTAATTCTTATTTGAAATAATAAAAATATTAACACTTAATACGGATTTGCATTCCAAATTAATTCCTTTTAACACAATTTTAAAAGCCAATCTAATAGCCGCAAATCATGTATTCTGAACCGAAAAGCAGTTTTCAACATAGTATACCATAGTAGTTCAAAACATCTTTTGAATTCAAACCGTATAATGGCACATTGATTCTGAAATGCTAAATTGAATCACATTCATATATGGCAATAAATGATAATCAATAACAATATCAATTTCCAAAATTGATTCTATTTCAAAACATCTTTCGAAAAGCTTTGCCTAGACAATCAAAGATTATCACAATACCTTTAAAATAATTATTATCAAATAACAATATCAGAAGGTAAACTCAAAATCAATATCATGCCCCATAATGACTAGGTGAAAATCGAGTACATCTCCTTATGAGAAAGTTGTTTCAAAAACAGTTGCACAGTTCCATCACATGAATTCAACCGGACGATTAGAGAACAATCACACGTATGATCGACATAATTCAACAATATGATTAAACAATTTAATAACGGAGATGCATAGAATATATCATCATATAAGCAATATTATGCATCGAAGAGATTTGAATCAAATGATTTAATCAGTAACCAGTGCTCTGATACCACTGAAGGGATTTAAAGAGGGGTTTTTAAAAAAAAATTAATCCTCTTAGCGGAACAAATCCCGTTGAAACGGATCTTGATTAAATCATTAATCACGAATCAAACACATATACTTAAACAGTTTAAGGATTCATGTGTTTACCTCTTGAAGCACATAACCTTTGTAGCAGAATTGTTTCTGATCACGAGCAAAGCAACGTAGCGATGCCTCTATTCAGTCCACACGAACAGAACTTCTCTGATGACCGGTGCTAGCCAATTTCAACGGAGATTCAGAGAGAATAGGGTTTAGAGAGCGGCGGCTAGGGTTTCACAACTTTTGTGAATTAGGTTAAGTGTTCAACAAAAAGTCTGTAATGCTTCACCACAAGGGTTCTATTTATAGAACCACTTGTGTGGTCAACAAGTCAAGCACTTAAATACACCGTACCTTACGGTGCACCATATTTCACTTAAACACACCATACCTTACGATGGACCGCGTTTCTCTATTTCATAAATTAAATAATAAGTCATACTTAATTATTTAATTACTAATAAGTCCTACTTATTATTTTATAAATAAGTCTTAATTATTTATTTCTCTCATCTATCTGTCCTTTGTGTGTGACCCCTATAGGTTCCCGTAACGTTGGCAATAATATTAAATCACCTATTTAATATTATAAACAGTGAGCGGTATCTAGCAACACATCACTGCTACCCAAGTGACGAGAATGTCATGTGATCTGACGAAACCTTTCCGTGATAATGATCATGTGTATAATTACCCCTTTGCCCTCATGTCTATATTGAACACAAGGCATAGACCGTGTCATCCTTGTCTAGTTCAATATTGGGCCCATAGACATTTCTCCTGTTATGTAGGAGGGGCAAATTCCATCTAGGTCACTCATGTCCCTTAGCATGATTCATGGAGTACCCATCAACCAACTTTATAGTCATCCTATTAAAGACAACGTTTGAATGGTGATAAAGCACTCGACTCCTACATCTAGGGTACATAGTGGTTTCAGGTCAAAGGGTGGAATACACCACTATCACTATGAGAATATCTTATGACACTTTTCATAACTTTTACTATGTAGTATTCTCATGGCGGGTCAATCCAGTATAAATATTACTCCTAATATTTATACCTATGTGAAGACTTGATAACTCTTTATCTATGATCTATGAGATGTGATCATCAGTCTACCCACATAATAGTCTCTATGCTTTAATGTTATCCCATTTCACAATAAAGCTTGACTACGGATACTTTAAGAATAATGTCCTTTCGTTTAATGAGTCTCACAATTAAGTCACACTTAATGCTCCATTAAACAGACCAATTATTCTAGGGAATTTATTATTTTGAAACTAAACAAAAGAATAAATAAAATGCCTTATATGTATATTCATAAATATATATCAAAGTCATGATACAAGGCCAAATCCAATCAAAATAGATTGGCTATTAGGGCTTATTCCAACACTCAGAAGGAAGATAAAACAATTAAAAACTTTGAAAAAGAAATATAATTTGTTGTCTGAAGAAAATCTCCAACTTCACGATCATATAAATGAGATAGGTGAAGAGGTAAGAGATCTCAAAGAAATGGCTCATAAGAAACCTAATGAAGTCCTAAGCGAACAAGAAATTGTGCTTCAGGAGTTCATACTAACTGGAATTAACAGAAGCAAAGTTGCGTCTATGATTTATAATATTAACAGAAACAAGGGACAAGGTATTGGTTTCTCAAATGATCCATTCAATCATTCAAAGGAAACAAACCTACGATCCTATTCTTGAGATATTATGAAAGGTACTAAGGTATGTTTTGTACCAAAATCAGACATTGCTGAGACTCTGAACTCATCAGAATCAAAGACTGTTGAGTCTGAAGTTTTGAATAACTCAGAATCCAAGACTTATGAACCAAAGGTGTTGATGAAAGCAGAATCTAAGACTGTTGAAATCAAAACCAAAAGATTCTAAGTCTAAGATTGTGAGGAAAGCAGATTCTAAACATGGAAAGGTTCAAACTCTGAAAAGATCAGAACCTAAGACTAGCAAGTCTCAGACTCTGGAAAGATCAGACTCAAATCTTCAAAAAGCTGTGTTTATGAAACCTTCAAAGGATACTAAACCAGTTTATGTAAAACCTTTTAAACCTCGGAATGTCAGACACAAGGTGCAAAATAAATCATATCCTTTCAGAACTAACCAAAGAGGACCCATAAAGATATGAGTACCTAAGTCTGAAATCATTTATGCTGCAGATGTGCTTAAAAGCAAAAGAAAAGAAGAGATCATGGTACCTGGACAGTGGCTGCTCGCGACACATGACAAGAGAAAAGTCTATGTTCCAAACCCCGACCATGAAAGATGGAGGAACTGTGGGATTTGGAGAAAACCAGAAAGGCAAGATCATTGGTACTGGTAAGATAAGTAATTCTTCCATTTCCATTAATAATGTTTGGTTGGTAGATGGACTCAGACATAACCTACTTAGCATAAGTCAATTTTGTGATAGTGGTTATGAAGTTCTGTTTGATAAGAATTCTTGTATAGTAATCAACAACAAAGATAAATCTGTTGTGTTCAAGGGAAAGAGAAAAAACAATGTCTATAAGATTGATTTTTCAGAACTGGTTGATGAGAAGGTAGTTTGTCTTCTGTCAGTGAGTGATGAGAAATGGGTATGGCACAAATGGTTGAGACATGCTAATTGGAGACTAGTCTCTAAGCTTAGCAAGTTACAACTAGTCAGAGGCTTACCAAACATTGACTATCACTCAGATGCCCTTTGTGGAGCATGCCAGAAAGGAAAAATTGCTAAAACCTCTTTTAAATCTAAAGACATTGTATCTACATCCAGTCCCTTAGAACTACTTCACATTGATTTGTTTGGTCCTTTTAGCACAACATCAATCAATCGGAAGAAATATGGATTGGTAATTGTTGATAATTACAGTAGGTGGACTTGGGTTAAATTCCTCATAACCAAGAATGAAACATATGGTGTGTTTAATAACTTCTGCAATCTAGTACAAACTGAAAAAGATTTGAAAATTTTGAAAGTTAAAAGTGATCATGGTGGTGAATTTGAAAATGAATCTTTTGAGGTATTTTGTGAAGAACATGAAATCCTCCATGAGTTCTCTTCTCCTAGAACTCCCAAACAAAATGGAAATGTAGAAAGAAAGAACAGATCTTTGCAAGAAATGGCCAGAACCATGATTCATGAATCTAACATTGCAAAGTACTTCTAGGCAGAAGTTGTTAACACAGCTTGTTATATTTAGATCATAATCTACATTAGACCAATTCTGAATAAAACAGCATATGAGTTATTCAAAGGAAGAAAGCAAAGCATTTCTTATTTTCAATAGTTTGGATGTACATGTTACATTCTAAACAATAAAGTCTATCTAAAAAAATTTAATGCTAAGGCTCATAAGGGTATCTTCCTAGGTTACTCTGAGAGATCCAAAGCATACAGAGTGTATAATTCTGAAACACATGTTGTGGAAGAATCAATGCACATCAGATTTGATGATAAGAAGCCTAACAATATGTCAGAGCTAGTTGAAAGCTTTGCAGATATTCAACTCTCAGAAGATGCTTCAGAACTTGATCAGGATCCAGAGTCTGATGCAAGGTCATAAGCTGATATCAGTCCAGAAATTGAAACCTGTTCAAATGCTGACACTCCTCCAGATGATAATCAAGATCAAGTTGTTTCTGAACAAGTTCTTTGTAATTCTGGCCAGGCAATGAACAGAGACTAACAGAGAATCAGGTTCTGAACCTAACAGGTTCTGAACAGCACGCAGGGCACAATAGTTTGCAAAACAGAGCACAAACACAAACACACACAGGCAGCAAATTTAAAGTGCAGGAAAGTAAAAAGGCACAGAAATTTGTTAACCCAGTTCGGAGTAAACACCTCCTACTCTGGGGGATACCAATCCAGGAAGGAATTCCACTATAGGAATTAATCCTTATGACTCAAGACACTGACTCCCAGTTCCAAGCCTAAGCAATTAACTTCCTCCTAGTCTTGAATTCTACCCAACACGTTGAGTATTAGAAAACCTCTAACTTCCTATTCAAGCAACTAAACCCAGCTACTTGAACCACCCTTAACAAACCCCTGTTTTTGAACACAATTTTAATGACAATACTTCATTCGTACCTAAAGGCTTAGAATGAATTACAACTCAATAAAAACTCTAAACCAACTCAATCTGAGTGGTGCACAATAAAGCTAAAAGCTTAAAATACTAAGACTCAATTCTCTGATCTTAAACTCTATGAATTCGTAAGTCTTCAATAGCAAAGCTCCTCCTTTTATAATCTTCAGCAAACCTCTTAATTATGCTCCAAATCTTCTGAATTGATTTGTTACTGGAATAAGATTGTTCCAATAAAGTAACAAATAAAACTGCATTCAATCTTTGAAAGATTTAAAACAGAAAATACGAGTTTTCATAATTTTGAACCAAATCTTCAAAGATATCTTCTCCAATTAAACCAGCCTTCTAGAAGCAAATAAACAAGAATAATTCCTTGCTAAATCTCCCAAGATACGTGCAAAAACAATCCAGCAAACCCAGCTTCTGATGAGGTCAACAGAAGTCAACGCTAGCTTCAGAACCTGAAACTGCTTCTGAAGTGCTACAGTGCTTCTGATGAGCATTTCAGCTTCTGATGTAGATTTCAGCTTCTGAATGGCTTCTAATGAAAAAACTTGTAACTGAAGAATTGTTCATTGTAACACCCTAACCCTTAACCGCCGATTATTAACTTTAATAAAGAAAACGTTAAGGACATAGGAAGTTACAACATTTAAAAAAAACAATCTTTAATAAACATCCACAGAAATCAAAACATATTTGATTCGCAAACACAGCAGCGGAAGAACAACCAACAAATGCTTATAACCAAGCATGCATATATATACAAAAATATATACATAAGATTTTCAAAAGAGGCAATTCTACACAGAGACCATTGCCAAATCTATACATAAACGTTCAGATACCCCCAAAATAGTGTTACAAATATCAGAGCACTAGACTCTAACTAGGATACAACACCTAGTACCAAAAATGTAAGGATAGCTAAGCTATGCCCTTACCACTACAAAAGCTCCTAACAGCAAAGGGCTATTCCTCAACGATAGCCTCGCCAACCTGATAATCTGGATCCCCAATGATCCAGCACATAACACAAAACAGAGAGTGTTAGTATCACAAAACGATAAACATGTATTAATAACGCATTATTATACATATCAAAACACAAAGCACAAAGGCTCATCAATAACTAAAATACAACAATGTAATTGTCAATGCACAAACTCATTAATAACAATTACCACATAACAACCATTATGCACACATAATGTCACAAAAGATGCATGCCTCAAAATGCATTCACTAATGCATGTGGTACCAACTCATTCTGGATAAACTTATATCCTTATCAAGCACTCTTGATAATATCAAGCACTCTTGATAACCAAGCACTCTTGGGTTTCTTATCCGCACTCGGATATCATACAATCATGAAATGCATGATGATTCAACAAACACAAACTCTAGATTATCAGCACTCTGATAAACACAATTAAGTTATCAGCACTCTGATAATTATCACAACAACAACAACAAATACAACACTAAATTATCAGCACTCTGATAATTACCACAACATCAACAACAAACACAACACTAGGCACTCATGGCCATATCATAAGACATAACATGTATTACTCACCCATGTTTAACAATCTCAACTAAACCAATCAAATCATATCCAGGACTCACACAATAGGGTTTCAAAGAGAAACCCACACACTTTGATAACCCACACACACTTGTTAGGATTTTACTCCAAACTTTCTTGAAAACAAATAATCTTTAGAAAAACATTAAGAATGGATTAAAATGGTGGGCAAGGTTTCCAAAAATGTATTATAAAAATACAGTATCAAAAAGACATCTCCGCGCGCACCAGGACCTCCAGAACAACTCAACGAAGTTGGCCTGTCCAGGGTTAGTCGCTACAAGCGAGCATCTGGTCGCTACAAGCGAGCATAGGCAGGGAATCATCCTGCTTGGTCGCTACAAGCGAACCTTCGGTCGCTACAAGCGAGCCTGGTCGCTACAAGCGCCAGTGTGGTCGCTACAAGCGCGGTTAGGCAGGGAATAATCCTGCCTGGTCGCTACAAGCGAGGTTCCGTCGCTACAAGCGACCGTATCAGTACACAGTCATAAAAATGTGTTTTTTCCACCATTTCCGCCCATTCAAAGTTACCCAAGTTCCAGAACTTGGTAAAAACCACTTTCCATTATAAAACATCATTTATAAACCATCACAAACAAAGATTGCATCAAGCATAGAAATTAGGGTTCAAAACAATAACTTTTCATAAACTTTTCTTATGAACCCACAACACAATAACTCCAACAAATCATGCTAACAACATCAATCAGCATTCAAGCAAGCAAAACATAATCATTAACAACTTTAAACCATAAAAACTTTCTAACAAAACCTAGACAAAGTGAGGAGAAGTTTGGGATGGAGAAATAGACATTCTCCCCTTCTCAATCACTTGTAAAATAGCAATACTAACTCTCTTACCTTCTCAAACCTAGCAAATCTCAAGCTTTCCTCTTGCTTTTCTTGCCCTAGCTCTCCTCTTGTTCTTCTCCTCTTCTTCTTTCACGTTTTCTTCACAAAGAAAATGAGGAATGGCACTATTCATTCTCACAAAATATCTTATAATTCAATCCAATCAATCTTGGCCATTCATCCTTACTAATTCTCAAGGGTTAATCCTAGCCCTTCAATCCAATGCAAGCTCACTAACTCTCCTCCACATAGGATCATTACTACTCATAAGCCCAACACTATTCACCTCCTTGGCCCAATTCGCCCAAAAACTCTAAAAACTCGATTACGAACTTATCCCCGCGCTAAATACTTATTCCTCGATTACTAGAAAACATATCTAAATGCAAATCCATAAAATAAAATATATAAAAATATAATATACGAAAATAGGGTCGTTACAACTCTACCCCCCTAAAAAGAATTTTCGCCCTCGAAAATACCTGAAAACAACTCTGGATAGGAATCCCGCATCTTACTCTCGAGCTCCCACGTCGCATATTCACCGGCTGGGCCTCCCCAAACGACTTTCACCGATGAAATCTCTTTATTCCTGAGCCTCTTCATCTCTTGTCCTTCAATCCTTAAGGGTACCGTTTCAACCGTTAAATTCTCTCTCACTTGTATCTCGTCCGACTCAATCACATGTGACGGATCCGATACGTATTTCCTTAATTGAGACACGTGAAAAACATCATGTAGATTCGACAACGACGGCGGTAACGCAATCCTATACGCCACCCTTCCAATCCTCTTCAAAACTTGATACGGACCAATGAACCTTGATGCTAACTTCTTCGATTTCAAAGCCCGTCCAATACCCGTAGTCGATGTAACTCTTAGAAACACATGATCTCCTTCCTGAAATTCTATATCCTTTCTTCTCTTGTCGGCATAGCTTTTCTGGCGACTCTGCGACGCTCTCATCTTTTCTTGGATCATCTTGATCTTCTCGGTCGTTTGTTGCACAATCTCAGGTCCAAGCATCACACTCTCTCCCGATTCAAACCAACACAAAGGTGTTCTACATCTTCGCCCATACAACGCTTCAAAAGGTGCCATACCAATGCTCGAATGAAAACTATTGTTATACGTAAACTCAATCAATGGCAAGCAAGCTTCCCAACTCACTCCTTGTTCCAAAATACACGATCTTAACAAATCCTCCAATGATTGAATCGTCCTTTCCGACTGACCATCCGTCTGCGGGTGATAAGCAGAACTCATCCGCAACTTAGTCCCCAACGCTTCTTGCAAACTCTCCCAAAATCTTGAAGTAAAACGGGGATCTCGATCTGATACAATACTCGACGGTATTCCATGTAATCTCACGATTTGCTCGACATAAATCTCAGCTAACTTCGGTACTAACATACCGGTCTTGATAGCTATGAAATGAGCAGACTTTGTTAACCTGTCGACAACTACCCAAATCATATTGTTACCTTTCGACGTCTTCGGCAAACCGCTTACAAAATCCATCGCAATACTATCCCATTTCCACTCTGGAATAAACATAGGTTGCAATAGCCCCGACGGCTTCTGATGCTCCACCTTGGACTTCTGACAAGTCAAACAAGCGAAAACAAACCCGGCGATCTCTTTCTTCATCCCTTGCCACCAAAACATTTTCCTCAGATCTTGATACATCTTAGTAACACCAGGATGAATACTTAAGTTGCTTCTGTGACCTTCCTCCAAAATCATCCGCTTCAACTCAGGCACATCAGGTACACATAACCTTCCTTGACACCTCATCACGCCTTTCTCATCGATCTCAACGTTTACCTTTTTCCCTTGCTCGATGAGCGTCTTAAACTTCATCAACCTCACATCCGACTTTTGCTTTTCAACAACCTCTTCAAGAAAATCATTCGTCAATCTCAACATTCCTAGCTTCACGCTTCTGGTTGTCCTTTCAAAAACCAAACTGAGGTCTCTAAACTCTTCAATCAATCTTAGTTCCTTCGCCATCAGAGACGACATATGCAAAGACTTCCTACTCAACGCATCGGCTACCACATTAGCTTTACCCGGATGATAACTCAACTCGAAGTCATAATCCTTAAGAAACTCTAACCATCTTCTTTGCCTCATGTTGAGCTCCTTCTGATCAAACAAGTACTTCAGGCTCTTGTGATCGCTGAAAACCTCGAATCTTGACCCATACAAGTAGTGCCTCCAAATCTTGAGAACAAACACGACAGCAGCTAGCTCCAAATCATGCGTAGGATAGTTCCTCTCATGAACCTTCAGCTGTCTTGATGCATAAGCAACGACTTGTCCCCTCTGCATCAACACACCACCTAAACCCATCTTCGACGCATCACAATAAACCACAAACGGTTCCTTCGGATTCGGCAGAATTAGCACAGGTGCAGATGTCAACCTCCTCTTCAGCTCTTGGAAACTCTGCTCACACTTGTCATCCCAAATGAAAGCTTGACCCTTCCTAGTCAACTGTGTCAACGGCAACGCCAACTTTGAAAATCCTTCAATGAACCTCCGATAGTAACCGGCCAAACCAAGAAAACTTCGGATCTCAGTAACAGACTCCGGCGTTCCCCAATCTTGCACGGCTCCTACCTTAGCAGGATCCACTGCTATACCACCACTTGAAATGACGTGACCCAAAAAGCTAACTTCATGCAACCAAAATTCACACTTAGAAAATTTTGCATAAAGCTTCTTCTCGCGCAACACCTCCAACACAATCCTCAAATGCTCGGCATGTTCTTCTTCCGTCTTTGAGTATACCAAAATATCGTCTATGAAGACCACCACGAATCGATCCAAAAAGGAATGAAATATACGATTCATATATTCCATAAACACTCCAGGTGCATTAGTAACTCCAAAAGGCATAACAGCATACTCGTAGTGACCATACCTTGTCCTGAAAGCAGTCTTCGGTATATCCTCCGCCTTCACTCTTATCTGGTGATATCCCGATCTCAAATCAATCTTGCTGAACACACAGGCTCCCACTAACTGATCCATCAAATCATCTATCCTCGGAAGTGGATACTTGTTCTTGATAGTTGCTTTATTCAACTGACGATAATCAATGCATAGACGCATACTACCATCTTTCTTCTTCACCAACAGAACCGGCGCACCCCACGGCGATACACTCGGTCTTACAAATCTTTTCTCTAACAATTCCTCCAGTTGTTCCTTCAACTTTTCTAGTTCAGCAGCTGACATACGATACGGTGCCATTGATATTGGACTAGTACCAGGTACGATGTCAATTGCGAATTCAACCTCTCTCTCGGGTGGTAAATCCAAAATGTCATCTGGAAAAACATCTGGGAATTCACGCACCACCGGTAACGCATCAACTTCCATCTTCTCTTCCACTCTCAACGAAGCAAACATAGCAAACACGTCCTCTTGAGCCTTCACTGATCTTACCACTTCTCGACAACACATGAGCTTCGAACACAACTCTGGCTCCGGTCTTGGAAATGTAACCGTCCTCTTACCGCAGTTGATATGAACCCGATTAAATTCTAACCAGTTCATACCAAAGATAACATCTATTCCGCTCAACGGAATGCAGACTAAATCCATACCAAAGATTCGATCATACATAATGACTGAACAATCAACACAAACTAGAGTAGTCGATACAGAACCACTCGCAGGCGTTTCAATAACCATGCGTCCCATCATATTCTCTACTTTAAGACCCAACCTCTCAACACAATCCATAGAAATAAATGAATGGGTAGCACCCGTATCAATAATAGCAGACAAAGGAGTATTATTGATAAAGCATGTACCTCTGATCAAGTTGTCTGCCTTCGCATCACCACCATCTAAAGCAAACACTTTTCCTCCAGCCGCTCTAGGCTTCTTACACACGTTGCTCTTATGACCCTCTTCCTTGCAATTGAAGCACACAACACCCTTCTTGCACTGATCAGCTTTGTGGTTAGGATCACCACACTTGAAACATTTCCCATCATTCTTCGGGCACTCAAACATACGATGTCCCGGTTGTCCACACTTAAAGCAATTCCTATTACCTCCAAACTTGTTACCACTACTCCCACCTTCATCTGGTTTCTTTCCACCTCTACCATACGGTTTACCTCTAGCCATGTCTTTTCCCCTCTTCTCATTCGCGGCTTTGTAGTAATTAGCTTTAGCTTTACCATCCTTATCACATATTCGGCTCTTATTCACCAACATCGGAAAATTCCTGATCTCACTAAACCCAATCAACTGCTTAATGTCTGGCCTCAGCCCATTTTCAAACTTCACACACTTGTCTTCCTCAGCTTCCACCGTGTTGTAATGAGGAGCAAAACGACACAAATCTTCAAACTTGGCCGCATATTCAGAAACAGATAAACTTCCTTGCTTGAGCTCCATGAACTCAATCACCTTACGGTTCCTCTCGTCTGCCGGAAAATACTTGGTTAAAAACTCTCTCCGGAAACGAGCCCAA
The DNA here is from genome assembly GCA_018208015.1 of Medicago ruthenica. NCBI lineage: Eukaryota > Viridiplantae > Streptophyta > Magnoliopsida > Fabales > Fabaceae > Medicago > Medicago ruthenica. The sequence continues at coordinate 56,432,375 of CM031375.1, read as the reverse complement.
GTAACTAAAGCTCCACCAGCTCCCAACCTCTGACTAGCATTTCCCCACCAATGATCAGCCTCATCATGGAGAACATACGCTCCTAGCAATACTTTATGCGCGTCTAGACAACGCATAGCCCCGAAAATTCTCTCAATCCCTTCCAACCAAGTCTGAGCTCCATCTGGATCGTATCCTCCCTTGAAGATAGGCGGTTTGTTGTTCATAAACCTCTCAAGTCTCAGCTCATCTTCTCCGCCTCCTCTAGCTTGTTGTGCGGCTCTATCCGCAGTCCTACTAGCAGCATCCTGAGCCATGGCATCCGCCATCCGCTCCATCGCGTCCGCAAGTGCTCGTTGCGTCATATCCACACACTACCAAACATCACATAACACAAGTGAGAACAAAGTGTTTAAGAAAACACATGTTACACAAAGGGTATACTAAACTTAATTGATCCAATGGATCGACCTGCTCTGATACCAACTATTGTAACACCCTAACCCTTAACCGCCGATTATTAACTTTAATAAAGAAAACGTTAAGGACATAGGAAGTTACAACATTTAAAAAAAACAATCTTTAATAAACATCCACAGAAATCAAAACATATTTGATTCGCAAACACAGCAGCGGAAGAACAACCAACAAATGCTTATAACCAAGCATGCATATATATACAAAAATATATACATAAGATTTTCAAAAGAGGCAATTCTACACAGAGACCATTGCCAAATCTATACATAAACGTTCAGATACCCCCAAAATAGTGTTACAAATATCAGAGCACTAGACTCTAACTAGGATACAACACCTAGTACCAAAAATGTAAGGATAGCTAAGCTATGCCCTTACCACTACAAAAGCTCCTAACAGCAAAGGGCTATTCCTCAACGATAGCCTCGCCAACCTGATAATCTGGATCCCCAATGATCCAGCACATAACACAAAACAGAGAGTGTTAGTATCACAAAACGATAAACATGTATTAATAACGCATTATTATACATATCAAAACACAAAGCACAAAGGCTCATCAATAACTAAAATACAACAATGTAATTGTGTCAATGCACAAACTCATCAATAACAATTACCACATAACAACCATTATGCACACATAATGTCACAAAAGATGCATGCCTCAAAATGCATTCACTAATGCATGTGGTACCAACTCATTCTGGATAAACTTATATCCTTATCAAGCACTCTTGATAATATCAAGCACTCTTGATAACCAAGCACTCTTGGGTTTCTTATCCGCACTCGGATATCATACAATCATGAAATGCATGATGATTCAACAAACACAAACTCTAGATTATCAGCACTCTGATAAACACAATTAAGTTATCAGCACTCTGATAATTATCACAACAACAACAACAAATACAACACTAAATTATCAGCACTCTGATAATTACCACAACATCAACAACAAACACAACACTAGGCACTCATGGCCATATCATAAGACATAACATGTATTACTCACCCATGTTTAACAATCTCAACTAAACCAATCAAATCATATCCAGGACTCACACAATAGGGTTTCAAAGAGAAACCCACACACTTTGATAACCCACACACACTTGTTAGGATTTTACTCCAAACTTTCTTGAAAACAAATAATCTTTAGAAAAACATTAAGAATGGATTAAAATGGTGGGCAAGGTTTCCAAAAATGTATTATAAAAATACAGTATCAAAAAGACATCTCCGCGCGCACCAGGACCTCCAGAACAACTCAACGAAGTTGGCCTGTCCAGGGTTAGTCGCTACAAGCGAGCATCTGGTCGCTACAAGCGAGCATAGGCAGGGAATCATCCTGCTTGGTCGCTACAAGCGAACCTTCGGTCGCTACAAGCGAGCCTGGTCGCTACAAGCGCCAGTGTGGTCGCTACAAGCGCGGTTAGGCAGGGAATAATCCTGCCTGGTCGCTACAAGCGAGGTTCCGTCGCTACAAGCGACCGTATCAGTACACAGTCATAAAAATGTGTTTTTTCCACCATTTCCGCCCATTCAAAGTTACCCAAGTTCCAGAACTTGGTAAAAACCACTTTCCATTATAAAACATCATTTATAAACCATCACAAACAAAGATTGCATCAAGCATAGAAATTAGGGTTCAAAACAATAACTTTTCATAAACTTTTCTTATGAACCCACAACACAATAACTCCAACAAATCATGCTAACAACATCAATCAGCATTCAAGCAAGCAAAACATAATCATTAACAACTTTAAACCATAAAAACTTTCTAACAAAACCTAGACAAAGTGAGGAGAAGTTTGGGATGGAGAAATAGACATTCTCCCCTTCTCAATCACTTGTAAAATAGCAATACTAACTCTCTTACCTTCTCAAACCTAGCAAATCTCAAGCTTTCCTCTTGCTTTTCTTGCCCTAGCTCTCCTCTTGTTCTTCTCCTCTTCTTCTTTCACGTTTTCTTCACAAAGAAAATGAGGAATGGCACTATTCATTCTCACAAAATATCTTATAATTCAATCCAATCAATCTTGGCCATTCATCCTTACTAATTCTCAAGGGTTAATCCTAGCCCTTCAATCCAATGCAAGCTCACTAACTCTCCTCCACATAGGATCATTACTACTCATAAGCCCAACACTATTCACCTCCTTGGCCCAATTCGCCCAAAAACTCTAAAAACTCGATTACGAACTTATCCCCGCGCTAAATACTTATTCCTCGATTACTAGAAAACATATCTAAATGCAAATCCATAAAATAAAATATATAAAAATATAATATACGAAAATAGGGTCGTTACATTCATGATAAGGAAAAGCTTCTATTTCATACTTTGGTTTTGCCAAACAATGCAGCCAACACTTAAAGACTCAACAATCTCCCCCTTTGGCAAATTTTTGGCTAAAACCAACCAAGTTCTTCAATCTTCCTTATAATCAGCTCAGCAATGAAGAACTCCACAAAAACATACATCATAGCAATTTGTTTAGGCAGCGGATTCAGCTATGTAAAACATCAGCTTCAGCTTCTGAACTTCTGAAGCACACAAACACAGTTACTCTGATCATCACTAACATGGTATCAGAGCTACTCCAAGGTATCAGAGCTACTGATCAACTCCTGATCATCACACACACTCCCCCTGCAACTCAGCATACACTCAGCATACATCAAACTCCCCCTTACTTCTGAATTTATGGTATCAGAGCATATCAGAGCACACTTGATCTTCAGGACCATTCTTCAACACAAAAACACTCAGGTTCATAGCAAACTTGTACTCCCCCTGAGACACATACTCCCCTAAATAACATCTTGACAGCTCTTGTTGCAACTGGTTCTGAATACTGAGCTTCACACACAACTTCTGAATAACACTGAAAGTTGAACATCTGAAATTTGAACTTCTGAGCAGTAACACTTTGCATAAGACTTTTGGTATCAGAGCCAACCCATTACATAAGATTTTCTCCCCCTTTTTAGCCACAAAATTCTGACAAAACATAGTCTTCATATAGGGAATAAAATCAAAATAAGTAACACAGATCCTGTAAAAGCTATCAGATTCAGACACAGGATCACACTCTGCATAAGCACAACTGGCAGGTACTCTATTTTCCTCACATCCAGTTTGCATTAATTGCTATAAGTCTTCATGTAAACACACACCTAACTTGCTCCTTAAGTTTTCAAACTGCTTAGCATCCAAGGCCTTTGTGAAAATGTCAGCAACTTGTTCTTCAGTAGCTACATGTTCCAGCTGAACAATCTTGTCCTCCACAAGGTTTCTGATAAAATGATGCCTGATGTCTATGTGTTTGGTTCTGCTGTGCTGAATTGGATTCTTAGAGATGTTGATGGCACTCAAGTTGTCACAAAACAATGTCATAGTTCTTTGTTCAATGTTGTACTCCTCCAGCATCTGCTTCATCCACACCAATTGTGAGCAACTACTTCCAGCAGCAATATACTCAGCCTCAGCTGTTGACAATGACACACAGTTTTGCTTCTTGCTAAACCATGAAATTAAGTTATTTCCCAAAAAGAAACAACCTCCTGAGGTGCTCTTCCTGTCATCAGCACTTCCAGCCCAGTCAGCATCACAATATCCCATCAGTTCAGAAGTTGAACTATGTGAGTACATGATTCCATAGTCACTTGTGCTATTCACATACTTCAGGATCCTTTTAACTTGTGTCAGATGACTCATCTTAGGATCAGCTTGATATCTTGCACATACTCCAACAGCATAAGTGATATCAGGTCTGCTTGCAGTTAAATACAATAAGCTCCCAATCATGCTTCTGTACTGACTTTGGTCTACTGAAACTCCATGTTCATCCTTAGTTAACTTCAGGTGGGTAGCAGCTGGTGTCCTCTTGTGAGCAGCAGATTCCAATCCAAATTTCTTCACTATGTTCTTGGCATACTTACTTTGAGAAATGAAGATTGTATCTTCCATTTGCTTGACTTGTAATCCAAGAAAATAAGTCAGTTCACCAACTAAGCTCATTTCAAATTCTGACTGCATCTGCTGAACAAACAGTTTGACCATCTTCTGAGACATCCCTCCAAACACTATATCATCCACATAAATCTGAGCAATCATCAAACTCCCATTTTCATTTTTCACAAACAAGGTCTTATCAGAACCTCCTTTTCTGTAACCTTGAGCCACAAGAAACTGAGTCAGCCTGTCATACCATGCTCTTGGTGCTTGCTTCAATCCATATAAAGCCTTCTTTAACTTGTACACATGTTCTGGAAACTTAGGATCCACAAAACCCTTAGGTTGTTCAACATATACCTCTTCTTGCAAATATCCATTCAGAAATGCACTCTTCACATCCATCTGGAATAATTTGAACTTGAGAATGCAGGATACACCCAACAGTAATCTTATGGACTCTAGTCTGGCCACAGGTGCAAAGGTCTCATCAAAATCAAGTCCCTCAACTTGAGTATAACCCTGAGCAACCAACCTTGCCTTGTTTCTGACTACAGTACCACTTTCATCTGTTTTATTCTTGAATATCCACTTAGTGCCAATCACATTCAGCCCTTCTGGTCTTGGAACAAGATCCCACACTTCACTCCTTTTGAATTGATTCAACTCATCTTGCATAGCTTCAATCCAAAATTCATCAGTTAGGGCTTCTTTCACATTTTTAGGCTCAACCTTTGACACAAAGCATGAATCAGTAGCAGCAGCATCTGATCTCCTGGTTCTGACACCTTGATCTAAGCTTCCAATGATTAAGTCTTTAGGATGATCCTTCTGAACTCTAATTGATGGCCCTTTACCATTAGGAACTTGATCTGGTTGATCTTCTGCTTCTTCAGACTCTGAATGCTTTTCTGCTTCTGAAGTTTGTTCTTCTGAAGCTTCATACTCTCGAACAACTTCAGGCTCACTTCTATCTTTCTCAGCAGTCAGATCATCAATTACCACATTAATGGACTCCATCACAACCTTGGTTCTGGAATTAAACACCCTGTAAGCTCTGCTGTTCACTGAATAACCCAGGAATATGCCCTCATCAGACTTAGGATCCAGCTTTCTCCTATTTTCTCTATCAGCCAAAATATAGCATCTGCTCCCAAAAACATGGAAATATTTGACTGTAGGCTTTCTCCCTTTCCACAATTCATACAGAGTTGATGTAGTACCCTTCTTCAAAGTGACTCTGTTGTGTATGTAACATGCAGTGTTCATTGCTTCAGCCCAGAACATATATGGCAACTTCTTAGCATGCAGCATAACCCTTGCACATTCTGCTAAAGTCCTATTCTTCCTCTCAACTACACCATTTTGCTGAGGTGTGATAGGTGCAGAAAACTCATGCTTTATACCTTCAGAAGCACAGAATTCTAAAAAACTCTTGTTTTCAAATTCTTTGCCATGGTCACTTCTGATTCTGACTATGCCACAGTCTTTTTCTCTTTGTAGTTGAATGCATAAGTCTTTAAATACTTCAAAAGTATCAGACTTCTCTCTAACAAAGTTGATCCATGTGAATCTTGAGTAGTCATCTACCATTACAAAAGCATACCTCTTCCCTCCAATACTTTCTACTTGCATAGGCCCCATTAAATCCATATGAACAAGTTCTAGTATTAGTAGTTACCTGGTGAACTAATCTGGGATGAGACTTTCTTGTTTGTTTCCCAATTTGACAATCACCACAAACATTGTCCTCATTGATCTTCAGATTTGGTACACCTCTGATGGCTTCAGTACTTAGGATTTTCTTCATGCCTTTCAGATGCAGATGACCTAACTTCTGGTGCCAGAGCTTGACTTCCTCTTCTGAGCTCATAAGACAAGAAGTCAGACTTCTTTCTTCTTCAGAAACCCATAAGTAACAATTGTCTTTGGATCTGCAGCCCCTCATCTGAATCTCATCTTTCTAATCAGTAACAATGCACTCTTGCTTGTTGAAATTAACCTTTAAGTCTTGATCACAAAGTTGACTAATGCTGATCAGATTTGAAGTTAATCCTTCCACCAGTAGCACATCATTAAGTCTGGGTAAACCTTCTCTGATCAAATCTCCAATACCCAGAATCTGACCCTTTACACCATCTCCAAATGTCACATAGCTTCTGGAGTATGATCTGATATTGCTCAGCAGCTTCTTCACACCAGTCATGTGCCTTGAACACCCACTATCAAAATACCAGTCTTCTTTTGAAGTTGCTCTCAAAGAAGTGTGAGCTATAAGGCCTACATTCTGAACTTTGGGCTTCCACACCTTCTGAACATTGTGTCTGGGGGCAGCTGGTTGCACTCTTCTATACTGAAAGTGTTCAGGATAGCCATACAGTTTAAAGCAAAAAGGTTTGATGTGTCCCTTCTTACCACAATGATGACAGGTCCAGGTATGATTCCTCCTTCTTCTGTTGTACTTCTGGGGTTGCTTCTGAGGTAGTATCTGAACATGCTTCTGGGGTAGCATCTGAGGCTTCTTCTGAGCTTGCTTTTAAGGTCTCATCTGAATATGCTTCTGACCTTGCATCTGGGCTTGTTTCTGAGGTCTCCTCTTTGATGTTCCAACCATAGAATCATGAGTTTGAGCAGCAGGAACAAAATTCATCTATTTAGGAATCTGAGTCTGATCAACAAAACCTAAACCAGTTTTTCCTTGTTGCTGATTCCCCAAAATGTCCTCCAACTTATCAGTAGCAGAGTTCAACATCTTCACTTGCTTCTTCATTTGATCAAGTTGGGAGTTCAGTTGGTTCACTTCTTCTTTTAAATCTGAATTCTGTACTAACAGTTCACCTTTTTCAGCCTCCAGTTGTAGAATAGTCTCCTTCTGATCCAACACTTGTTTGCAAACCTCAGCACTTTTGGTATACAGCTTCTTGTAGTTATCAGCTAGTTCATCATATGAGGTTTTAGCAGCTTCAGACACATATGAGGCTTCAGACTCTGAGTCAGACTCTGAAAAGGTCTCAGACTCTAAACCAGGTTCCTTCTTCAAGATAGCTCCTGACCTTACAACCAGACCAGTATCACACATATCAGATTCACTAACATCATCATCTTCAGAACCATCATCAGACCATGAAATAGCTAGGCTCTTTTTCTGCTTCTTGAGAAAAGTGGGACATTCAGACTTGATGTGTCCATACCCTTCACACTCATAGCACTGCACACCTTTAGCTTGGTTACTTTTCTCCTCAGACTTGGTCTTCTTCTCATCAGTTTGTTGCTTTTTGTTATTGACTCTGAAATTCTGACCTTTGGCTTTGGCTTTTCTGTTAACATTCTTCAGAATCTTGTTGAATTATTTTCCCAGCAACACTAGAGCTTCTGATAAGTCATTATCCTCCTCATCAGACTCATGTTGATCATCAGCTCCTGAATTAACTGCAAATGCTATTCCTTTCCCTTTCTTATCAGGCTGTTTGCAGAATGCAGTCTCAAAATTAAGCAAAGACCCAATCAACTCCTCAAGCTTCATAGTGGTGATATCATGAGCCTCTTCAATTGCTGTAACCTTCATGTCAAACCTTCTGGGCAGGGACCTGAGGATTTTTCTTACTAACTTCTCATCAGACATCTTTTCACCAAGAGAGTCAAAAGAATTTGCCATATCAAGCACATTCATATAGAAATCCTGGATATTTTCATCCTCCTTCATCTTCAGGTTCTCAAACTTGGTGGTCAGCAGCTGCAATCTTGACATCTTCACCTTAGAAGTTCCTTCATGAGTGGTCTTCAGAATTTCCCAAGCATCCTTAGCCACAGTACATTGTTTGATGAGTCTGAACATGTTCTGATCAACACCATTGAAGATAGCATTCAAAGCTTTTGAATTTCCCAGTGACAGATCATCTTCAGCTTTGGTCCATTCCTCCTCAGGCTTCAGAACCTCAGTCTTGTTACCATCTTTGTCTGTATACACAGGATGATCCCAGCCTTTAATCACAGCTTTCCAAGTCATGCTGTCAATAGACTTTAGAAAAGCACACATCCTTGACTTCCAATACTCATAGTTTGTGCCATCTAGTAGGGGTGGTCTATTGACATATCCTCCTTCTCTATCCATGCTTACCAGAAATAAGTCCTCTGGATCTCACCCAAAATACAGGCAGGGTGCCTGCTCTGATGCCAATTGTAATTCTGGCCAGGCAATGAACAGAGACTAACAGAGAATCAGGTTCTGAACCTAACAGGTTCTGAACAGCACGCAGGGCACAATAGTTTGCAAAACAGAGCACAAACACAAACACACACAGGCATCAAATTTAAAGTGCAGGAAAGTAAAAAGGCACAGAAATTTGTTAACCCAGTTCGGAGTAAACACCTCCTACTCTGGGGGATACCAATCCAGGAAGGAATTCCACTATAGGAATTAATCCTTATGACTCAAGACACTGACTCCCAGTTCCAAGCCTAAGCAATTAACTTCCTCCTAGTCTTGAATTCTACCCAACACGTTGAGTATTAGAAAACCTCTAACTTCCTACAAGCAACTAAACCCAGCTACTTGAACCACCCTTAACAAACCCCTGTTTTTGAACACAATTTTAATGACAATACTTCATTCGTACCTAAAGGCTTAGAATGAATTACAACTCAATAAAAACTCTAAACCAACTCAATCTGAGTGGTGCACAATAAAGCTAAAAGCTTAAAATACTAAGACTCAATTCTCTGATCTTAAACTCTATGAATTCGTAAGTCTTCAATAGCAAAGCTCCTCCTTTTATAATCTTCAGCAAACCTCTTAATTATGCTCCAAATCTTCTGAATTGATTTGTTACTGGAATAAGATTGTTCCAATAAAGTAACAAATAAAACTGCATTCAATCTTTGAAATATTTAAAACAGAAAATACGAATTTTCATAATTTTGAACCAAATCTTCAAAGATATCTTCTCCAATTAAACCAGCCTTCTAGAAGCAAATAAACAAGAATAATTCCTTGCTAAATCTCCCAAGATACGTGCAAAAACAATCCAGCAAACCCAGCTTCTGATGAGGTCAACAGAAGTCAACGCTAGCTTCAGAACCTGAAACTGCTTCTGAAGTGCTACAGTGCTTCTGATGAGCATTTCAGCTTCTGATGTAGATTTCAGCTTCTGAATGGCTTCTAATGAAAAAACTTGTAACTGAAGAATTGTTCATGATAAGGAAAAGCTTCTATTTCATACTTTGGTTTTGCCAAACAATGCAGCCAACACTTAAAGACTCAACATTCTTAATGAATCTCCAGAAGCAAATCCACCCAAGAATACTTTCAAATACAAGTTTTCACATCCTACAGAGTTAATCATTGGAAACAAGGATAATCCAAGAAAGACTAGATCAGCATTCAGACATAATGATTTTATGCTTGGATTACTGTCAATGATTGAACCTACAATAGTTGACGAAGCACTTTCTGACGATGGATGGATTGTGGCTATGCAAGAAGAACTCAATTAGTTTAAAAGAAATGATGTCTGGGATTTAGTTGCAAAACCAAATCACAAGAACATTATTGGAACAAAATGGGTGTTCAGAAACAAACTTAATTAACAAGGGGAAGTGATCAAAAACAAGGCAAGACTTGTAGCTCAAGGTTACAGTCAACAGGAAGGAATTGATTACACTGAAACATTTGCTCCAGTTGCAAGATTGGAAGCAATCAGGTTACTTCTTTCCTATGTAGTGAATCATGATATCATCTTATATCAAATGGATGTTAAGAGTGCTTTTCTAAATGGTATTATTTTAGAAGAAGTTTATGTCAAACAACCTCCTAGTTTTGAAGATTTGAAACATCCAGACTTTGTTTTTAAACTTAAGAAATCACTATATGGTCTAAAACAAGCTCCTAGAGCTTGGTATGAAAGGCTAAGTAATTTCTTGCTTAAAAATGATTTTGTAAGAGGACAAGTTAACACTACACAATTCAAAAAGACACTTAAGAAGGACATCTTAATTTTTCAAATCTATGTGGATGATATTATATTTGGTTCTACTAATGCCACTCTTTGCAAGGAATTTTCTAAGTTAATGCAGAATGAATTTGAAATGAGCATGATGGGAGAATTTAAGTTCTTTCTTGGAATTCAAATCAACCAATGCAAAGATGGTGTGTATGTTCATCAATCAAAATATACAAAGGAGCTTCTAAAGAAGTTCAAACTTGAAGATTGTAAATTGATGACAACACCAATGCATCCAACATGCAACTTAAGCAAAGAAGACACTGGCTCAAAGGTAGATCAGAAGCTCTACAGAGGAATGATTGGTTTTCTATCATACTTAACAACTTTTAGAGCAGATATTTTATTCAGTGTATGCTTATGTGCAAGATTCCAATCAGATCCTAGAGAATCTCATATGACTGTTGTCAAGAGAATCTTCAGGTATTTGAAAGGAGCAACTAATCTTGGACTTCTGTATAAGAAATCCTTAGATTATAAGTTGGTTGGATTCTGTGATGCTGATTATGCTGGTGACATGATTGAAAGAAAATCAACCAGTGGAAATTGTCAATTTCTTGGTGAGAATCTGATATCGTAGGCCAGTAAAAAACAATCAAATATTGCATTGTCAACAACACAAGCAGAATACATCTCAGCTCCAAGTTGTTGCATACAACTACTTTGGATGAAACATCAGATAGAAGACTATCAAATTCATGAAAACAACATTCATATCTTTTGTGATAATACTGCTGTTATCTGTTTGTTTAAAAATCATATTCTATATTCAAGAGCCAAGCATATTGAAATTAAACATCATTTTATAAGAGATTATGTTCAGAAGGGTGTTTTTGATATTCAATTCATTGATACTAATCATCAATGGGCTGATATATTCACAAAATTTCTAGCAGAAGATAGAATTGAATTTATTAAAAAGAATCTGAACATGCATTTTATATCTGAAAAATCTGTTTGACTCTGAATAAGAAATAAGAATCTGAAGGACACCAGAAGCTAAAACTCATCAGAAGCTCATTATTGAGAGTCTGAAGAAAGTTCAGCTTCTGAAGTCATCAGAGTCTAAGTTTTAGAATCTGAATTTTTAGCCTCTGATAAATCTCATTGTTAATGGACACTTGACACGTGGCCCACTAATGAGAGTGGATCTGAACAGTTTGTCTTACACGTGGTCTTTAACTGCTAAGTATTAACTCCTGGGCAATGATGATTATGCTTTGAATACTGTGTTTAGCGCCCCTAATTGTCATTGATGTGCATGTGCTATGTGTTTAACGCTTTTTGTCTGTTTTGGTTCTGAATCGTTGTGAATAAAAACACTTTTTACATAATCACACTCTCACTTCTCACATCCCACACTTGCAAATTTTCGAACCCTTCTCTCTAAAAAATCACCCTTCTTCAAAAAATCCTTAGAACCCTAAAAATGGCTGGTACATCTTCTTCTGCAATGGAAATAGATTTTAGAGCTTCAACTCTCATCAAACCCAAAACCATGTTCTTGGACAAAGAAGAGCTATGTGTGTTCATTGAAAGCATTGTTGATTTCACAAGTTTGGAACTCAACAACTGCGACATTGAAACATTACTTCAGCTATCAAGGTTGGGTACCTTACTTCAACATGTTGAATGGGCCAACGTATTTGGAATGGTCAAGGACTTCTGGGTCGGTGCTGAGGTCTATGACTCAGAAGCTGCTAAAATGGAAAGAAAACAGAAGATGGGTAATGATAAAGGTAAATCAAGGATGGATAAGGTCAGAAGGAGGCAATCATTCCTGAGATTAGGTCATCTGTAATGGGTATTAGGATTACCATTATAGAAGCTACTATTGCTAAGGCTATTGGTGCCAAGAGCACAGGGATGTATATCTCAGAATCTAACAAGGATAGTAAGTATGCTTATCAGATTCGAGAAATATTGTTCAAGGATGCCAAGTCTAAAAAGACTATGGGCATGAAGAAGGAAGTTAGAGTTATGAACAAGATTCTGTTGAGTTGCTTGATACCCAGAGAAGGAGGGACTTATTACCTTTCCATGGATAACAAGCATTTCGTGCTATTTCTACTTCCGAAGGTCTCAATAAATCTGCCAAAGTACATGTTTAATTATCTGTGTAATTCTATCAAAGATGGCCAAAAAGTAAAAAGGAATGTGTCTTATGCAAGGCTTTTGTCTGAGATCTTCTACCAAGGGATATTGATTGAGAAGCTTCAAACCCTTGGAATAGGTTCTGATCAGGAGCTTGGGGCAAGCAGAGGTAAGATGATCTTAGGACTCACCCTGGGAAGCATGAAGATTATCCCCAAGAAGGATGTGATCACTACTGACCATGATCTGAAGAATAATATGAAAAGGACTGAGTATGTGGAAGATTTCTCCCCAATATCCAAAGAAGACAACCCTGAGGTTCTAGCTTATTTCATACAAGAATACTACAAGGAGACTGGGATTGAACTTACATGGGATATGCTCCCAGAAACTGCTGATGACAAGTGGAAGGTCAGAAAGAAGAAGAGGAAGGTGACTTCTGAGTCTACAGAGGCTTAACCTACCAAAAAGGCAAAGGTTCAGAAGAAGCCTACTAAGAAAGCAACTTCTGAAGCACTATCAAAAGCTGTAGATTTGAAGCCTGTATAAGTACTTCCTACCAGAACAAGATCCAAAACTGATATCAAGGAGAGCTTAGAAGCTGTGGTGCCTCCTAAGTAGAAAAAGAGGAAACTGAGGAAAATGGTAGTGGAGAAAGATGAAACAGAAGCAGAGGCTGAGATGACTTATGAGGAAAAAGCAGAAGAGCTGACCAGACTCAAAGAGCTTATAAGACAAGGAGCAATTAGAAAAGGTACTCTGCCTGCTGTCAAGGAAGCTTCTGGTGCCATCTCTCATGTGAAGCTTCAGGAGCAAATGGAGAAAGCATCTGAATTGGCTAAGGAGCTAGAGAAGTCTACTCTGTCAGGAGCCAAAGAACTGTTAGCCTCTCATCTACAACCATCAAAAGTTGGTCCAGAACCTTCAACATCAGAGCCTGCTGCTATTGATAAAGGTATTCCTACAAACCAAACTTCTGTAAATTCTAAGCTTGATGAAACCTCTCTCATGAGAAAACTTAGAACCCAGGACTTCCTAGTTGTTCTCAACAAGAAAAGAGCATGTATCCTGTCTGAAAGAGAATCCTCTGACAGAGAAGATACTACTTCTGATTATGTTGAGACAACAAATCCTTCACCCTCTACTGAAATCCCTCAACCTCAAACAGCCTCATTTAAACCAACCTCACCAAAACCAATCCCTACACCTCAAACATCTGTAGTACCCTAATTTTGTCCTACGCATTTTAAAACAAAAATCAAAAAAATCAAAGAGGGGAAAAAGTCAAAAGTCAACAAAAGTCAACAGAAAAGTCAACATTTCAAAATTGAGGACTTCGCAATGCGAAGCTCACTTCGCACTGCGAAGTCTGCGATTTTTCTGCAGATTTTTGGTTTCTTGGATTTAATTCCAGATTTTGTTGCACATCATTTCCATAATTATTTTAAGTAGCATTCATGGCTAATTGGGCCAAGCAAAGCCAGAGTTGAAGGACTTGCCATTAATGCCAAGGTTGGAAGCTTTTTCTTCCAACCTAGCATGTGACAAGCAAGTGGGCTTGCCCTTGGGCAGCTCTAGTCCCTCCCATGTGACCTGTTAACCACCACAAGGTTGCCAGCCACCTGCTTGAGGACTTTCCTCCTGCTTGCTGCCCCAATAACCAGTCAAACCAGCTGGGTATTTTCACTTGAAAAACCATGATTGCTACTCTGTTTTTGCAGCAGCTTTTCACCCTCTCACACCAGCCATAAGTAGCCTTTTCATCCCTCAATCTCTGCACAATACAGTGCACGTTTTTATTGATCAACCATTGAGATTGCAAGGATTGATCCCCAAGCATTAGCCAATTGCAAATCAGCTTTGTTCTTCATCATTACCTTCTAGAATAAGTTGAATTTGTGGCTGAAATCAAGCTGTATCTTGCCCCTTGGTACAAGGCAGGGTTGCCTCTATCCATTGGCATTTAATGCAAAGGTATTCAGCTTAATCTTGGCCACAAATCAGCTGAATCAAGGGATTGTGTAATGATGACAAAGATTTGATCTTGGCCTATAAATAGGAGGCAATGCCCAAGGTTACAAGCACTTCTAAAAACACAGTTAACACAGCATTCAAAGAGCAGAAACTCTACTCATTTCAACCTACAAATCTCCACAAACAACCAGAAAAAACCAATCCACAAAAAGCATTACAAAGTTCCAAAACCATCACAAACAATCAAACCTTTTGCACAAGCCTTCAACCAAATCAAATCAAGTGCAGCAGGAGCTTTGCTAAGGAGTTCTGTAAGTTACTAAGCTCTTTACCTTGCATTTTTAATTGTGTTTGCATAGCTTTTTTTGGCTCAAAACTCTTTGTCCTAAAAAACCCCTTTTGAATTCCAAAGAAATCCCAAGGTTTTCAAAACATCAAAACTGGTTTGTCCAACCTTTTTCACCCCAAAAACTCAAAGTCTTTCACCCATCTATAAGGTCTTGAGTGTGTTCAGAAGTTGTTTCTGAACAAAAGTTCAGAAACAGCTTCTGAACCCAAAATTTCGCATGCTTCGCAGTGCGAAGTCATGGTCGCAGTGCGACCATGACAGAACTCAGAACCTGAGTTTTTGTATCAAACCAACCAATTTTTGAGGTTCTAGCCCCAGAGCTCAGAACCTAAGAGTTTTTAAACCTCTGTTCTTCAAACCATAACAAGGTTTTTGCATAATTTTGGCAAAATCACAAGTTCGTATAACCATTTTGTGGGTAACTTGCAAAGCAAGTTATGTTCCCAAACTTTCCAAAACCACATGAACAAACAAGCTATGTTCAGCTTTTCAATCTAAACTTGAACAAACAATATTGTTCATGATGTTCAAAACTCAAAGATGAACATACACCGTTTATGTTCGCATTTTCGCAAAATGAGACGAACTTGCGCGCTTTCTAGCAAATTTGCTAAACCTTCCCATTTTGGGTTTTCAAACCAAATGTTTTGACATACCTTGGGATTTCTAAAGAATTCAATCCAAAAACATGAATGAAAAAGGGATGGTGTGACGTATGTCTCTCCATCGCCCCGATTGTACGAATGCGTGACGTATGTCTCGTCGCTCGGACAATCGTCATTCCTTTTTTTAATATGTACAACCCTAACCAAACCAAATCTTGGCCCCTTGTGGTCAATCCAAGCCTTTTGGTCCCCCGTTGGCCATTAGACTCAACCCCTCGACTCGTTAGAGTCCACTCGGTCAATGTTCGACTCGTCCGAGTCCATTGTACCCGTTCTTGATCTCAGTGGATCAATCGAACAATCGCCCGACTCTTCGGAGTCCACTCGGTCAATGTTTGACTTATATGAGTCCATTGCACCTCCCTTGGTCCCATAGCGACCAATTCAACCCTCTACCATAACGGACGTACCTTTTAACAATTCTAATGTGATTCGCGAACGAACGCTTAATAAGTCTCCAAGTGCGAGCATACAAGCTACGTTTAATCGCAAGAATTCGGTTAAAACATCGTCCAATTAAAATCAACCAACACACATACGTTTTTCTACCAAAGAACTACGTATGCTTTGAATTCTCCGACTACCGGGAGATACGTAGGAGCAAGATCGACATCTTGTCAAGCACAATAATAATAAAAACTTTTTCTTCGTTTGTTTTTATCTCTTTCCCCCCTTTATTATATTTTTAACATAAATAAACATGCACGCAAAGTATAAAAAACAATTCAAGCTTTAACCAAATAGAAGGTTCCCGTTGAGTACAACGGACGTGAGGGGTGCTAATACCTTCCCCTCGCGTAATCGACTCCCGAACCCGACAATGGTTGCGATGACCTAATCCTTATCCTCATCGTCAAAGGGTTTTATTATCGTTTCCCTTTACAACAAAAAAAAACTTAAGGGTTTATCAACGTTCCCTTTACACAAAAACTTTGGTGGCGGCTTCACAAAGGCACCTCCGAGCGTTCGAGGACGACCTCGGAGGATTTGCGCGTCTTTTTCCCGAGGAAAAAAACGAGGTGCGCACAGCTGGCGACTCCACTGGGGACCCTGTTCCCACTAATGAGTCAAGCCTAACCTATTTGGTTTAAGGTCATTTGTTTTATTTTCTTTGCGTGTCATGTTTATTTACTTTATTCATACATGTTATATTATGTTTATATTTGCTTTATCTGCTTTATATTCATATCCTATATATCGAATGCGGGGGTTACTTGAGTGATGTTACTCCACATTGTTCGGGTTAATGCCGGACGTGTGAGGCTCTCTACCCGAGCTTGAGAAAAAAACTAAGTTAGAAGGAGGTTGTGTGCGGAAGCCCGCGTTGACGTATGTCCGTGAGGTAGGATGTCCAACCCCGCTTAGATGAGATTTTCACGTGGAATTAATTGAAGTCATGTCGACGTATGTCCATAGACAACCCTAATTCCATGTGAGGTCTATGACTCTAAGGACCTCTTCTTAGGAGATTTCACAATTTAAAGCCTACATGTGAGGATGGGGGGAAGTTCCGAACCTTCATATACCAAACCCCTGCATACCATGCATTTGCATTCATAAAATTTTTTTTCGCATAAACAAAATAAAAACGCATATTTTGCATACTCATAGCATACATACATCCACATGCATCTTCATGCATTTTTTTTAAAAAAAAAATCATTTAGCTCTGCCCAAGGCAAATGATTAGTCGTGTGGGGCCCCCATGTTTTAAAAGTTGTTTACAATCATGAATAAAAGCAATCTTTTATGTTCATTTGAGTCTTTTTCTTTTTGCATTTGTTTTAAAAAAAATTTTTCTACAAAAAGCCTAAAAAAAATCATACTCATGCAGATCTACAAATCCACCCTCCAAAAACAACACTACCTTAAACCCTTATGACTTCGATTGCCCGATTAATCAAACGGAAGATGATGAAGAGGACGATTATGAACCGCCTGAAGAATTGTCTAGACTTGCAAATCAAGGGGATAGGGTAATACAACCTCACCAAGAATCAGTTGAAAAGGTCAACTTGGGGACCGAAGAGGATAAGAAAGAGGTCAAGATAGGAGCCTCCCTGCACGAGGATGTGAAAGGAAAGTTGATCAAGCTTCTGCAAGAGTACGTAGACGTATTCGCTTGGTCGTATCAAGACATGCCGGGTTTAGACCCTAACATCGTTGTACACAAGCTGCCACTCAAGCCGGAATGCCCGCCAGTGAAGCAAAAATTGAGAAGAACTCGACCCGATATGGCTCTCAAGATCAGAGAGGAGGTCAAAAAGCAATTCGATGCCGGCTTCTTAGCCGTAACCAAGTATCCAACATGGGTTGCCAACATTGTGCCAGTTCCGAAGAAGGATGGCAAGGTGAGAATGTGTGTGGATTATCGGGACTTGAATAGAGCAAGCCCAAAGGATGATTTCCCGCTACCACACATCGACATATTGGTGGACAACACAGCCCAATTCTCAGTCTTTTCCTTTATGGATGGCTTCTCGGAATATAACCAAATCAAGATGGCTCCAGAAGACATGGAGAAAACTACATTCATCACCCCATGGGGGACATTCTGCTATAAGGTAATGCCTTTCGGATTAACAAATGCCGGGGCAACATACCAAAGAGCAATGGTGACTCTTTTCCATGACATGATCCATAAGGAAATTGAGGTCTACGTCGACGATATGATTGCCAAATCCCAAACGGAGGAGGATCATCTAGTCCATCTACAAAAGCTTTTCGAACGCCTAAGAAAATTCAAGCTGCGCTTAAATCCTAACAAGTGCACATTTGGCGTTAGATCCGGGAAGTTATTGGGCTTCATCGTCAGCCAAAGAGGTATTGAAGTGGATCCCGATAAGGTAAAGACCATCCAAGAAATGCCAGCGCCAAATACCGAGAAAGAAGTCCGGGGTTTCTTAGGAAGATTGAACTACATCGCCAGGTTCATCTCACACATGACAGCTACCTGCGAACCAATCTTCAAGCTGCTAAGGAAAAACCAAGCCGTTCATTGGAACGAGGATTGCCAAGAGGCGTTTGACAAGATCAAACAATACCTGCAAGAACCACCGATCTTAATACCTCCGGTTCCGGGTAAACCCCTCATCTTATACCTAACCGTACTTGAAGGATCAATGGGTTGTGTGTTAGGACAACAAGATGAAACGGGAAGAAAAGAGCACGCAATCTACTACTTAAGCAAGAAGTTTACCGACTGTGAGACAAGGTATACTTCACTTGAAAAGACTTGCTGCGCTTTAGCATGGGCTGCTCGACGTCTAAGGCAATACATGTTGACCCATACAACTTGGTTGATATCAAAGATGGATCCCATCAAGTACATCTTCGAAAAACCTGCCCTCACAGGGAAGATAGCCCGTTGGCAAATGCTGTTGTCTGAGTATGACATCCAATATGTTGCTCAAAAAGCCATCAAAGGGAGTGTTTTATCCGAGCACCTTGCTCACCAACCATTGGAGGATTATCAGCCCATACAATTTGACTTCCCGGACGAAGATGTCGTAGCTTTGAATGACAAAGAAGTCACAAGCGATGATGAGGGACCAGAACCAGGAGCTCAATGGAAGCTCGCTTTCGACGGCGCCTCGAATGCCATGGGACATGGTATCGGAGCAGTTTTAATCTCCCCAAGAAATGGATACCAGCCCTTCACAGCAAGGTTGTGCTTCGACTGCACCAATAACATGGCAGAATATGAAGCATGTATCCTAGGCCTCGAAGCAGCAATTGATCTAAGGATCAAAAACCTTGAAGTATACGGTGACTCAGCCTTGGTCATCTATCAAGTCAAAGGAGAATGGGAAACAAGACATCCCAATTTAATTCCCTACCAAGCCCGGGTTGTAGAATTGATCAAGCATTTTGATGAAATCAATTTCCACTACATACCTCGAGAAGAAAATCAGGTAGCGGATGCTTTGGCTACATTATCATCAATGTACCAAGTAAATTCTTACAACGAGACACCAATCATAAGGATGGATCGTAGAGACAAACCAGTTGTATGCGCATCAGTCGAAGAAGAACTTGACAACAAACCTTGGTTCTACGACATCAAGCGATACCTCGAAGAGCAAGAGTATCCAGAAAGTATCTCGCACACCGACAAGAGGACCCTCAGAAGGTTGGCATCCCAGTTCTTCCTCAGTGGAAATACCCTCTACAAAAGAAATTATGACATGGTCCTACTCAGATGTGTGGATAAACATGAAGCGGACATGCTCATCAAAGAAATCCACGAGGGATCTTTTGGAACCCATGCTAATGGGCATGCAATGGCAAAGAAAATCTTAAGGGCGGGCTACTATTGGTTAACCATGGAAGCTGATTGTTTCCACTATGCCAAGACTTGTCACAAGTGCCAGATTTACGCCGACAAAGTGCATGTGCCACCAACTCCACTGAATGTCATGACTTCACCTTGGCCTTTCTCTATGTGGGGCATAGATATGATTGGAATGATCGAGCCCAAAGCGTCAAATGGACATCGCTTCATCCTCGTTGCCATCGATTACTTCACCAAATGGGTAGAAGCAGCTTCGTATGCAAACGTAACCAAACAAGTGGTAGCCCGATTTATCAAGAAGGAAATCATTTGCCGTTATGGTACTCCCCACAAAATCATCACCGATAATGGGGCAAACCTAAACAACAAGACAATGAAGGAGTTGTGCAAAGATTTCAAGATTGAGCACCATAATTCCTCCCCTTACCGACCAAAGATGAATGGTGCGGTAGAAGCAGCCAATAAGAACATAAAGAAGATCATCCAAAAGATGGTGACAACATATAAGGATTGGCATGAGATGCTTCCCTTTGCGCTACATGGCTACAGAACAGCCATTCGCACTTCGACTGGGGCAACCCCCTTCTCCTTAGTATACGGTATGGAAGCTGTTCTCCCCGTAGAGGTGGAAATTCCTTCGCTAAGGGTCTTGATGGAAACCAAGCTAGAAGAAGCTGAATGGGTCCAAACAAGGTTCGACCAACTGAATCTCATAGAGGAGAAGCGTCTGACGGCAATATGTCATGGCCAACTCTATCAAAGGAGGCTCAAGAGAGCATTCGACAAGAAGGTCCGTCCTCGAGAATTCAAAGAAGGAGACCTAGTGCTCAAGAAGATATTACCTATCCACAAAGATCCCCGAGGGAAGTGGACTCCCAGCTATGATGGGCCGTACGTGGTAAAGAAAGCTTTCTCAGGCGGAGCCCTGATCATCACCACTATGGATGGAGAGGAGTTCCCACTATCAATAAACTCCGATGCAGTCAAGAGGTACTATGCCTAAAGAAAAAAAAGAGAGAAAAAAGCTCGCTAAATCGAAAACCTGAAAGGGCGGTTTAGGCAATAGAGAGCGTCCTGCTAGATTGAAAACCTGAAAAGGCGGTCTAGGCAAAAATTAAGGACATCAAAAAAGGAAATACACCCCGGTGGATTGAAAAACTCGAAAGAGCAATCCAGGCAAAAGTTAGGGGTTAACAAAAAAAAGGAAGAAAGGCAATGACTGCAGCATCCAAGCTCCGGACAAGATTCAAGAGGAGAGGAATCAGTCTCGTCAGCATCTTCCAACAAACGAAAATATCGAAGTCATAAGGAAATAGCATGTGTTGTGCCAAAACCAACATTTTCTTTTTGCTTTTTCTTGTCTTTCTCTATCTCACTTCTCACTTTGTGTATTTTTACCCATTCAAGAGGTCAAATCTGCATTGAATAAATTTCTTTTTGTTATTTTATGTTCTCAGTAGCGCATAAAATTTTGTTTTATTCATGATGAAAATGCTTTAAAACATGGGAAACAAACAAAAGAATTTTCTTCCAAAAAAAAACAACAAACAAACTTTGCTTTATTTTGAATCTTCGTGAATTCTGAAAGAATTGCGGTAGTTCCCACCAAAATATTGCACCAAAAGACTTATGCTCCTTAGCTAAGGCAAGTGTGTAGCTCGCGGCACGCGGAGCGCAACAACCACGAGGGTCAAGTGGAACAAAATTCCCCAGTAAACACCCAAAAGCATCCAAACACCAAACAAGGCTGGATATCGATCATGCTTCCAAAATGATCCTTTATCCCCATAAGCCAAACCTCATTGATACTCCCCAGGGAGTCTCAACCCCAAAAAGAAAAGTCCAATCATCATTGGCAGAAAAACACAAATTTTCGGGCTTAGGCTCGAACTACACCGGTTTTGATCCCATTTGGGTATGTAGGCAAAGGACCTTCGTCCTTCCAAACCGACCAACCAAACAAAACACAAATTTTCGGGCTTAGGCTCGAACTACACCGGTTTTGATCCCATTCAGGTATGTAGGCAAAGGACGTCGTCCTTCCAAACCGACCAACCAAAAAACCAACAAAAAAGAGAGAGCCCAACTGTCATGAACACAACCACAAACAAAGACCGACTCTGCTCGGCACCCAACCAACATCATTTTATTCATGCATGCATATTTAAAACCATTCATACATATGCATTTCATTCCATAAAGCATGCATCCTCAACAAGGATCCTCCAGTGAGTATCACATATTCACCAACATCCATCAACATTCAACCAGGGGCACCTATTTAGGGTAAGACCGCAGCTCGTTAGGAATCGATATTCAGAAGCAGTACCTGAATAAGATCACCTAGCTTAGGTATCGACCTCTAGAAGCAGTACCTAGAATAGATCACCTCCCCCAGTGTATCGACCTTCAGTGTTAGCGGCTGAATAAGATCACAGCTCGTTAGGAATCGACATTCAGAAGCAGTACCTGAATAAGATCACCTAGCTTAGGTATCGACCTCTAGAAGCAGTGCCTAGAGTAGATCACCTCCATCAATGTTCCACCTCTAGTGACAGTGCCTAGAGTAAATCACCATCCTTAGGTATCGACCTCTAGTGACAGTGCCTAGAGTAGATCACCTCCATCAATGTTCCACCTCTAGTGACAGTGCCTAGAGTAAATCACCATCCTCATTATCGATCTCTAGAAGCAGTACCTAGACAAGATCACCTACCTCAATGTTCCACCTCTAGTAACATCCTAGAGTCAATCACCACCCTCAGGAATCGACCTCTAGAAGCAGTGCCTAGATAAGATTACCTTCATTCCCCAGTGGATCTACCTCCAGTGTTAGCGGCTGGATACGATCAACCCCTACCAACCATTGCATTTGCATTTCGCGAAGGACAAAATTCGGGTCCTTCTTTTTCTTTTTACTTAATTGATCTCCGCAAAGAGTTCATGAGATGCCCTCGGCACTCACGCACTCTATGCGAAGACACAATTAAGTAGGGGCAGCTGTAGTACCCTAATTTTGTCCTACGCATTTTAAAACAAAAATCAAAAAAATCAAAGAGGGGAAAAAGTCAAAAGTCAACAAAAGTCAACAGAAAAGTCAACATTTCAAAATTGAGGACTTCGCAATGCGAAGCTCACTTCGCACTGCGAAGTCTGCGATTTTTCTGCAGATTTTTGGTTTCTTGGATTTAATTCCAGATTTTGTTGCACATCATTTCCATAATTATTTTAAGTAGCATTCATGGCTAATTGGGCCAAGCAAAGCCAGAGTTGAAGGACTTGCCATTAATGCCAAGGTTGGAAGCTTTTTCTTCCAACCTAGCATGTGACAAGCAAGTGGGCTTGCCCTTGGGCAGCTCTAGTCCCTCCCATGTGACCTGTTAACCACCACAAGGTTGCCAGCCACCTGCTTGAGGACTTTCCTCCTGCTTGCTGCCCCAATAACCAGTCAAACCAGCTGGGTATTTTCACTTGAAAAACCATGATTGCTACTCTGTTTTTGCAGCAGCTTTTCACCCTCTCACACCAGCCATAAGTAGCCTTTTCATCCCTCAATCTCTGCACAATACAGTGCACGTTTTTATTGATCAACCATTGAGATTGCAAGGATTGATCCCCAAGCATTAGCCAATTGCAAATCAGCTTTGTTCTTCATCATTACCTTCTAGAATAAGTTGAATTTGTGGCTGAAATCAAGCTGTATCTTGCCCCTTGGTACAAGGCAGGGTTGCCTCTATCCATTGGCATTTAATACAAAGGTATTCAGCTTAATCTTGGCCACAAATCAGCTGAATCAAGGGATTGTGTAATGATGACAAAGATTTGATCTTGGCCTATAAATAGGAGGCAATGCCCAAGGTTACAAGCACTTCTAAAAACACAGTTAACACAGCATTCAAAGAGCAGAAACTCTACTCATTTCAACCTACAAATCTCCACAAACAACCAGAAAAAACCAATCCACAAAAAGCATTACAAAGTTCCAAAACCATCACAAACAATCAAACCTTTTGCACAAGCCTTCAACCAAATCAAATCAAGTGCAGCAGGAGCTTTGCTAAGGAGTTCTGTAAGTTACTAAGCTCTTTACCTTGCATTTTTAATTGTGTTTGCATAGCTTTTTTTGGCTCAAAACTCTTTGTCCTAAAAAACCCCTTTTGAATTCCAAAGAAATCCCAAGGTTTTCAAAACATCAAAACTGGTTTGTCCAACCTTTTTCACCCCAAAAACTCAAAGTCTTTCACCCATCTATAAGGTCTTGAGTGTGTTCAGAAGTTGTTTCTGAACAAAAGTTCAGAAACAGCTTCTGAACCCAAAATTTCGCATGCTTCGCAGTGCGAAGTCATGGTCGCAGTGCGACCATGACAGAACTCAGAACCTGAGTTTTTGTATCAAACCAACCAATTTTTGAGGTTCTAGCCCCAGAGCTCAGAACCTAAGAGTTTTTAAACCTCTGTTCTTCAAACCATAACAAGGTTTTTGCATAATTTTGGCAAAATCACAAGTTCGTATAACCATTTTGTGGGTAACTTGCAAAGCAAGTTATGTTCCCAAACTTTCCAAAACCACATGAACAAACAAGCTATGTTCAGCTTTTCAATCTAAACTTGAACAAACAATATTGTTCATGATGTTCAAAACTCAAAGATGAACATACACCGTTTATGTTCGCATTTTCGCAAAATGAGACGAACTTGCGCGCTTTCTAGCAAATTTGCTAAACCTTCCCATTTTGGGTTTTCAAACCAAATGTTTTGACATACCTTGGGATTTCTAAAGAATTCAATCCAAAAACATGAATGAAAAAGGGATGGTGTGACGTATGTCTCTCCATCGCCCCGATTGTACGAATGCGTGACGTATGTCTCGTCGCTCGGACAATCGTCATTCCTTTTTTTAATATGTACAACCCTAACCAAACCAAATCTTGGCCCCTTGTGGTCAATCCAAGCCTTTTGGTCCCCCGTTGGCCATTAGACTCAACCCCTCGACTCGTTAGAGTCCACTCGGTCAATGTTCGACTCGTCCGAGTCCATTGTACCCGTTCTTGATCTCAGTGGATCAATCGAACAATCGCCCGACTCTTCGGAGTCCACTCGGTCAATGTTTGACTTATATGAGTCCATTGCACCTCCCTTGGTCCCATAGCGACCAATTCAACCCTCTACCATAACGGACGTACCTTTTAACAATTCTAATGTGATTCGCGAACGAACGCTTAATAAGTCTCCAAGTGCGAGCATACAAGCTACGTTTAATCGCAAGAATTCGGTTAAAACATCGTCCAATTAAAATCAACCAACACACATACGTTTTTCTACCAAAGAACTACGTATGCTTTGAATTCTCCGACTACCGGGAGATACGTAGGAGCAAGATCGACATCTTGTCAAGCACAATAATAATAAAAACTTTTTCTTCGTTTGTTTTTATCTCTTTCCCCCCTTTATTATATTTTTAACATAAATAAACATGCACGCAAAGTATAAAAAACAATTCAAGCTTTAACCAAATAGAAGGTTCCCGTTGAGTACAACGGACGTGAGGGGTGCTAATACCTTCCCCTCGCGTAATCGACTCCCGAACCCGACAATGGTTGCGATGACCTAATCCTTATCCTCATCGTCAAAGGGTTTTATTATCGTTTCCCTTTACAACAAAAAAAAACTTAAGGGTTTATCAACGTTCCCTTTACACAAAAACTTTGGTGGCGGCTTCACAAAGGCACCTCCGAGCGTTCGAGGACGACCTCGGAGGATTTGCGCGTCTTTTTCCCGAGGAAAAAAACGAGGTGCGCACAACATCATTCATTCCAGAAAAACCCTTGGACAGACCCCTTATTCAAACCTGTAAGCCTGGTGAAACACCTAACTTAGAAAGAACAGTTAGACCACAAACTGAAGCCCTTTTAACCAAATTATCAAAAGAAGAATTCTTTTAAATGCTTCTGATGATATTAACCAAACTACCACAAAACCTGTATCTTCCACAAGTTCTTCATCTTCACTAGAGTTCCTTCAACAACACCTACGTGGAGAACTACCCTCAGACTTACAAGAAAGTACATCAACCCTGCCATCAGAAACCACAAACACTTCAAAACCTGCTTAAGATACTGACTCAGTATCAGAAGATTAACCTATAGAAGTTGAACCCTTACATTTTGCCAAGCCTGAACCCACACCAGAAATCCCTGATGTTCTTCTCATCTATGGAACATCATAAGCTTAATTTCCTGTTCTTAAAACCTCTCTAGCCTCTGATGTTAACTTGGTCACTGTATCAAAACCTCAAACTGATACTTCTGATCAAATTATATCAGACTTACCATCACTCTCCAACCTTACACTCAACATTCAACCAACACATATCCCTTCGTCAAGTCTGGATTTGTAGAATGTTTGTAGCAATATCTTTAGGAATTTGGAAGAGCTAGTCCAAGCAAGGCAGAATCCTATCCAGATGGACAACTATGTTGAAAAATGGAATAATCTCAGAGAGCTTGTCAACACTACACTTGACACACTGCAGTTTGTCTTAGTGGTGTCCTAACATGAAGCCCTTCAGAAGTGGTTGTCAGAAGTTGTCAGAAGCATGGAAACTGTGGAATTCAGAATAGACCCTTCAAGACAACTACCTGGTGGTTCTTCATCTAAAGTGGAGACAACATCCGAAGTTCCTAAGATTCTAAAATATGGACTTCAGAACTCCTTCATAGGCAAATTTGCTCAGAAGCCTCTCAATCTTGAAGCTTTAAAACTGGATTTAGGAAAGCCTCCGATGAAGTATATGATGGAGCAAGTGCAAGTTTGCCTAGATAAGATGCTTTGGAAAGCAAGATTCAAGTCTCCGATGAAGTATCTGAGTTTGCTGTTCTGCCATGACTTGAATCTTGAAGCTTTGGAAAGCAAGATTCAAGTCATGGCAGAACAACAAACTCAGATTCTGGCAAGTCAAGATGAAATGAAGTCTGGGATCAGTGCAATACTGGAGCTTCTGAAGAAACCTCCCCAACCTTAGAATGCACACTTAGCTTTTATTTTATTTGCTTCTGAATTTTGTTTGTTTAAATTGTATGCTTCTGAATACTATTATCTTTATTCATTTTGATGCTTGCTTCTGAATACTATGTTTGCTCTGATACTATGCTTTTGATACAATGCTTGCCTATGATTGCATGAAAATTTCTCACTCTGACCTCAATATTTCTCTCTCCTTTATGTTTTTTCTTATTTAACTTTTTGTTGATGACAAAAGGAGGAGTAAAATATAGTAATTTTGGGCTCTGAGCCAATAAGTTAATTTTTGAAAATTAATTAACTTAGGAGAACCTCTTCTCATCTCTTAGCCTCTGAACCTAAAACTGTGAGATAATTATGAGTGAATCTTTTGATAAATGAATAAAATATGAATTTAATTAACCTGGATAGAACTCAGGGGGAGCTTACAAACCTCACCTTGTGAACTATCAGACTCAGGGGGAGCTTACAAACCTCAGACCCTATAGTCAACTTGTTAATTAAATTAACAACAATTTTCTATTAATACTTGTTTTTGTCATCATCAAAAAGAGGGAGATTGTTGGAACAAAATGTGTAAACAATGTCTCTTTGAGTTTTGATGATAACAATGTATTAAAAATAAAATTGGATATGCTAATGTTTGTTCCAAGTGTGCAGGACCATAGACTAAAAAATAATTATTATTCAAGTATCAATCAAGTTTTAATTTCTGAAGGAACAAGTTTAAGAGCAAAGAAATTTTGTTGGAAGCTTATGTTGCAGATCAGAAGCTGAAGAATCAGAACCTGAAGACTCAGACTCTAAAGTTTGAAGGATCAAAAGATGAAGACTCTGACTCTGAAGTCTGAAGGATCATAAGTCAACTGGTGTCACTGTCATCAAGGACAAAGTACAACCACGACCTTTGCAAACTTCTCAGAGTCAGAAACATTCTCTGCAACTTTGTCTCCTTGGAAAAGACATCCAATCCATTTTAAGGAAAGGATTAAAATGGTATTCTTCATGGTAAGTAGTCCAAATCAAGGAACAAATCAATGTTGGATCAAGCTTCAAATCAAACGACTTTATTGATGATTTGGAATCTTCTCAACGTCTCTCTACTCCTCTATATAAAGGACTGAAGACTTGAAGAAAAATATAAAAGACTCTACCAATTTCTTACAAGTGCCAAAACTCTGCCAAATTCTATACGCATCAAACACTTAGAAATTCTTACAAACTTTCTTATCTTAGAATTTCTTAAGTTTAGAGTCTGAAAACTGTGTTGTATTTTTTAAACACCACTGATAGTATATCAAGTGTTCAAACCAAACATATTTCTTTGTAATTCTGTTTGTTGAGAAGTCTCTTGCTTTGTGCATGAGCAATTAGAAGTCTCTTGCTTTGTGCTGGAGCAATCAGAAGTCTCTTACTTTGTGTTTGAGCATAGGAAGTCTCTTGCTTTGTGCTTGAGCAATTTGTAATCATTGGATTATAGTGAAAAATCTCATGTAAGTGACAAGGGGACTAGACTACTTCCGGATTATAGAAGGAACCTGGAAAATTGCTTGTGTCCTCTTTCTCTCTCTCTCTCTCTCTCATTTACTTTTAATCCGTTGCGTCTAAACTCTGAACTTAGTTTTAGATTCTGATCATACATCAGAAGCTGAACTAACTCTTAGTTTTTGAGAAAGAAAAAGCCAACATAATTCAACCCCCCCCCCTTCTTGTGTTTTTCTCACCTTTAGTTTATTGGAGTATGAGGAAGATAATAAATCAGAATGCTCCGAACCAAATTGTTTGCATGAGGAGGCTCTGATGGTGGATTCTCTTGTTAAACAGTTAAAACAGGATTGGGTTAAAGAAAAAAATTATGCTCCTTCGGAAAAAGACGTTGTGAATAATTTTTTTTCTCATAAGGAAGCGCTGAATGCAAAGTGTGATGTGTCTAGTGGAGCTGCTAGTCAAATTAGAATGGAGGCTGAATTTTTTTATGTCAATGAGGATGTGGGAAATTCCAGCAATGAGGACAATGATGGCGGCATGAAGAGAGGTAAGGCGGATAGTTTGTTGTTACCAAAAATGGGCTAGTAGGGGGCGTTCGTATTCACCAAAATGTGATGAGGCGTTGGTGAAGGGACCTTGGAGTGTTGAATGGCTTCAAAATATTAGAAGTAAAAAGCAAGCTGAAAATGCGTCCATCTCACATAATAATTGTTAGCAGGTTTCTGTTTTGAAGGGTGTTAATGCGTGAAATACTCGTTCAAAGAGAGCAGCACCAACATTACTGGAGTTGAAAAATGTGGCTAAAATGGCTACACAAGATCGCGTAGACTTGATTCGAAGTTTGAAAAGGTGTAAAAAGATATTAGGTGGTGTTGTGGGTTCTTCTCCCGGTCGTTCTGTGGGCACTTTGATTTCAGTTGGTTCGTCGAGTACAGGTACAAATGGAGAATGGAAGAATTGGATGGTTGTTCATGGAAATCAAAAAGAGGTGGTTAATGATGTTGTTGAAATTGGTAAATCTATTGGGGTGCAATTTTTGGATGGTAACAATATGTTTCATGTTTTGGCAAGAGAGCATGGTACAACGAGGAAGAATTCTTTCCGAGATGTTGAGAAGAAGGGTTTGGAGACGGTTACGGAGGCAGGTGGGGCGGGGGAATGTGTTTAGTTTGAAGTGGAGGAGTTTAAGGGGTGGGAGGGTGCAAAGAAGTTACTTTCTTTTAATGTGCGTGGTTTAGATGGGTGGGAGAAAAGAAGAGAGGTTCTGAAATTGGTGAGGGAGAAGAGGCCGACGGTGGTTGGCTTATAGGAAACGAAATTAGAGGTGGTAAATGACTCAGTGATTCGATCTTTATGGGGCTTTGAACCGGTGGGTTTTTCTTATAGACTGTCGGTGGGAGCCTCTGAATGTATTTTGTCTTTGTGGTATGTGCCAAAAGTAGAGGTTTGGTGTATAATAAGTCTCGATCATGTTCTTATCATTCAGGGCCATTTTGTTAAAAGTAATAGCGTGTTTTCTATTGCTAATGTTTATGCCCCGTGTGATAGAGGGGGTAGACAACAAGTTTGGGTTTCATTCAGTGGTTTGTTGGCGAACAATAGTGAATCTGTGTGGTGTATTACTGGTGATTTCAATGCCATTAGGCCCGCAAATGATTGAAGAGGTAGGGGAACAAGTGTCAGAAGTGAGAATTTTGAAGATTTTAATAAGTTCATTGAGTCCAATTTACTCATTCACCCTCCTTTATGTGGTCGTAGTTTTACTTGGTACCGTGGTGATGGAGTATCGAGCCGGTTAGATCGTTTCTTGTTATCAGAAGAGTGGTGTGCTTTTTGGCCTAATTGTATTCAATATTCTCTTCAAAGAGGGGTCTCTGATCATTCTCCGATTGTGTTTGTCCCTCGATGATGAGAATTGGGGTCCTCGCCCGCAAAGAATGTTGAGCAGGTTATAAAGAGTTTGTCAAGGAGAAGTGGTCTTTGTAAGACCCCGATCCACGAGAACATTTAAAAAGCGATAAATCACACATTATCATACATCAAGGTCTCACTACTCAACATACATCTCATATAAAATATGCCAATATACAATTTTCATCGATTTAAAATCATCGCACAACGGAAATAAAATCATAAACATCGAATGTCATGTCTCGGATCATAACATAATATCTCAACATAGAAATAATGACAACATCAGTTTGATCAAAAGATCTGAAAGCAACAAAACAACATAAATGATAAATCCCCAAGTCCTAGATCAGAGCTCCTTAATCTAGACTCCTCGAGAAAGCGATAAACATGAGTAGGCATCAAACCGTCCTCATCATACTCACAAGCGAAAAGCTACTCCTAAACCTGCACGTCTACATCACAAGGATGAGGCGACAAAAAGCTAATGGGGGTAAGATATACGTTCAACATAAAGGATTAATAAACACATGCAAGTTCAGGCAAGAAACAACATCATCATCATATAGACATACAACATATTAAAGCTTAGATATCATCTTACAAACATGCATATTATAGTCGCATTCAATTATAAGATTGGTTATCTCTAAGCTTCATACAAGTTCATCAAGTATGTATAACATGTCATCAACTATAGCAACTACCGAGTAAATAATCAAGAATAATCATATAAATATCTCCATAAAATGCTCATAGTGTACATAACACATTCTCATCGATAAGTCATCACCAAATCAAGTCATAACAATCTCATCGCATTACAATCACCAATTAAGCAATTACCACTTAGATGCACAAGTTCACACCAATACATTGCCACATACGACTCATTATGTATATGCAATGCGCCTAAAGACTCTACATGTATGTGGTACTGGGTTGGACTTCGGAGCTATTTTACCGAGGGATCTCATCGTCACTTTCATCGTCATTTAGACTTGACTCATAAATGAATGCATGTACATATATGATGACTCGACAGCACATACATACATGTAAATCAACACCAACATCATCATTATTATCATATATTCTTTCATATGAACATCGTCTCCTCATCATCACTTGTAATATATCATATATCATATATTCATCGTCACTTATCACAAAACATCGTCACTTATCACATAAAATCGTCACTTATCACATACATGTTTTTACATCATATCATCACATCTTCATTTAACTTCTTTCACATAATCACAACACACACAAACAAACAACGTTGCGTAAACCTATTAACTCATCTTAACTTCATATATTATTCATATTCCATCATCAATTACATCTCATGATCAATCATCAAGTTCACTTTCACATCATGGTTCAATTAAAAGACCAATTACGAACTTATTCATAACTTATTTCATTCTTAAGTTATCTTCAATTAACCAATCATAAACATCACAATTAAACTCCTAATGATCAAGGTTAGGGGTTTGGGACCCAAATATGCATCTTGGTTACACTTTAAAAGTCAGAAATTGGATTTTTACAAAGCCTGGAAAAAACGCACGGTCGTGCATTAAAAATGCACGGTCGTGTGTTATTTAAATTGTCAATGTCGTAACAAACGCACAGTCCATGTGTTTTGCACAGCCAGACCGTGCATTTTGCTCAGCACAACAAAACGACAATTTTCTCGTTTTTCGACGACACCATTTGATCCCAAACACTCCAAACTCGATTCCAGTCATTAACCCAACATTAATTAATCAATTATGTTTCAAACCCAGCTTAAACAACTTGTTCATAATCACTTATTTCCTATTTAATCAACTTAATTCAAAGTTCGTCTCAAAAATTCATTTCTTCCCAAAACAACTTAATTAACCAAACGGGACTTTACAGCAACAATCTTAACTTTCATTTCAACTTAACATAATCAAAATCACTTAATTCAACTAACATGAATCAACTTAATTCATTTCAGTAACAACTTAATCATTTTCACACATTTAATCAAAATTCTCATAAACAATAACGACAACAACTTCCATATAACCCAAACATCATAATCACATGAATTCACATACTAAACACATACGCATGTTCAAAATCTACTTAATTAAGCATAATCATCATCAATCATCATGTTCTTCATCAAATTCATCAAAATTCACAAAGTTACCAACTTAACATAATCAAACATGACTTTTGTAAAACAACAACATGAGTTCATCAACTTAACACTTGCTTAATTTAATCATAAAAAAGAAACATGAATTTAACACAATTAATCATAAGTTCATGAATTTAAGCATAATCTAAAAGCACCCAAGTACACAATTGCTTATTAACAACCCATATGATGAAATTAATCTTCCTCCTTACCTTAATTCTCTTCAAAATTAGCTTCCTAGCTTCAACTCTCCCTTTTCCCTTAGAGCTTTTGAGTTCCTCTTCTCTTCCTCTCCAAAGTTTCTTCCTTCCCTATATTCTCTATTGTCGCGTCGAATTTCGGATGTCAAGCTATGGACTAGCGTTGAATCACTAATTCTAAATTACGACTGAACTTTTAATTTTTCGGGGAAAAAG
Source organism: Medicago ruthenica (assembly GCA_018208015.1). NCBI lineage: Eukaryota > Viridiplantae > Streptophyta > Magnoliopsida > Fabales > Fabaceae > Medicago > Medicago ruthenica. The sequence goes on along the minus strand of CM031375.1, from coordinate 56,399,552 downwards.
GAAAAAAGTTCTAAATTACCTTGAGAAAAGATTTTAGGTTCGAAAGTCGATTATGCGAGGGGAAGGTATTAGCACCCCTCACATCCGTTGTACTCAACGGGAACCTCTTAGTCGGCTTAGGCTTTAAAATGGTTCGATGTTTTACTTACGTGTTTAAATATGTATAAAAGGAAATATATAAAAGGCATAATGCGGGATAAAGAAAGAGATAAAAAAAAGAAAAGGGAAAAACAAGTTTTTTATTAATGGGCTTGACAAGATGTCGATCTTGCTCCTACGTATCTCCCGGTAGTCGGAGAATTCAAAGCGTACGTAGTTCTTTGGTAGAAAACGTTTGTATGTTGGTTCGTTTTAGTTAAAAAGGGTTTGATCGCGTCCGAGCGAAAAAGTTTGAAAAGAAAAAAGTGTAATGAAAATAAATGTCAACTGCTCGGGTTGCTGCCGAACTGGCCATTGACGACAAGAAAGTAAAAGGTCAGCTGCTCGGGTTGTTGCCGAACTGGCCACTGACGACAATGCATAAAAGTAAATGATTTGGGTGAAAAAGTTTTACGCTCGGACGTGAGCAAAGGTTTTAAAAACGTACGAAGACTTACAAAGTTTTAAAATGGTGAAAGATGGACGCTAGGCGATAAGCTCGCGCAAGGCGTGAATGTTTTTTAAAAAGGAAATACACAAAAGACAAACGCACTGAGGCGAAAGATTCGTGCAAGGCGTAAAAGGGTTAAAAATAAACGCGCAAGGCGTGAAAGGTTCGGATTGACCACGAGGGCCAAGAAAAGGATAAAAATGGCCATAAGGGGGCCAAGGGAAATTTGAGCGTGCTAGACGCGTCAAAGGTGGAATGACGATTGCCCGAACGACGAGACATACGTCACGCATTCGTGCAATCGAGGTTTGGGGAGACATACGTCAAGCCATTCCCGTTTCATTTAAGTTTGGTTTTGTTACTCGGAGAAACCTCAAAGGGAACCAAAGCTTTAAAAGAAAAGTTGTAAAAGAAAAGAAAAAAAATGCGAACAAATTTGTTGTTCGATTTTATTAAAAATCATGAACGTTACTTGTTGCTTAAGCTATTGGAACTCAAGAACAAATTCGGTTCAAGTTTGAATGGCAAACACAATCATAAAACATGCAAAATGTTGGAAAGTTCACAAGTTCGGCTTGATTCGAGCTCGGTTTGAAAGAGTGAGCAAACTCGGCTTAAGTTCGCGTTTGGATTGAAAATCATGAACAACATGGTTGTTCAAGTTTGTTTTGAAATAAACGAACTTAGCTTGTTGCTCAAACTTGGTTTTTTTTGAAAATATTAAGAACATAACTTGTTTCACAAGTTACTCAAAATTTGTCGCACGAACTTGTGAAATTTTCAAAGTTGTGCATGATTATGAGTTGGGTTTGGACCAAAATGGTTTTAACCCTCTTTAGACTCTGAATCAAGGGCTAGAATCCCAAAAATTTGACACTTGAATGCCTGATTCATGTTCTGAATTTCACATACTTCGCAGAGCGACCAGAACTTGGCTCTGCGAAGTCAGGTTCTGGTGTGGTCGCACTGCGAGCAATACTTTGCTCTGCGAAGTATGCGAAATTTCAACTCAGAAGCTGTTTCTGAACAGAAGTTCAGAAACTGCTTCTAAGCAAGATTCAGAACCTAAAGGAGGTTAAGAAACTTGACAAAAAGGAAGAAAAAAGGGTAGAAAAACACAGTTTTAAAGCTTGGCCCCTTTGAGGTCCTTTTTGAGGTTCAAAGGAGGTTTTGGTTCACAAAACAAAATTGGACAAAGCAAGATATATAAACAGCATATACAATAGAAAAGAAAGGTTATAGGAGACTTACAGAACTCCTAGCAATGCTTGGACAAGACTGGAAGTGGCTTGCTTGCTTTGTGAAAGGTTATGAACAAGGTTCAAAGTGTTTGTGATGACTGATTTTGTGTTGCAATGCAAGGGATTTTTGTGTGGATTTCGTGTGTGTTAGCTCTCTGAATTGATCTGTTTCTAGCTGGTTTTTAATGTGTTCAATTGTGTGTGATCCTTATGCCTTGCCCCTCCTTTTATAGGCATAAATGCAAATCTTTGCAATGATGAACAATGATGAATAAAATCCTAAAACACTAGCTGATCATGAGCTAAACTCAGGCTAGATCACTTTGCATTTAATGCTAATGGATAGAACTTGCTTTGCCTTGTGCCAAGGGGCAAGGTCTTGACTGATCTCAGCCACAAATGCCATTGATTCTAGAAGGTAATGATGGTAAAAACTGTAAAACAGGGCAGCTGCAAAAGGGATGATTCTTGGGATCAATCCTTGCAATCTTGGAAGGTCAAACAATCAAAACGTGTACTGCCATGTACAGGTAGATTGGGGGAATCAAAATTAGCATGTGGGCTTGTGTGTGTGGGGAGAAATTCAGCTCAAAACAGGGCATGTCACACAGCTTTTTTGCAACATAAACCACTTGGGATTGGCTGGTTTTGGCAGGGAAAAAGGGAAAGAAATGGATCAAGCAGCTGGCTGGCATGTTTGGGTTGGGTAAGGGGTCAATTTTGGGGGACAAAATCTGACCAAGGATAGCCAATTTGTTTGATCACATGAGAGGTTGGAAGAAAGTTCTTCTTTCCTTTTACCTTTAATGTCACACATTAAATCTTGCTTTGCTGCACCAAATCAGTCACAAAATAGCAAGAATACAAGTAATAATGCTACTAATAATAATTGTAGTTGAAAGCAAAAAGGATAAACAAATGTATAAAAATCTGCAGAAATTTTCGCAGAGGTCGCAGTGCAAAGGTGAGTTCGCACTGCGAACTCCACTTTTTTTAATTTTTGTATTTAAAATAAAAGGAAAAATGGGGAAAATAATAATAATATATAATGATGATAATGATGATAAAAAATGCAAGAAATGCAAATGATGATGATAATAAGGAAAATAGTAGATAATACTAATAATAAAAAAAGATGATATTTAATAATAATAATAAAATGACAATAAAAAAGATAAAACTTATTAATTAAAATAAATAGTAGTAAAGGTAATAACAATAATATTATTAAAGAAAAACAAAATGACACTATTAATGATATTAAGGCTAATAGAAATGCTAGTAATAAAATGCAAACAAAAGTACTACAATAAGAAGGAAATAATACAAAGTAATAATAAAAATGAAAATAATAAAAGATGAAACACACACAAAAATATAAGTCAAAAAATGGGGTATGACATGTGTAAACATCCCCTTTTTCTCACAGTCTTCTCACTTAATCACTACCCGTGGAATTTCTACCTAGGAACTCCTAGATATATGACCCCTCTTACTTCCTACTCAAGCAATCACTGCCTCAGTGATTGTAAACTCTAAACAAACAAGGATGAAGACACTCTTCAAAACATCAAAGTCACTTTTGCTTAAAAGCTTTAAGTGAATTACAACTCAATAAAAACTAAACCAACTCTAACAGATGAGTGGTGTACAGAACAAAGCACAAAACTTACAGACTCAAAAAACTAAGACTCTCTCTATAATGACTTCTGTTTTTGATGTCCTTCTTCAATTAGCAACATCCTCTTTTTATAGCTTCAGCAACAACATAATTCTGACCCAAATAATCTCCAAAGATATATTTCTAGAATTCTTTTAGAAGCACATAGAAGCAATTATATTTCAGAAATATATTTTCCAAAGATTATTCTGAAAATATATTCTTAAATAACAGAAACCAATCTTCAACAAAGATCTTCACCCAAATTAATCTTCCTTCTAGAAACAAATGCATCAAGGAGAATTCTTCCATTAAATCTTCAAAAGATCATATGAGAAAATAACCAGAACGCAGAAAACCAGCTTCTGAAGGTTCTTCTGAAGTCTGCGTCTGAACATTTCAGCTTCTGAAGGTTGCTTCTGAAGGTCAGCTTCTGAAGTACTGTTTAGCGTCTGAACAGCAGCTCCTGAAGGTTCAGCGTCTGAAGTACTGTTCCAGCTTCCAAAGACCCAGCTTCTGAACCAGCTTCTGACCCAACTTCTGAACCAGCTTCTGACCCAGCTTCTGAAGACATACATATTGAGATTTCAGCTTCTGACCCAGCTTCTAAGGACGCACTGCACAACTGCTTATATATTTGATTTTAGCAAAACATGTAGCCAACAACCAAATATCTAACAATCTCCCCCTTTGGCAAATTTTTGGCTAAAATCAATTACTGAACAGAGAGACACACAAAGTACAAGCTTCTTCACACAACAAAGTATTCAACCATGAAGTACACACACAAACGTAGCAACAAAGTCAGCAGCGGATAAAACACTACGTTAAAACAAACAACACTCCCCCTGAAGCACAACAACAAACAACACTCCCCCTGAAGCACAGCAGCTTCTGTCATGACTCCCCCTGAAACAGAGACTCCCCCTGAAACAGATCACAACAGCTTTTGAACTGTAAACTGCCTTTCTAAATTGTAGTGCTTCTAAATCTTCTGAAATACTTCTGAAACTTCTGAAATACTTTTGAAACTTCTGAAATCTTTCTGAAACTTCTGAAATCTTTCTGAAACAAACACTTATTTGTCTCCCCCTTTTTAGCCAAATAATTTTGACAAACCACAGTCTTCACACAGGAAACACAAACTGACTTAGCATCATACTCTGCATCAGTGTCTGCATCAGACACAGTTTTTGCATTAAGATCAGTATCATCTTCATCTCCCTCACTTCCTGCTTGCTCATCCTCAGCATTCTGTAATTGCTATAACTCCTCATACAGACAAACTCCCAGTTTACTCCTTAAATTTTCAAATTGCTTGGCATCCAAAGCTTTTGTAAATATATCAGCAAGCTGTTCTTCTGTGTCAACATGTTCAAGCTGCACAACCTTCTCCTTTACAAGGTTTCAGATGAAATGATGACGTATATCAATATGCTTAGTCCTGCTATGTTGTATTGGATTTTTTGAAATATTGATAGCACATAGATTGTCACTGAAATTCCTGGCAGGACCTAAATCTGTTCGTAAAACAGTGCACAACTTCTGGTGCAGTAAAACAGAGTGTAACACAGTAACAGTGGTTCATAAGCAGAAACAAAACAGACAGAAATTAAAAGACTGAAAGTAAAGATGCACAGTTGATTTGTTAACCCAGTTCGGTGACAACCACACCTACATCTGGAGGCTACCAAGCCAGGAAGGAAATCCACTAAATAGTATCAATTCAAAGACTTATGACAACAGCCCCTGTTTCACAGCCTTCTCACTTAATCACTACCCGTATAGATTTCAACCTAGGAACTCCTAAACCTGAGACCCCTCTCACTTCCCTCAGTCAATCACTGCCCCAGTGATTATCAGACTCTAAACAAATCAAAGATGGAGACACTCTCCTAAAAACTCAATACGTCACTTTTGCTTAAAAGCTTCAAGTGATTACAACTCAACAAAAACAACCAACTCTAAACACTTGAGTGGTGTACAAAAACAAAGCACAAAGCTTACAGACTCAAAACCTAAGACTTAATCTCTCAATGATAACTTTGGTTGAGTTGTGAAATTCTTCAATGACAGTGTCCTCTATTTATAGCTTCAGCAGCAACATAAACTAGAGTCAAATCCTTCAAAAATATATTTCCAAAATACTTTAGAAACATATAGAAGCAATTTATTTTCCAGAAATATGTTTTCCAAAGATTTCTTTGAAAATATATTCACAAATAATTGAATCCAATCTGAAATTCTGGCCAGGCAATAAACAGAGTTACCAGGTTCAGGTTCTGATGAAAACTCAGCAGGTTCTGAACAGAACTTAGCACAATTTTAAAAGCAAATAATAGGCAAAAAATAAACGTGCAGGAAAGCTAAAAACACACAAGGTTTGTTAACCCAGTTCGGAGTAAACACCTCCTACTCTGGGGGATACCAATCCAGGAAGGAAATCCACTATAGGATTTAACCCAAAGACTCAAGCCACTGACTCCCAGTTCCCAGCCTTAGCAATTAAACTCCTCCTAGTCAGACTTCTACCCAACTCTGAGTAATAGAATCCTCTAACTTCCTATTCAAGCAACTAAACCCAGCTACTTGAACAACCCTTAACAATCCCCTGTTTTTGAACACAATTTCAATGACAACACTTCATTCGTACCTAAAGGCTTAGAATGAATTACAACTCAATGAAAACACTAAACCAACTCAAAACATATGAGTGGTGCACAAAACAAAGCTAACAGCTTAAAAACAAACACAGACTCAATTTTTTGAATTTTTTAACTCTCTAAATCGTAAGTCTTGAAAGCAGCATCACTCCTCCTTATATAGTCTTCAGTCTTGCAACATAAATAACAAACTAATCTTCTGAATTGATTTGTTACTGAAATAAGATTGGTCCAATAATGTAACAAATAAAACTGTATTGAATCTTTGAAAGATCATAACAGGAAAATACGAATTTCATATCTTTGAACCAAATCTTCAATAAAATCTTCTCCAAATAATTCAGCATTCTAGAAGCAATTATACAAAGATAATTCCTTGCTAAATCTCCCAAGATACGCACAAAAACTAATCTGAAAACCCAGCTTCTGATGTGGTCAACAAAAGTCAACGCTGGCTTCAGAACCTGAAATCAGCTTCTGAACTGCTACAGTGCATTCAGCTTCTGATGACATTTTCTGCTTCTGAATGGCTTCAAAACACAAAACTTGCAACTGAAGAAATGTTTCAAATATGGAGATGCTTCTATTCAATACTTTGGTTTTGCCAAAACATGCAGCCAACACAAAAGACTCAACAATCTCCCCCTTTGGCAAATTTTTGGCTAAAACCATCCAAGTCCTTCAATCTTCATTATAATCAGCTCAGCAATGAGGAACTCCACAATAATACATCATAGCAATTAGTTTAGGCAGCGGATTCAGCTATGTTAAACACAAACCAGCTTCAGTTCTACATAACAGCTACTGAAGCACACATATGCTACTGATCAACTCCTGATCATCACAAACATGGTATCAGAGCTACTAATCAACTCCCCCTGAAGCTTCACAAACAAATAAACTCCCCCTTACTACTGAACTGCAGTGATAAATGGTATCAGAGCATACTTCAGGAGCAAAACACTTCAGGAGCAAAATCTGGTATCAGAGTACAATATCAGAGTACAATTGTTCTTCAACACTCAGGATTTTAATAACCATAATCTCCCCCTGAGACACAAATTCCCCCTTGATCATATCTGGACATATCTTGTTGCTGCAAAGGTTCTAAACTCTTAGCTTCTGAACAAAACTAGTTAGCTTCTGAATCAATGACACACATTCATAAGATTTTCTCCCCATTTTTAGCCACAAAATTATGACAAACAATAGACTTCATATAGGGATTAAAATCAAAATAAGTAACACAGATCCTTGAAAACATATCAGACTCAGACTCAGGTTCAGGAACACACTTAGCACAGGCGCAACTGGCAGGTACTCTATCTTCCTCACATCCAGTTTGCAGTAATTGCTATAACTCTTCATACAAACACACACCTAACTTGCTCCGTAAGTTTTCAAACTGTTTAGCATCCAAGGCCTTTCTGAAAATGTCTGCAACTTGTTCTTCAGTAGCTACATGTTCCAGCTGAATAACTTTATCCTCCACAAGGTTTCTGATAAAATGGTGTCTGATATCTATGTGTTTAGTTTTGCTGTGCTGAATAAGGTTCTTAGAGATATTAATAGCACTCAGATTGTCACAAAATAGGGTCATGGTTCCCTGTTCAATGTTGTATTCCTCCAGCATTTGTTTCATCCACACCAGTTGAGAGCAACTACTCCCAGCAGCAATGTACTCAGCTTCAGCAGTTGACAATGAAACACAGTTTTGTTTCTTGCTGAACCAAGAAATTAAGTTGTTTCCTAAAAAGAAACAACCTCCTGAGGTGCTCTTCCTGTCATCAGCACTTCCAGCCCAGTCAGTATCACAAAATCCCATCAATTCAGAACTTGAACTATGAGAATACATGATTCCATAGTCACTTGTGTTATTCACATACTTCAAGATCCTTTTAACTTGTGTCAGATGACTCATCTTAGGATCAGCTTGATATCTTGCACATACTCCAACAGCATAAGTGATATCAGGTCTGCTTGCAGTTAAATACAATAAGCTCCCAATCATGCTTCTGTATTGACTTTGATCAACTGATACTCCATGTTCATCTTTGGTTAGCTTCAGATGAGTAGCAGCTGGTGTCCTCTTAAGAGCAGCAGATTCCATACCAAACTTCTTCACTATGTTCTTGGCATATTTACTCTGAGAGATAAAGATTGTATCTTCCATTTGCTTGACTTGTAGTCCAAGAAAGTAAGTAAGTTCACCAACTAAGCTCATTTCAAATTCTGACTGCATCTGCTGAACAAACAATTTGACCATCTTCTGAGACATCCCTCCAAACACTATATCATCCACATAAATCTGAGCAATCATCAGACTCCCATTTTCATTTTTCACAAACAAAGTCTTATCAGAACCTCCTTTTCTGTAACCTTGAGCCACAAGAAACTGAGTCAGCCTGTCATACCATGCCCTTGGTGCTTGCTTCAATCCATATAAAGCCTTCTTTAACTTGTACACATGTTCTGGAAACTTAGGATCCACAAAACCCTTAGATTGTTCAACATACACTTCTTCTTGCAGATATCCATTCAGAAATGCACTCTTTACATCCATCTGGAATAACTTGAACTTGAGAATGCAGGATACCCCCAACAGTAGTCTTATGGACTCTAGTCTGGCCACAGGTGCAAAGGTTTCATCAAAGTCAAGTCCCTCAACTTGAGTATAGCCTTGAGCAACCAACCTTGCTTTGTTTCTGACTACAGTACCATTTTCATCTGTTTTATTCTTGTATATCCACTTAGTACCAATCACTTTCAAACCTTCAGGTCTTGGAACCAGATCCCACACTTCACTCCTCTTGAATTGATTCAACTCATCTTGCATTGCTTCAATCCAAAATTCATTAGTTAGGGCCTTCTTTCACATTTTTAGGTTCAAACTTTGACACAAAGCATGAATCAGTAGCAACATCTGATCTCCTGGTTCTGACGCCTTGATCTAAGCTTCCAATGATTAAGTCTTTAGGATGATCCTTCTGAACTCTAATGGATGGCCCTTTACCATTTGGAACTTGATCTGTTTGATCTTCTGCTTCTTCAGACTCTGAATGCTTTTCTGCTTCTGAGGTTTGTTCTTCTGATACTTCAGACTCTGGAACAACTTCAGGATCATTCTTTTCATTCTCAGCAGACAAATCATCAATAACCACATTTATGGACTCCATCACAACCTTGGTTCTGGAATTAAACACCCTGTAAGCTCTGCTATTCACTGAATAACCCAGGAATAAGCCCTCATCAGACTTAGGATCCAGTTTTCTTCTATTCTCTCTGTCAGCCAAGATATAGCATCTGCTCCCAAAAACATGGAAATATTTCACAGTTGGCTTCCTCCCTTTCCACAATTCATACAGAGTAGATGTTGTTCCCTTTTTCAAAGTGACTCTGTTGTGTATGTAACATGCTGTGTTCATAGCTTCAGCCCAAAACATATATGGCAGCTTCTTAGCATGCAACATAACCCTTGCACATTCTGCTAATGTTCTATTCTTCCTCTCAACTACACCATTTTGCTGAGGTGTGATAGGTGCAGAAAACTCATGCTTTATACCTTCAGAAGAACATAATTCTGAAAAGCTCTTGTTTTCAAATTCTTTGCCATGATCACTTCTGATTCTGATAATCCCACTATCCTTCTCTCTTTGTAGTTGGATGCACATCTCTTTCAAAACTTCAAAAGTGTCAGACTTTTCTCTAACAAAGCTGACCCATGTATATCTTGAGTAGTCATCTACCATTACAAAGGCATATCTTTTTCCTCCAATACTTTCTACTTGCATAGGCCCCATTAAATCCATATGAACAAGTTCTAGTACTTTGGTAGTTACCTGGTGAACTAATCTGGGATGAGACTTTCTTGTTTGTTTACCAATCTGACAATCACCACAAACACTGTCCTCATTGATCTTCAGATTAGGCACACCTCTGATAGCTTCAGTACTTAGGATTTTCTTCATGCCTTTCAAATGCAAATGTCCTAGTTTCTGGTGCCAGAGTTTGACTTCCTCTTCTGAGCTCATAAGACAAGAAGTCAGACTTCTTTCTTCTTCAGAAACCCACAAATAACAATTGTCTTTGGATCTGCAGCCCCTCATCTGAGTTTTTCCATCCTGATCAGTAACAATACACTCCTGCTTGTTGAAATTAACTTTCAAATCCTGATCACACAGCTGGCTAATACTGATCAGATTAGAGGTTAATCCTTCCATCAGTAGCACATCATTAAGTCTGGGCAAACCTTCTCAGATCAAATCTCCAATACCCAGAATCTGACCTTTTACACCATCTCCAAATGTCACATAACTTCTGGAGTATGATCTGATATTGCTCAGCAGCTTCTTCACACCAGTCATGTGCCTTGAACACCCACTATCAAAATACCAGTCTTCTTTTGAAGTGGCTCTCAGTGAAGTATGAGCAATCAAGCCTACATTTTGAACTTTGGGCTTCCACACCTTCTGAACATTGTGTCTGATAGTAGCTGGTTCCACTTTTCTATACTGAAAATGTTCAGGATAGCCATAAAGTTTGAAGCAGAATGGTTTGATGTGCCCTTTCTTTCCACAATAATGACAGATCCATGGATGATTTCTCCTCCTTCTGTTTCTGAAAAACTTCTGGGGTTGCTTCTGAGGCAGCATCTGAACATGCTTCTGACCTTGCATCTGAACATGCTTCTGACCTTGCATCTGAGGTCTCTTCTGAGATGTTCCAATCATAGGATCATCAGTCTTAGTGGCAGGAACAGACTTTTTAACAAGAATCTCCTGTTTGGGGTTCTGAGTCTGATCAACAAAACCTAAACCAGTTTTTCCTTGTTGCTGAGCACCCAAAATTTCATCCAACACATTAGTAGCAGTATTCATCATTCTAACCTGCTTTTTCATATGTTCAAGTTGGGAATTTAACTGGTTCACTTCTTCTTTTAAATCTGAATTCTGCACAAGAAGTTCTCCTTTTTCAGCCTCCAGTTGAAAAATAGTCTCCTTCTGATCCAGAACTTGTTTGCAAACCTCAGCACTTCTGGTATACAGCTTCCTATAGTTGACAGCTAGTTCATCATATGAGGTTTTAGCAGCTTCAGACACAGATGAGGCTTCAGACTCTGAGTCAGACTCTGAAAAAGTCTCAGACTCTAAAACACCTTCCTTCTTCAAGATAGCTCCTGACCTCACTACCAGACCAGTATCACACATATCAGATTCACTAACATCATCATCTTCAGAACCATCATCAGACCATGCAACAGCTAGGCTCTTCTTCTGTTTCTTAAGGAAAGTAGGACATTCAGATTTGATGTGTCCATAACCCTCACACTCATAGCACTGCACACCTTTAGCTTGATTACTTTTCTCCTCAGACTTGGTCTTCTTCTCATCAGTTTGTTGCTTTTTGTTATTGAATCTGAAATTCTGACCTTTGGATTTGGCTTTTCTGTTAACATTCTTCAGAATCTTGTTGAATTGTTTTCCCAGCAACACTAGAGCTTCTGATAAGTCATCCTCCTCAGACTCTTGTTGATCATCAGCTTCAGCATTCACAATAAAAGCTATACCTTTCCCTTTCTTATCAGGCTGTTTGCAGAATGCAGTCTCAAAATTTAACAAAGAACCAATGAGCTCTTCAACCTTCATAGCAGAAATATCATGAGCCTCCTCAATTGCTGTCACCTTCATATCAAACCTTCTGGGCAGGGACCTGAGGATTTTTCTCACTAGCTTCTCATCAGACATCTTCTCCCCAAGAGAATCAAAGGAATTTGCCATATCTAGCACATTCATGTAAAAATCCTGAATGGATTCATCTTCCTTCATCTTCAGGTTCTCAAATTTGGTGGTCAGCAGCTGCAATCTGGACATCTTAACTTTAGAAGTTCCTTCATGAGTTGTCTTTAAAATTTCCCAGGCCTCCATTGCAACAGTACATTGTTTGATGAGTCTGAACATATTCTGGTCCACACCATTAAAGATTGCATTCAAAGCTTTTGAATTTCCCAGTGACAGATCATCTTCAGCTTTGGTCCATTCCTCCTCAGGCTTCAAAATCTCAGTCTTATTATCATCTTTGTCTGTATACACAGGATGATCCCAGCCTTTAATCACAGCTTTCCAAGTCCTGCTGTCAATAGACTTTAGAAAGGCACACATCCTTGACTTCCAATATTCATAGTTTGTGCCATCTAGTAGGGGTGGTCTATTGACATAGCCTCCTTCTCTATCCATGCTTGCCAGATATTAAGTCCTCTGAATCTCACCCAAAATATAGGCAGGGTGCCTGCTCTGATGCCAATTGAAATTCTGGCCAGGCAATAAACAGAGTTACCAGGTTCAGGTTCTGATGAAAACTCAGCAGGTTCTGAACAGAACTTAGCACAATTTTAAAAGCAAATAATAGGCAGAAAATAAACGTGCAGGAAAGCTAAAAACACACAAGGTTTGTTAACCCAGTTCGGAGTAAACACCTCCTACTCTGGGGGATACCAATCCAGGAAGGAAATCCACTATAGGATTTAACCCAAAGACTCAAGCCACTGACTCCCAGTTCCCAGCCTTAGCAATTAAACTCCTCCTAGTCAGACTTCTACCCAACTCTGAGTAATAGAATCCTCTAACTTCCTATTCAAGCAACTAAACCCAGCTACTTGAACAACCCTTAACAATCCCCTGTTTTTGAACACAATTTCAATGACAACACTTCATTCGTACCTAAAGGCTTAGAATGAATTACAACTCAATGAAAACACTAAACCAACTCAAAACATATGAGTGGTGCACAAAACAAAGCTAACAGCTTAAAAACAAACACAGACTCAATTTTTTGAATTTTTTAACTCTCTAAATCGTAAGTCTTGAAAGCAGCATCACTCCTCCTTATATAGTCTTCAGTCTTGCAACATAAATAACAAACTAATCTTCTGAATTGATTTGTTACTGATATAAGATTGGTCCAATATTGTAACAAATAAAACTGTATTGAATCTTTGAAAGATCATAACAGGAAAATACGAATTTCATATCTTAGAACCAAATCTTCAATAAAATCTTCTCCAAATAATTCAGCATTCTAGAAGCAATTATACAAAGATAATTCCTTGCTAAATCTCCCAAGATACGCGCAAAAACTAATCTGAAAACCCAGCTTCTGATGTGGTCAACAAAAGTCAACGCTGGCTTCAGAACCTGAAATCAGCTTCTGAACTGCTACAGTGCATTCAGCTTCTGATGACATTTTCTGCTTCTGAATGGCTTCAAAACACAAAACTTGCAACTGAAGAAATGTTTCAAATATGGAGATGCTTCTATTCAATACTTTGGTTTTGCCAAAACATGCAGCCAACACAAAAGACTCAACACAATCTTCAGAAAATATCTTACAAAACTCTTCTTCCTTCTAAAAACATCAGCTTGGAGAATTCTTCAATTAAATCTTCAAAAGATTATGTGAGAAAAAATAACAGCTCCAAGATACAAGAAAGAACGCAGCTTCCGAACGCAGAAAATCAGTTTCTGAACGTGCTTCTGAAGGTTCAGCTTCTGATGAACAGTGCTTCTGAAGCGCAACTTCTGATCAACAGTGCTTCTGAAGCGCAGCTTCTGATGAACAGTGCTTCTGAAGCGCAACTTCTGATGAACAGTGCTTCTGAAGTCCAGCTTCTGAAGTTCTGCTTCCAGCTTCTGAAGACACATTTCAGCTTCTAAAGTTCTGCTTCCAGCTTCTGGAGACACATTTCAGCTTCTGAAGACGCACATTGCTTGTATATTTGATTTTAGCAAAACATGAAGCCAACAACCAAATATCCAACAATCTCCCCCTTTGGTAAATTTTTGGATAAAATCAATTTAAGAACACAGAGAGATACAACAAGCAAATTCTTCACAAAACATAACACAAATGTAGCAACAACAGAGTTAGCAGCGGATGATTCACTACATTTCACACATACAACAGCAACTTCTGAGGACACACACTCCCCCTGAAACACACAGCTACTGAAACAGATCATCTTCCAATTCTGAACTTAATCAGAAAACACTTCCAGATCAGGAACCACATATTCTCCCCCTGAAACAGATCATTCCGGACCAAACAGAAACTCCCCCTGAACTGTTGCACTGCTTCTGAAACAGACACACATGAACAACACTCTGAAACATATACACAGGAACTCCCCCTGAACAACTGAACTGCTTCTGAAACAACTATACTTCTCTCCCCCTTTTTAGCCAAACAATTTTGACAAAACAACCAGGAATCACCAGGAGCAGAAATAAATAAGAAACAACATATATAGACCAGATGCACTCAAACAGAGCAAAAACAAAGGGTATAAACATCCAATACAGACCAGCATACCACAGAACCACACACAGAGGTAACATCAGTGACACTTCTCATACCAGCAGAATCACACAACAGAACCCATTACAATACCATTATCAAAACCATTATCAGGATCAGAAACACACACAGAGTCTTCACAGAAGAACACAATTACACAACAAAGTCTTCACACATGAAACACAAACTAACAAAGCATCAGAAGCTGCTTTGTCCTCAGATTCTGCTATCATTCCTAAAAAAGACAAAGGCCCGGTTGGCTCCTTCCTTTAGATGGTCCAACAACAACACTCTTCTTAACAACAGCCTTTCCTCTCTTTGCTACACTTTGTTCAAGCCTATTTCCAATGGGTTCATCATCAGACTCCACATCAGACCCCACATTAGAACCACCATCAGACTTGGATGGGGTAGATTCAAGGTTATTAACAACAACCTTAGAGGGGGACACAGTTGCATCATCTTTGATTATCTTCACATGCGTTGCATCAGATGTTCTCTTGTGTCTTGCATCCATAAGAGCAAAATTCTTCATTCTACTCTGTCAACACTTTCACCTTTGTTGTTCCCATGAGATACTAAGAGGGCCTTGTTCCTAGTTACATTACCACCTTCAACAGACTTACTCTTATGGATCCTTTTAGTACCAATGACATTCACCCCTTTAGGTCTCCATTCTTTCTTGACATTGCTTTTGTTCACAACTGGTTACACTTTTCTAACTTGAACAAAAGTATGGCTGACCTTTGATTGAACATGATGTTTTCTTTGTTGAAAGTGCTTGGGGTATCTATGCAGCTTGTAACAGAAAGACTTTATGTGCCCCTTTTTACCACACTGATGACATACCCAAGGATGAGATGCCCTCTTGCTCTTAGATCCCAGAGGTTGGTTCTAGTGTTCCAACTTAGTTTTGCCCATCATTGGATCACTTATTTCAACAGCTGCACTGACCTTTTTAGTTGGATTTTGCTGTTTGTTCAAGGTCCTATCATCAAACCCAATTCCTTTTGGTTTCCCTTGGTTCTGACTCTCCAAAATCTCTTCAAGCATATCAGTACCACTGTTCAACATTCTGACTTGCTTCTTCATATGTTCAAGTTGAGAGTTCAGTTGGGTTACCTTATCATTGAGCTCAGAAATTTGTGCTAGATAGTCACTTCTTTCAGCATGTAGTTGACTGACAGTCTTCTTCTGATTTATATACATCTTGTATAGTTCTTTGAAAGAGACAAGAAGTTCTTCATAAGTTAATTCTCCTTCTGAGTCCATTATGCCAGAAAAACCTTCCCTGGAGCTCACCCTAAATGTATGAGTTGTCATGAAGATTCCCTGACGGGCTGACCTATTCAGAATAAATCTGGAGCGTGCCTGAGCCACAACTCGTTAATATATATATATATATATATATATATATATATATATATATATATGAATACAATACTATCTTAAAATTTCTATTTTAAATAGTCTCATTTTTTAGAATTTTAAATTTCGTATGCATTAAGATGAAATATGTATAATGTATATAATAGAATAATGTATATAATAATGTATATAAAAAAGAATGTATCGATAGAAATTGGATAAGTAATTAGAAATTTGATATTTCGATTGAATTTCTAAATGAATGTCAAATTTTAAATTAATAAATATATTGGCATACTCTCCCAAAAAAAAAAGAGCAGACCCCATTGAAGACGAGAGTGAGGTACAACAAGGCCATTTCTGTCCACCGCCCTTCTCACGGAGCCGTACGTGGACGTTACCGCTCATACAGCTACCAGCCGGCAAGCAGTCAGCCTCCCTCTAAAATGGAAGTATGGATGAATCGACATCAAATAGAGGTATTAGGTTTTTTTTCCAGCAATAACAGGAGCCGAGCTTTTTTCACAAAAACATACGGGTTCCCCCCCTATCCACGCTGCGCGCCCTTGACATTTATGAGGACTCACTGGCTCCTTCTCCCGTGTACATCACCGCTTATGATAATTCGATAAGGCCAGCAAGAGGCAGGCTGATTGCCGATGTCCAAATAGGCCTGAAAAACGCCAAACCTTTTGGTCCACCTTCCATGTCATAGATATCCTCACTTCATTCAACTTACTACTTGGAAAGCCTTGGTTGCGTGAGGCCGGATATATATATATATATATATATATATATATATATATATAGACACACACACACACACACACACACACATTTGTCAGTATAAATTATGTATCATGAATTCTAGTAATATTTGTACTGTCTGGTTAAAAGTTGTCTAAATCTCTAAACCCTTTATCATATCATATACATATGGATATTATTACTCGTCGCTCATAGACGATGCATGCGTTCAATTTGTGTTAACCCTTGATTGTATCTTGAATGATGTACTCTAAAAATATTACCTAGCCCATTGGTACTGCACAGGTTTCTTTTGAGAAATAAGTTTCTGGGCAACTTCGCTTAGCGAACGTCTGGGTGACTTCGCTCGGCGACCAAGAACTTCGCTGAGCGAGAGCTGGGCGAAGTCCAAGCGAAGTCTGGTAGTAGGGCATGTCCGGCCCGTTCGCTGAGCGAACTAGACTTCGCTCAGCTACCGTAGCAGAACCCAGAACTGCTAAAAATGAGTTTTTGAGAAAAAGATTGATGCCCAAGTGTTCAGTTAGCTTTCATAAGGTACCAATGGCCTGGTTAAAACTCAACAATTGATTAGAACCAAGGATTAACAAAGATTGAAACATGCATCATAAGACATAAAGGGATTTAAGCTAAAATTCTCAAAATCACTTATAAGAGATTATCTCACTCAAAACTTACCCAAGGTGGGTTCTAAAACTAAGGGAACTCACCTGAACTGCTTGATTGATTCTTTGCCAAGCTCATATCCAAACCCTAGCTTCAATCCCTATTTCCTTCCTTGCTTCCTTAGCTTCAAAATGGCTCAAGAGTCACAAAATTTGTGTTTGTAAGTGGCTAGGCAAAATGGGATGATGATTAGATGAAGATTAGAGTGGAGAAGGGTGAAAATCGTGAGAGAGTGTAGAGAGAAGGGAGAGGAAGAAATTCTAGAGAGAGAAGTGAGAAGGAAAATGAAAGAAGAAATGTGCTTTGGCCCTTTTATAGAGCCATTGAGCAACATTTACGAAATTGCCCTTCACTTAAAATATCTCTGACACATCGTCTCAACACTGATAGATATTTAAGTCTTAAGCGGGATGTTACAATTTGATTCCCCTCCTTGGATATGTCTTAATCTTGAATAATATTGTGCCAATTTGTAAACTTTGTTTTCCTGATAAAATGACAGAATCTCAAATTTAGGTGTGCTGCCTACTATAGCTATGATTTCTAACTTCTACAATTACTGACAATAATTTAGGGAGGAGCGTTGTAATATTTACCACTCATTCCATAACTAAATTATGTGATGAGAAAATTGGATATATATATATATATATATATATATATATATATATATATATATATATATATATATATGTCCGTCTCAAATTTTGGCAACTAATTCATCTTTTAGTAGTTAAGTGGGTATGAGAGGGTCAATTGAGGATGAATAATTCGAAAGAATTCGAGTCTAATTCTGACTGCAATAATCGCCGGCCCACTTTACTTACATTTTGAATCAACTTTGAATTATGAGGAGTCCATTCTCGTGAGAATGATATGATAAAGAGCAAAGAAAAAGAAAGAAAAAGAAATAAATTTTAGTGATATATATATATATATATGGGTCGCTGTCCTTGAGTGCCTGATTTTTCAAGATATAGATGATGGCTTCATTAGAGAAAGAGATGTAGAAGTACAAAACTTCCATAGAGAATGAGTGGTGAAGTGACTGTTTCCTTCGGACAATATAACTCTAGTGACCCGTTGTATTTTTTTCTTCTTATATTTGAGTTAGTAATTTTATTTATGCTTTGATTTGGCATCAGTCACTTAAGTTAATTATTAGGACTCTGAATTGTTATGCTTATCCAAAAATTGCATGATGACCATTCCTAATTATTGTGTGGGATTCAATTCCTTCACGACATGCATCGTTGGGTTAAGCCAAAATGTGACACTGATTTTGAAATGGTTATGATGAAACATGTTGACCCAATTTCATTTGGGAGGGCATGCTTCCACTACTATAATGTGGACAACTCATGGATTCCACTTATGGCTAGAGGAGTTCAATTTTGGAACACTTATGAGACATTGTCTACTCTATCAGCCTTTAATTAAAAGACTAATTGAAATATTAGTTTGTCTCTAAATATAACATTATGTTGTAATAGTTTTTAGATATGTTTTCTTATTCTTCTCTAAGTGTTCGTTTGGAACCACAACACATTTGCTTTAAACGTGCGTCTGCCAAAAAGCTACATATTGTAGCATTTTCATTTTCACGTCTATTGTGCCTCGGAACGCGATATTAAAGATTCAGACGTGCATCCAAACACTCCATAAATATAAGATTTTTGCTGCTGCATGAGAATCTTTTTTTAGGCGGTCTGTAAATACATATGTTGATTCGTTGAGCCTTGAGGTATGCACTGACTTTGATGAGTTCCTGAAACCTAACTCACTTACGCTATTGTAAACCAAAAAAGAAAGAAAAAGAAACATATCTTATTAATATTATCAATTTGTATTGAAATATGAAAATTCAACATTTCACATTAAATATGTCTAGAAACAAATAGCGATTTCAAAATAGTCAACACACGCCATTATTTTGAAAGAGTATTGTAAATAGGGAATAATATTGATTTTGACTATTTAGGGTAAGCTAGGGTTTGGTTGATTCCATCATGCCTTATCTTCCAATAACAATCATCAGTTTTCTCCCGCATGTTCATGGTTCGGTATAAGAGTGACACTTCTTTTGTGAGAACCTAAACTTTTATTCTATCTAGTACTATATAGTCAATTCACAATTATAACTCTCCTTATGTAAACAAAAAAAAAAAACTCTTATTATTACTAATAATTTATTTGGGAGATGAAATTAGAAATGGAAACGTTTATACTCAAAGTGCAAAGTAGTAATATTATTCAAACAAAAATTACACATTAGTTACTTTACAAGTTTTTCTTAATATACGCGAAGTGCCAAAAACAACTTATAAAATTAATGTCAATGAACAACTTGAACAAGTGCCATGTCTTTATAGTTTTGTTTTCCTCAAACACTTTTAAGAATGTGTGGTTTAATATGAATTTCACCGCAGTTAGTTTTGACTGACAAATGACTTTTAAAGCTTTTTTGTTTTCTCATTTTTTAATTTTTCTATGCATGTTCAAAAATGTTATTCACTTCTAAAGTCAACAACTATATTGCTAACTTTCTTTAAAAAAAACTATATTGTTTTTTTTAAGAGGAAAAAAACATATATTGTTTACTTTGCTTGGAGAACTCTCAAAGAGGAGACTTATTTGAGTACAAGCTAAAAATACTTGGACACACACAAAACTAAAAAAAATAATTAACTTAAATAATGTCAATTGATATGATCAAGTTATTTTCGTTTAATTTTGTTCATTTCATGTAAATATGAATAATATTGATTTTGAATTATGCACCCATGAAAGACTTTCTCCTCAAAGAGATTCAAGATAAATATTCTACATTATATGCAGAAAATTTTATCCTCATGTCTCTTTTATAATAACTATCATCCCTTAAATCTTTGTGCTAAAAATGTGAGACTTTGATAATGTTATGGAATTAATACATACATGTGGGCCTTAAAACTTCACCAATCCCTATAATATAGTGTGTTATGGAAGATTTGGATGTGACAATCAAACAATGTAATCTTTGATGATTATCATCTAGCCAGCAGGTTCGAGTACATAAAGCAGTTTACAATGGTATTTTAAGTAAGCTGTCTAAAGTCTAGCTAGTTGACTAATTTAAATATCTTTAATTTATGTGAAAACAATTAGTTTAATAGAAGTGGATGCCCCTTAACATATTTTTTATTATTCTATTTATTGTGAAATAATAATTTTTTATTTATTTAATATTCTATTAATTGTGAAATAATTGGAATATATAACTAAGTGCTTAGACACACATACTTGATTAAATAAAAACATAGACTTATCAAAAAAAAAAAAAATAGACTCAAGTTAATAATTTTTAATTAAAGTTAAATGATCAAGAATATCTATGTTTGATCTCTTTCTTTTTTTTAACGTTATATGTTTGATCTTTTACTGAACAATGGTGATCAAGTTTTATTTACTTTGTACTCGAACTTTGGATCTCTTGCAACTAAAGTATTAACACAAAAATAATTTACAAGAATGAACCACATTCATGACTTAAATGTTAGAGTAGATTTAACCTAAAAAAGTGGCTAGACTCGTGGAATCATGTATACACTTTTTTCTTAGTGGTTGATAGTAATGATATGAAAGTACATGGCCCTTAGTGTGGGGGCAAGAAGCTAAAAATTGTACTTATTATCTATCATTTGTTAAATTTGTTAAGAGCTAGCCTTATATATGGGACACTCTCATTTAAAGTGTAAGGCTTATAAGTCTAATTAATTCCAACACCTAATAGACTGTGTGTTTGGTTGAGTTGGGCCAATCACCAATGTAAAAATTTGGAGCTTTTCTACACTAAGCATTTTAAAATTGAATATTTTATTGAGTTTATTATATCCATAATATTAGTGCTTTCGTTAAAAAAAACTGTCGTTTCAAGAAATGAGTATCCACAAAGGATTGTCACCGACAAAGTGGTTAAGTGTTATCTACTGAAGTCTGGTTGTGGAATATAGATGGCAATGTTATGAAAATCGTCCTAATTGATGTTTGCCTAACACAAAGTTCACAAAGTTGAAAACATGTTGCTTGCATGCTCTTTTTATAATTTTATCTCTCGAAGCAACAACTCAAGTTTGGAGAAAATGATGAAATAACTATGCTACTTGTTGGAAAGTTGTCAATGCTTTGGAGGTGGTCTTGGTTCATAAGTGGGTGGGGGAGCGTAACAAATTTTTTTTGTTTTTTTGGATTAGTGGTTGAACTCGATTGTATATCTTCAATGCATGCAATTTCTTGACTTATTGTAATGGGATTCGAGTATTCTTGTACTTGTTTTAATAAAATCTTGCTTATAAAAAAAAATCATCAAAAGATCGAGATACCATATCTCCATCCAAAATCATATAATTTTAGGTGGAGATGCAGTGTCAAAATCTTTTGTTTTCATAATCATTGACCCTTTGTTACTATTTACACTCTTTCAGGCTCTCCAAATAATAGTGTTAGAGGTTTAGTTTGCATATTATTATTTGAATAAACAGACAATTTAGTGCTTAAATTATCACTATCTCGTCAATTTGATCTATAAATTATTAAAATCAATTAAAAAATTCATAAACTATATTTTCATCCATCAATTTGAAGCATAAATTGATTATTTATTCATTCTTATTTCTTAATTCATTAATGCCATCTAAGATCATTATAAAATGTAATTGCTCTTGCACGTGAAGACAAAGTGCTGTGAAGCTGGATCCACTACTAATTAAAAGTTGAAAAGCACCTAAAAATTGTTGAGTATCACGTGCATCACTGTCATCAACCAATTCAGAAGGTTGCTAGCTAGTTCGTTTAATGTAACACATCATATTACTCTTCAATCTTCATAGTTGTAAGATAATTTACTCTCTTAAATTGACAAAAGCAAAACAATTTCTCAAACGGTAAATATTTCATCATATTAATTTTCTTAATGGCAATTTTGGAATTAGATTAGTGATAAATGCCAGAAACTAGTTATAAAGTATATTTAATTTAGGCACTTTTCTTACTTATTTTACAAGTTATCTTGGTAAAAGCTCTGAAAGAAAAGATAAATATCATTTCATGATTTTTAGACCTAATCCCAACCATTTTTGTAGGTACATGCTTTTTCCTTGGACTTAAAGATCAGACTCTGAAGATCAGAGTCTGAGCAATTTCGCAGAGCAAAGTACCATCGCAGAGCTAAGTAGCTTCTGAAGCTCCAGACTCTGAAGTTCAGAAGCTGAGGTGGCAGAAGACTTCGCCGAGCGAAGTAGGGCGGTTTGAACTGTTCAAGGCTGAGGTGGCAGAAACCCAGTTGTGAAGAAAGGACTTCGCAAAGCGAAGTATGACTTCGCAGAGCAAAGTCCTTAATAACAGAACACTTATAAATAGGTTCAAAAGCTGAATGTTAAGGAGGTTTCTTTTTATTACAGTTTAGTAATATTTTAGGTTATAGTTATAGACAGAAAGTAGGGCTAAAAGAGGTGATCTTCATGGAGCAAGAGTGATTGAAGTGTGGATTAACTAAGACTCTTTGGGAAATCAAGAACTTGGCTTTGGATCTTCATTTTCCTTCCACTTTTGTATAGTTGTCATGACAATGATCAACTAACCTTCCCTTGTTGGGATTGGAGGTACTCAATATAGCTTAGTTGTAATCTTTGATTTTGCAAATATATGATTCTACTAATTTATGTGATAATTGAAGTTATTCTTGCTTTTCATTCTTATGCTTGATTTAATTGCTATTGACAAATACTTTTGATTATAGGTTTAGAATAATCTTCTATCAAAATAAGAAATTCTAGACATGGAATTGGGTTTTGATAATCGCATAAAGTGTCGGAACGTAATGCTTTCGGATCGTTTAATAGATTGGGAAATCATCGATTAAACGATACAATCGATCTCACGACGTCATTTGGACACGAATGACTTTGTTGAGTGATACGTGATAATTTCGCTAAAAAGCTAGAATTCATATGCATGATCATTAGAATACTTTCGATGCTAGATTGACGAACTTCGATCCCAACGATTTTACGTCCTATTACTCGTCGTTTTATTATCGCTTTAAATTCCAATAGATTTTAATGCAAACAATCTTATAAACCCAACACTTAAAATGATACCAGCTGTTGAAAGGCTTGGAATATCGCACTAGTCCCTGTGGAGACGATATATAAAAATATTTACTTTTGTTACTCAACTAACAAAATGGCGTCGTTGCCGGGGACTGGTGTTTAGATATTTTAAGCATCGCAACAATTTATATTGTTTTGAGCATTTGTATATATCTTGTGAATATTCTTCTTCTCTTTTGTACTATTTCTTTGTTATACAAAGAAAAGTTTCTTGTTAGTTACACTGTTTCAGATTCTGCACATAAAAGAAATCATGGCTGATCATGATTATATCAACTTCCATACTCCATTTGAGTATGAATCTTATCAACCGTATCAACAATATCCTTTTGAATATGAACAAATGTTAACACTGAAAATTATTTTGAATATGTTCATACAACAATCCATGATCCACATGCAAAATACCAACCAAAGATTGAAGAGTTTATCAAGCCAATTGGAAATTTTGCAAGTTCAATTAAGTTTTCCACCAAGAATCATGGATGTTCAAACCAACAATCAATCCACTCTTCAATTCGGAGAGATTGTTGAAGAAGATGTTGATGAAAGTGAGGAAGAGATAATGTTTGAAGGATGTGGTATAAGGAAATTAGTGGAAGAAATAGAGATACCACACAAAGTAGAATTTCCTCAAGAGTGGTCAGATTCTGAAGAGGCCAGAACTGTTGATAATGAAGAAATGATGGATATAGAGAAAAAGGAACAGTTTCTTAACAAGGAAGAAATTTATGAAAAGAAGGGGATGAAAATGAGCAAGGCCGAAATTGATTTTGTAATAGACCACATATGTTCCTTGCTCAACAAACTCTGGTTAGGGAGGATATGGACTCCACATCAGCTCTACTTCAAGTTCATGGAATTCCTCCCAAAGAAAAGGAATACAAAGGCTGATGTGCGTTCCGTCTCATTTTGGCCACCCTAACGAAAAAGGCGTCGAGCTAACGACGTAAAACAAGAACTTGTTGGGAGGCAACCCAATTTTGTAAGTATTTATGCTTTATTACTGCTTTTTAGAAACCATAGGTGAAGATAAAAATGACAAATCTGTTGGAAAGTTGCAATTTTGAAAATGCCAGAACCTGTCATGTTCGCAGAGCCAAGTCCCTTCGCACTGCGAATATTACAGAGTCTGATAATTTTGCAGAGCCAAGTTTTCATCGCACTGCGAAACTTCAGAGTCTGAGCTTCAGAAGCTGAGCTTCGCAGAGCAAAGGGACTTAGCAGAGTGAAAGTTTCAAATTCTGTCAGGTACAATTTTCAAAGCCATTAACCCATCCTTTATTCCCCCAACCACCCATTCCACTTCTCTTACCCAAAAACGTACCAAAACCTGACAGTTTCTACTCTCTTACCAAAACCTTCACTTTTCACAAAAACAACCCTAAATTTTTTTTTGTCACATACCCATTTTCACAAATCTTATCATTTCCCATTAACATTGTGTCATTAGCTTCAAATTCTTTCCATTTTCGCAAGCACACAAGGTATATTTCCTGGGTTTTCTCTTTTCTCATTCCTTCTTCAGAATGGTAGGATTGCATGTGACTTAGGGTTTAATTTTAAACTTCCAATTTAGGGTTAAGTTTTGTGTTACATTTCATTTCATTTTAAACATTCAATGTTGGGTAGATGAAATAGAATCATAAGCATACAATTTTCATGAAAAAAAATTTGATTTTACTCACTTTCTTTTGAAAATTACCCATTGGTAAATTTTGAAATAAATGGGTTTGTTAAGTTATTTTATGCCTTTTATGATTCTAAATCATCTATTGTGAACACCCATAATGTTTAAAAATGAAACGCAGCCAAAAATCTCAAGGTTTAGAGTTAGATTCTGTGAAACTTTTTGTTTTCTGGGTTAGTTCGCAGAGCAAAGTTCTTGGTCGCATAGCGACCATTGTTCTGGAAAACCCATAATCTTTTTTTTAATTTTGCTCTGCGACCACAATTTCGCAGAGCATCCCTGACAGAACCAGAATTTTCAGCTTCTTTTCAATTCATTTTGTTTATTTCAATCTTGCATAATGTTGCTATATATATGTTTTCTGTGTTATTTTCTTTTGTAGATGGCACCAAAAGCAGCTGGAAAACGATCGCGAGTGGAGACCGGTTCATCTAGTGCAAGGCCACAAGAGGCCTATGATGAGTCTCGATTCCTAAGCCTCCGAAACCAGCACAGGTACTCAGACCTGCTCAGAAGAACATTCTGGCCTGAGAGGCAATTTATCATAAATGAGCATGGCACCTACCGGGAGATCGCGCACTTGATCAATTCCCGAAATTGGAGAATTTTGGCCAACCCTCCCCTAAACCTCAACTATGATATAATTAGGGAGTTTTACGACAATGCCATCCCTGCTGACCTTGAGGAGGAGTTCTCATATCAGACCATGGTTCGCGGTCATGTCATTAGATTCGACCGTGAAGCCATCAATGAGTACCTCCAGAACCCCCTCCAGCTGGACCAAGATGAATTGTGTGTGATGGTAAATTAGCAAGTGTACTAATTCAAATCGTAGTAATAATTAAATTCGTCTCCACAGGGACTATTGTGACTTCAATTTAGCAATGGTGTTCATATTTAGGATGTGTAAATTAGGGGGGTTGCAAAAGTGAATAAATAGCTGAAAATAAAAGTGGATTTCAAATTATGATGAAGAAATGCTTAGGTCTTTCGAATCCTCTATTCGCCGCTCATAAGTAATCTGCTTTTGAATCTTATTAGTGTCAACTAGTTCAAGACGATTAACAAAATTAGCTTAGATCAATCCCTTGATTAAAAGCCCTTTTTTCTAATTATAATCCCCTAATTCCTTAGGTGAACCTATAATCATCAAAGGTT